>CALNVZ010003426.1:37836203-37875400 GCA_940671915.1 Paracentrotus lividus
TTCTTAAGTTATTGCGAGAACGAACCATTTTCATGTATACAATGACATCTGTGACCTTTGACCTTTGACCTCATGACCCTAAAATCAAATTAGTTCATTGCCCCTCGCATAGGCACACATTACCCAAGTTTGAAGTTGACCCGTCAAACAGTTTTTAAGTTATGGCGAGAACGAGCCATTTTCATGCATACAATGACCTCTGTGACCTTTGACCTTTGACCTAATGACCCCAAAGTCTAATCAGATCATTGTCCCTACCATATGCATACATGATCCAAGTTTGAAAGTGATCCGTCAAACGGTTATCGCGAGAACGAAAACGGGACGGACGTACGGACATACGGACGGACGGACGGACGGACGGACGGACAACCCGAAAACATAATGCCTCCGGCACCACCTTCGGTGGCGGAGGCATAAAAATTGAATCTTCTTTTATTTTTAGCTATTTGGGTGCGCAAACTATAAAGTATCTACACAGGTTCTGTACAAAACATGTCGTTATAAAATTAATATCTCCAGTGGTTGAATAACCTAGGATGTTGTCTTTCATTAATACACACACATCATTTATATTTCATTCAGAACTTTCAGAATTGGCATCCTAAGAAATTTGCCATGTTTTCAAAGGGAGAAATAGGGCCTACATTTATTCTAGTCGCACTCCTTTTTGGTCGAACTCTTATCAAAGAGTCTAATTGTGTCAAATTATATGTGCCAGTTACAATTCCAGGACGCGTGATTTACACTATAAAACTAATTTCATGCATACTAACCAGATCTGACTACTAATGTCTCGGGGGCACTCTCTGATTCCAAATCCCTCAATCTAGCTAAAGCAGTAACAGTGATATTATATGCCGTGTCAGGCTCGACATCAAAAGTGTAACTGGTCTCCAAATTAACAGCTATGAACAGAGATGTTTCATCATCCTCTAGGCCTGCTGATGGAACAAAACTGACTCTGTAATGGGAGACTATCCCACCAACGGGTTGCCAGGAAACAGTGATTGTTGGAGAAGTCATGGAAGGTACAGCAACTACAGATGTAGGTGTAAGTGGCACTAAAAGCAAAAAAAAGTTAAAGTTATAATAATTTATGAGATTATTTTTCGAGAGAATCTAAATGAAGTGGGAAAGATGAACAATTTTATTAAGAGCTTAATATATTACCATGGTATTTAGTTAGAATATTGTAGGGGAAATTCCAAGGAAGAGGATTGCTCTTCAACAGTTGAAATATTTGGTCTGATCATTTGTTTGTAGTTCCATACAAGCTTTTTTATAATGCAGTTCATGTTACTCTCAGCAGGATTGGGTTAATTTCTCATCATTCTGTTGATTCTAAAACCTCACAGCTTGCACTGAACGATTCCGAGGTGAACTGCTATCAACCTTTCCCAATCTCTTTGAAACAGTTTCTTCAACAATTCAATGTCATTACCACAACACTAATTTTGCTTGAAAGCAAGCAATTCTTACAAACGAATATAAAGTCTGGCACTTTGAATGAGCCAAGTGAAACAGATGTTTTAAAAAATATGCTTCACAATATAAAGCAGCAAATAATAAGAATGTAAATACTATTGAAACAAAAACAATAAATTAGAAGAGAGCTTGAAAACCAGGACACATGTTATAGTATGCAACTATTGACTGCTCATACATGTAAGGGCGACTGTGGAACTATCATTCCCTACATACTTTTCACACCGTCCTTCTATCACCCTGAGCCCTTTGTTGAGGGGTGATAGAAGGGCTGGTATAAAAACACCAAGGAAATGATTGTTTCCACAGTCATCCAAAAGAGCAGTCAATATTCTTTTTATATGCATCATTGTTTTAGACTAGGCCTATCTAGCTTTTGACCCTTGATCTAGTTCTTGATCTAGAATAGTTTCACTCTAGCTAACACTAGCCCTGTTGAAATCTTTCTGTGCAATGTGCAAATCTATTTGTGTAGCCTCTGGACACCCTCCAAAAGTTTATATATGATCTTAGAGGGATTAGGAGTACTACCACAGGTTTTGATATTAGAAATTGACAGCAAGTCAAAACCCTGAGGTATCCTAGATGGAACATCACCATGTCACATGATGTAATTTTGAAGAATTAGTGATTGGAATCTTTGTATGAGGTATATGATAATGTTCAACACCAATCAACTCTCATCAATTCATGATTTTAATTATTATGAACGTGCAATAGCTCAGTCAGTATAACAGCAGTCTCATACCATACAGAAGTTTATGTTCATGAACATGTGCCCTTTCGTAAGGCATTTATCTTTATTACTGATTCCTATGGATAGGACTTAAAACCGTAGGCCCCTGATCACTTACTCATAAGTGGATAATTGCTACTTTAGGTGGCTTACCAAAAGGTAAAAAGCCCTTTGGTGGGCTGCGCGCAGAATCGATTACGAGATTATATACTGGATGAACATTTTCTTCCATTGATTTAAGAGGAGTGGATTAGTATATCAGGCATTCATTGTATAATCTAGCTATAAAGTCCGCATGCAGCCAACCTTGGGGAATGAACATAGAATCATCAATGTGGTTATATCAACATATAGGAAACTAGAAGCTTACGTGTTTGGACTAACTGAGAGGTGGAAACGGATACTTGGCCCGCACGGGTAATAGCAAGTACTATACGATAGACTTGACCAGGTGTCAGTCCACTGAAGGTGAACTGTCCGTTTGATCCAACCCCAGACACTGGTGATGTTGATTGTCCTTCAGGCATGGCAGTAGCTGTAGAGCTTGTCCCAATCACAGCAAACTTTATGATGATAGAATCTGTGTCCTTGGAGAATACATAGAAACTGGCATCAGGTCCACTTGCTGTAACAGAACAACAAGATAAGAGTTACTTAAAAAGAAAATGTGAATTATTATACAAGTATAGGACAATACATGCACCGCTACTCCAGATAGGATACAGATGGGATATTAAATCACATTTAACTTGAAGAATGTATTCACATCAACATTGGGTACACCCTATCTAACACACAAACCAAAATGTTCGTATGTACATTCAGTACACAGATAGCTCCAAATCAAATTGAAATTATGTTGGAAAAAGTATAAATATTACATCAACAAACATAATTATTTCCCCACAAGATCAAGAGAAACCTTGTGCACAAGCATATGGCATGGATGGATTAACACCATGGCCTTACTAGGAGCTGTACTGGAAATATTTATGAATATTGAAATGGTAGGCCTACCTCTGACAAAGATATCCCAAATTCCTTAATATTTTTCATGAATATGCAAGACTATCTGCTGCAACTAACTAGCTAGATTTTTTGTGACTGAACAAAGTGTTTTATTTGACAGTGAAAACATTGGTCATTTAGTTGGCATTTGGCATAGCGTGCTTTCATGGAATAATGCTTCTTTTTCAAGGCTGATTGAGTCCAAGAGGGAAATTATTTTCAACTTGAAAGGTACCTATCTAAAAAATTCACCAAACTTGACAAATTAAGTACAGTGTATGTTTAGCAAGTCCAAAATATATATTTTCCTCAAAATCAGATTTTTTATAAGGAAAGATATATATTTAGGGAGATGTGGTTACGTAAATATAACAGTCTGCGTATAAACCCTATAACTAATTGTTTGCTCTCCGCTATGCGTTATGCAGGATGTCACTTGACTTTTTGTAATGTTAATTTAAATATATATTTCCCAGGAAACACATAGAGGTACCTATCTTTCAGGCATCGATGGACCAAGCTGGGGGGCAAAGAGATGCATGCCAACTCTTGTTGTTAAGAATAACATAAAAACATACATATTCATATTATAACTATATCCAAGAAAAATGCCATGTGCACCTCCTCCACTTTCAAATATGCTGGATTGGCCCCTCTATTTTCAAATTCTGGATACAAGGCTGTGCTGCTGTGACATTAGGCAATGCACTCATGATTTGAAACAATGTAAAAGAGATTAAACCAAAGAAACATCACCTGTAGTAATTGTTTGTGTTGTTGCAGCACTGGTGTCACTTCCATCATTTACGTGCGTCACCACAGTCACAGTGTACATCGTCCCAGGAGTAAGACCAGTGACGGATGTCTCTGTTGAAGATGCATCTACGACAATTGGAGATGGTTCATTCCCATCAGCGCCGACTGAAGAGCCAGAGTAGGTGATGCGATAACCATCAAATAAGCCATTGGAAGGTGGAGAGTACTGAACCAGGAAGGTACTTGTATCAGGATCACCAAGGCTGAGAGTGACACCAGTGGGTACGTCAGGTACTGAAAAAGTTTCAAAACAAAAAATAGAATTATAGGAACAGTCTTTTGAAGGAGAAGACTACACAGAGAGACAACAATATTTGTCCTTTGTTTTAAGTCAGGAAAAATCTTAATTCTAAACTAATAATAGATAAAATACATATATCAAACAATAATAGATAATAGACATATCACACTAATGTTTCAAAGCACTTGGTGTTACCCAGCTCAGCTAGGCCACCCTGAGAAGGAGCCAAAACATTATTCTTACCATTACCCACTTAATTCACCTGGGTTGAGTGTGGCAGATGTAGATTAGTGTCTTGACAAAGAACATTTGTGAGGAGGCGGACTCCAAACCACGATGATGTGATCGACAGTCTGTGATTAGACCACAACACATCTAAAGGCGTTAAAAACTACTGCATATAAAAAAAGGAACTGAAGAAACTGCTACATGTTGCTGATAAACTTACTTGTAAAGAAGGATACTTGATCAACGTCCTGACCTCCTACTCGAATGGTGATTGTGTATTCTTGACCAGGCATTAATCGTAGCAGAGATGTGACAGTATTTGATCCGGAAGACCCTGACACAAATGTGCCATCATTGGGGGTATACAGGATTATTTGTGTGTTAGATGTTCCCACGATGTTCACTGATGTAGTGGTGATTGACGTCAATGAAATAACAGCTTCGACTGTAAGGGCATAAAATAGATTAAAAGTCATCTTTATTCTTATCTTTGTACAAATATTCAACATAGTTATTGTGTCAATAACCTAGATCTATATATTTGCTATTGTTCGAACATATAATTGAGTATATGAATATAAAAAAAGCCTAAGTCCATAGGAGGCCATTTCGAGATAATCGAAAAAAACTGAATATTTTTTTTTATTTGGGCAATTAAAGTAAATTTGGCCAAAATACATCAGAGAACATCATAAAGCAAATTTAAGTGTACATTTTTATGAACATAAATTTTCAAGTTACTTGTGGGTGGGGCCTTTTGTCTGGTGGACTTGGGTCGTTTTTAGAATCATATGGACTTAGGTCGTTCTTTACATTCATATACATGGTAGACTTCTGTAGTACTGAATGTATAAACATGATACACAAAGAGATTTCTTTATATATCAGACAAAAAGGGCCCCTTATCTTTTTGTATTTTAGGTTTCTTTTTTTTTTTTTTTTATAGCTGATGTGTTTTGGAATGAGCGAGCGGATGTGGGTGTGGGTGTGTGGGTTTTAAATGTGACGACATGTGTGAGTGTTCAAATACTGAAAAAAAAAGGTTTGCAAAATGATGTATTATTCACGTTTTACAGTTCACTGTTCTTCCATCCATGAAACCAAGAGTCTTAAGCACACAAACAACAGTTCAAGAATAGGGGGGGGGGGGTGGGTATGGTCCCTCCTTTTATTATTTTTTTTATTAAATAGAAAAAACAAGAATACAGAGGGCGTCCCCACTTAATGTAAGGTTGGGGGTGTAAATGGAGTGAGAACTTTTCCTTAGCAAAGACCTTTATTTCATGTTTGCCAGAGATCTTGGGGTAAGATGCTTTTGTAAATGGGCAGAATTTTTTATTTTATTGATTATCAGTGAATTTTGGGGTAAAATTCTAAAAAAAAAAAAAACTTTAATTGTGTTGTGAGAATCTTGTAAGAAAACATCAATCCTGAATCCAACCTGCATGCCCCACATCCACACACTCACATCAGCATAGGAATTACTTTTTTTTTTTTTTGAGGAGCTATCTTTTAATAATATAATTGACACACACCCACCCAACACCCCTCACACACCCTCTGACACACACACACACACACACAACACAACTAAGCATGAGTCTTTACGTATTCCATGTTAACTTATGATCAGACACACCCTCCTACACACACAGAAGCACAAACATCTACTTCCATTCATGTTCCTATCTCCTTTTCTTGCCACTGATCTCCTCCTCTACATCTTATACTCATGAGCAGCCATTTTGAGGTACTCAAGGTTAAACAAGAAGTAATGAGAGAGGGCGCTAGATATGAATGTAAGAAAAGCCTAAGTCCCGGACTTAGGCTTTTCTTACATTCATACCAGCTTTTCATCCTTTATTTAAGGCATTTCTTAGATGATTTCAGATTCATCATTTATGCACATGATGGGTCAATGTATAAGGAACAATTTCCCATATATAACTCAATTTCGCCAAAAATTGGACTTAGGCCTTTTTTATATTCATATACTCAATTGTTATTAGGCTATTTAATACTGTAACCCCATTTGTGTGTTCATTCTTATGTGTGTCATTGGGCAGTTCCAAGCAAAACAGGACATGAACCCCAAAATTTAAAATTCATGGTTCCATGACTTATCTGGTATCATGTGAGAGCTAAAAGTCAAAATTTTCAATATCTGTGGATGGTTTGGATTTTTTAGGGCATTTCAGGTTAAAAAATGGCATTAATATTCAATTTTACTAAAATTGTCATATTTGTATGTTTTTTACTTAAATTTCATGTAAGAGAAATGTACCTAGAAAATAAAAAAAAAATACTTTTATTATATTTTATTATGAAGCAGGATATATAAAAAATTAAAGTTTTCACATAATATTTTGCTTTGTGATCTAATTGTTCCATATCAGTGAGCACAAATATGAAGTTACCTCAAAATGTCACTCCATAACCACAAAAACACATATTTTAAAAATGTTTTTTTGAATAATTGGGTTTAATGCAACAAAAATTTATTTGCAAATCTGGAACACCCATATCTATCAATTACATAAACTTAGCATACTTAATGAGTTTTAAAATTCTGTGTAAAATTGTTGTATCCCCTACCAAGTGCGATCATATAAAGCAAATGGAATTGAAATGGTCGACAAATAAAGGAGAAGAAGCATTTATCAATATTTTTGAAGAATTTTGCATAAATTAGCATACATTTAGACAATTTTCAAAATTCTGTGTAGAAGTTTGGCAAACCTCATGTAGCTCTACCAGATGGAACAAAAAAAAAATCAAAATCGGTCAACAAATAAAGAAGAACCACTATTTGTGAATTTTGAAAAATGTGCATAAATTAACATACTTAATGAGTTTCAAAGTTTTGTGTAGAAGTTTTGTATTCCCCAGCTAAAGCTATCCTATTGAGCAAACAGAAATTAAATTGCAACAATCAAGAAGAGGGGTTTTTTTATTTAGCAAGGGAGACATAGTCTTTTTATATTGCCACTGTGTGGATGTTTCAGAGGTCACTCCGTAACCGTCATTCCGTAATCAGACATGGGTTCAGTTTTAAGTCATATTTAACAAAATATTGAACCAATGCAGCATATCATACCTAGTATAACATAGAATCCAATCAATTACTCAAAATTGTGATAGCCATTTAAAGTTCAGAGTATAAGCAAAATGTTTTTTGCTCAAATATGCATGTCCATTTTGCATCACTCCGTAACCATGTTTATGAATATTCATAACTCATTAATTAAGTGGGTCACTATAATGTTATCATTTTGAAAAGAGGGTACCATCAGCTATTGCCATGATCCATTTCTTTGTAAATACAGATTATAGCTTGAATGATAAATTAGTTTGAATGCTGAAATGTTGCTTCTGAATTTCACTCCGTTACCTTGGAACTGCCCCATTATAAACAATTGGGTTTGGAGGGAGAGGTTGTAAAAATCGTTATTCCTAAAAAAAATTGGCTTTTAAAGTTTTCAGAATTCATCAGGTGCTTCTTCCCAAAATAATGACATGAACCGAAGTATAAGCTCTCTCATTATTCACCATATCATCAGTGATTTTAAGAACCGTCCTAACCCTCCGCTGGTCCCCCCCCCCAAAAAAAAAAAAAAAAATTTTTTGGAGATAATCGTGTTCAAAGTGTGGATTTTCTTCCGAGGCTAATAACTCCACATTTTGAAGAAAAATACATTCATTATTCATATCAATGTACGCTATAAATATTATTCTAGAATTTTATAATATGGACATTTTTATGCGCAATTCTAATTTTTTATTTTAACACTTGGAATAAAATGCAAAATGTTATCTTAGAAACTGATTACATTTATGAAAAACAGGGGGTTTAGGTCACTTCGTAAAATCATGTGTATCAAATGCATAATTTTTTAGCGCAATAAACCACAAGTTATTAAGGTTCTCAAAAACACTCAATACATGCACGCAACACAAATCAATATTTAGGTTGGGTTTACGACCCCCTGCGCACAATCCAGGAGACTGCTATTGTGTAGAAACAAATAGTTTAGAGCTCTTCAGTACAATTCCTGGAAAGATTTAAGACGTTTCCATTGAAATATGAATCTTCTGCTATTCTTGAAATAACACAAATTTTTGTCTGAAATTAGGGTAATTCAGGCTTTCGGAATATACAAGAAACTCAACTTGGAAAATAAGAAAAAGAATAAGGGTTATGATGGTACGTAAAAACAGCGATGAGATATTGTTTTTATAATTTTGTAAACTCACGTGTCACAAAATCTGCAGTCTGCTCCCCACTTTGGCTGAGAATGCCTTGTTGAATTGAGTTAGCCACAACACTGACACTGTACATCGTCTCTGATTGCAAATCCATTAGGTCAAAAGATGCTGACGTAGTGGTAAAAGTATTGACAACAACGCCACCAGAAGCTTAACGGACAAGAGAGAAGGAAAATACCATGAGAACAAAATTAATTCCACCTCCACACGAAGCAATGCAAATTGTTTATCATCCAGTAGCTTAAAGTGAGAAGGGTGTTTATCCCTTGAAATATGATATGACTTAATAATAATAATAATATTTATAAGGCGCTTAATAATGATGTTTCTATTAAGTGCTCTATCTTCTGCTTACAAATTATACTGAAACAAGGACTTATAATAACAACAAACTATTAAGTATCAAAAACTGTAAACATGTACAAATTGTACTTTGAGTAAATGTGCAAATCGTACTTCATGTACTTTGAAATAAATCATACAAATTACAGTATGATGGAAATTAAATTAAATTCAAATGTAGTAAATCAAACCAAAAAACAGAAAAAGATGGTGTGCACCTCCCTTGACCAACATATTTACCTGATTGCTTTAGGTGTTAAAGAGGTGTATCTTTAGGATGGTCTTGAATTGCTCAATGGAATTAGCATTATGAATTTCTACTGGGAGTTTATTCCACAGAATGGGGGCAATAACTGAAAATGCATGACCACCTTATCTTGTTGCAGTGCGAGGACTGTCTTGTTTTTTATGCTGGAATAGACCAAATAACCTTCAACCATGAACAAAGGATTAATATAGGGCATCCAATAAATACAGCCATAATGGCTAGCACTAAACACACTTGATTAGATTCAACTTAATATTTCCATTACATGACTCATGTAACAGAATATTTAATATCAATTTTTCTTGCTTTCATTTTTTTTTTTTTTTTTTTTTTTTTTTTTTTTTTTTTTTTTTTTTTTTTTGGGGGGGGGGAGTTGCACAAAATACATAAAGAGCAAGTAATTTGATATAGTTGTAGACTGAAGTACATTCCAAGGTTTTGAAATGTAGCATTACAATGGATCCCTCAACCCTGACTGGACCCAACATGTGTACAAATCCACTCTTAGAATATGGTTGCCGCAACAATATCTCAAAAATAATTTGCAGATCTTTTAAAGGGATGCAGTAACATTGAATTATATTCAAATGGCAATTTATTTGATTTAGCTCATTTTGCCAACATGATTATAAACACATCTCTGGCATCTCTTCAAAATGGCAAGCTAATTGCTTGCTTTACTTTCGGGATAACAATGTTTTCATACCCATGTGCATTTCAACACAGCACAACATACAGCACATTTCCTGTCATGTACATGTAGTCCCCGTCCCTACCGGGCTGCTAAGCTTGCAACAGAGCAATAGTAAATCAACTCATGCTCAGCCGTATGCTTAGCAACTTTCTGTAGTTTATTTTTACTGTTAGAGCAATATAATTTTATTCATCTTGATCAAATTGCTCTAGTTTATGAAAGTTTTTACCTAATCCCTTTAAAGATATATAATGACCTTAAAGGGAGTCTAGTGTAGTGGGAAGGTGGGGGAAAGATGAAGAAAATTATTGTGAGCTTTCCTGCTATTTTCATGCTATTTGGGAAGAGTATTATTAATAAAAAAAACTCCACAATAAAAGATTGCTCTTCAATTGCCCCAATAGTGATAATATGACCCAAAATATACCAAAACAGTCACATGTTTGGGTCCCGAACATTTTGTGTTTCCTCATACATGCATTTCCGTGTAAGTCCATGTGACTCAAAGCTGAATTGGGTTAATTTCTTATCATTTTGGCAATTCCGAAACCTCACAGCACAAAATAATGCTTAGGTAAACTGTTATCAACCTTCCCAAATCACTTTTAGACAGTGTCTTCCACATTTTAATGTCATGGCCAGAACAATAGTTTCACTTTAACTCAGCTCTGACAGAGATCATAAAGGAAGAATCCTTTCACATTAAGGCCTTTAGTCTTAATTAAGATTCAACTCTTGATTTACTTGATATGCTTTTAAAATAGTATCAAATTGGAACACAAGGAGGAATAGAATGTAGAATCTTACTCAATGTGACATCATATTCATCAGCTCCCATTGACGGACCCCACGTCAAAGTTGCACTCCTTGGCAGAATATTGCTTACTACAATAGGCCCTGGGGTAGAGGGATCTGAAAATGAGAGAGTATGAAATAATGATAAAGTCTATTGTCTATTGAGTGCCTTATCAATTACAAGACCATTGTAGGAATTAATTTTCCTGTAAGTGTATCCATTACCACAGTCATCAGATTTTAAATGAATGTACACCCAAATGCCCATGATTTATACTTCATGCCATAAAATGAGCAATACTTTTCGGGTCTGTCTCATATTTACATATAGCAATATGTATGATAATTCTTAAATTTGTATAGGTCTTCTTACTCATTTGTTTCGAAGCACTTTACAAAAGATAAAACAACATTAAATCATAAATCTATTTACATAATGTTTGTACAGTAATGGGAGATACATGAATAAAGAGAATTTACAGGTAAGTTGGCTCTAATATATTTTAATACACATCACCATGACAAGAGCTAGTTGCATTTATATCCCTAATCAAAAGTTTGCCAACCTTGTTTGGAGGGGATATTTTATGTGATTTAAGATAAATTGACAAAAACCTCTCCTCTTCCTTCTCACTGTTACTTTTGATACTTAAACCTTTTTATCACTACCTGGCCCTATATCTTGTTTAATCTCTTCTCTGAATACTGCCAATATATATTTGTGATAATAATGCTTTCTTAATGTTTAAAATTTATCTTATTTGTCTACCCCATTTATTGATATTTATTATGATAGGCCTATTAGTAGTAATTTATGTTATAATGTGAACTATTGTTATGTCAACTGTTATTGTACACATGTTTTATTCAGCTTTTGGCTGCAACACATGTTTTTATGAATAAACCATTTTTTACTTGAATTGAATTGAATTGAATTGAACCTATAATTTCAACATTTGTTGAGGAGGACGATTTCATATACACACAACCCTAAAACATGATGCCACCAGCACCACCTTCTGTGGTGAAATGTCATTGCTCATTTTGGAGTTAATAAGGGGACCAGCAACAGAGACTAACTTGTTTGAAATTGAGCTGTTGCAGAACTACCACCACTAGGCTGCAAATTGACAGTATAAAGGGTGCCTTCTAACAACCCTGTAAACTCAGCAAACAGTCTGTCTCCAGCATTGATTGTGAAGGTTGGGTTTCCCCTGGGAGGTGAGATGGAGATTGTATACGAAGAAACACCCGCACTGGGACTCCAGGTCACAGAAATAGTTGTAGCAGTGATCTCTTTAAGTCGAATCAAACTTGGATCACCAACATCTGAAAAATGCCCAAACAAGATAAAGATAAAACATGCAAGATAATAATAATGATACCCTTATTCAAGTATAATATAGCAGTAGGCCATTCGAACAAAAAGAGTAAGTTTTGACGCAAGTTTTTAAAAACCTAAGTGCTCAGTCATCTATCACATCACAGGTACATTTTTACTATCAATGAACAGAAAGGGAGTAACACATTAAGGCAAAATCAAGATTAATGTGACATTTAAAGAAAAGGTTCTTAAATGGACAAACTCATTATTAATCCATTAATATATTGATATGTGGTCAATTCCGTCTTTCATTTGTCAGCCAATCATACAGGGATGCATATATTTTATTGAACAACACTGAAGCTACAATAGAGGGTTATGGCTCAAAATAAATAAATCATGAGTATCATATCTTTTCACAGAAATGTGTCTCATCTACTCTGGTTTTTCCATTTATGTCCATAATCAATATACTGATTATTATGGTATTTTAAAAGGTGAAGACCTTAGTTAACTTGATTATATAATGCTCCAATTTTTTCAACCATATTACTATTATACCACTGCTTTTATATTTTCACACAAAATTACCACACCTATTTCAACTATTTATTTTGGAATATTAAAAGTTTTACTACGATCAGCACTATTATTAATGCAAATATTATCATTATAATCATCATAATCATCATAACCATCCTCATTACTAATTTTTTTTCAGATGTGTGATCCTTGATTTGTTTTTCTATGTGTGATACTTTGGTCAGGTCTCCAAAGAACGATTGTGACGTCACTCTTCCGCATTAACCCTAAAAAGTCTGGGTTATTTTTGCCATCTCACAGCCTTATCTGTACACAAATACAGAAAATCTCTGGTTTGAGCCTGCGCTGCATTACATAATGTTGTGCACAAAAAAATTTCAGCTACATGACCGTACAAAATTCCGAGGGGGGGGGGGCTGATTAGGCCCCCCCCCCCCAGCCCTTTTAGGGTTAATAGGAACAGATTGGTAGGAAACAATGTACTAATCACCATGCATTGATCTGTATTTCTCTTTCAAAGTGATTACACTCCACAATAAAAACACTAGTTTCCCTAGGAACACACTGATTAATGATTAATTCCATACACTTGTGATTCATCATCCAAATAAACATTTCTTTAATTTTTCAATTGTCACTTGCCGTAGTGCAGGCTATAGCCTATAGGTAAAAGTAAGTTGTCAACCCACAAGGAAAATTAGGCGTCTTATGATAATGAACGTTGGTGGCGCATGTACTATGAAATGCACAAATTGATCGAAAGGTCTCACCCGTCATGAAAGTTGCGGTAGCTGCAGAACTCTGTGCCATATCAGCTAACGTGATAATGCTCACTTCGTACTCAATTCCCGGATCCAGGCCATCAATGGTGAATTCCAGGTCAGATGTCTCTGAGGGGTTAGGGGTCGTCCCGTATGGAGGGTCGTACATTATAATGTAGGAATCCGCTCTTCCTGGAGGAGCATTCCATGATAGCGCGATACTCGTGTCCATGGTTGTTCCACTTATACCACTAACAAGGTCAGGAACTATATGAATACAAGGTAATGACAGGTAGCACATATCATAAATACCGTATTGTTTGCCTCTGCAAATAATCATGAGGAATAGTTGTCATTATTCTGGGAATGTACAACTTTTTTCCTACAGTTTCAATGCAAGTTACATGTATCATGAGGAATAGTTGTAATTATCACACAGAAACACACAATTTTTTACCATAAAGTTTCAATGCAAGTTATCATCAGGAAGAATTTTCATTATTACATAGGTACTTTCACAAGATTTACTGCAAATAATCATGAGACTAGTTGCTATTAATACACAGGAACACAAACAATTTTTTCTCAGCTGAAATAACTTTACGAACGACCGATGATCACTTCTTTTTCTAAATTAATGAGAATGTGGTTAGTACAGCACCCAAGAACATGTTCCATTCCTTCATGAAGTCATTCATAACTTTACGAAGGACTGGGTGAAACACCACCCATATCTTACTTGTCTGGAAGATTGCTCCCGCGAGAATGGATATTTCAGCAGTTGTAACAATATTGAGATTAATCCTGTAATTCTGTCCAGGCTGTAGGTTGTTAAGAGTAGCAGTGGTGTCATCCGGTCCAAAACCCAAGGTAATAAGAGCAGAGGTTGAACCATCGATACGATATTGGATCTGAAATCCAGTACGTGGAGTAGTGGGTAGAGCCCAAGAGACGGTGAGCGATGTGGTGGCATTCGCATCCAAAGATAACTCAACTGTATGAGTAATAAGAAAAAAAAAACACAGCAGTGTTTTAAACGAGCTAGGTCCAACAGTGTAAAGTTATTTCTTTTATACGGACATGAAGGCATAAAAGATTGATAATAACATTATATTCACACAGGATAACCCCTTCAGTTCCCAGCAACTGGTAGTACATGTACATCACATAAGTACCCCAAGTGCCTTGTTAGAAAGCAGCTATACAGTGCGTCCCAGAAAAAGTAAATGCAACTTTGAAAGTTTCATATGAAAACTGTGAAGCTTGTGTGACCTTGATGTTTAATTCATGATAAAGAGTAACTCACGTTCTATTCAGTGATACCAAATTTATACCTATGATGTGACGGACTACTGAGCACTTGGGCCTTAAAAAACAAGTGTAGAAATTGAAATGTTCCAAGTTTGTGTAAAAGGAACCCTTGCATTTCAAAATGCCAAGTAATCCTTTGTCCCTTATGAATGGGCTCAGGAAGGCCGACCTCAAACAATGAATGAATAATCAGGAAACCAGGATGCTTCTGAAAACCTTCCATGATGGTTACAGGTATAATTTTGGTATCACTGGATATGACTTACTCTTTGTCATGATACAAAAATTAATGACACATAAGTTATACAATTTTAATATCAGGCTCTTAAAGTTGGGTTTACTTTTATTTGGGATGCACTGTAGATATCATTTTTGTAAGTCTTTGAAATGACTCATCAAGGAATCGGACCCATGATCTCTTGTCCATGACACAAGGTAAGCTACAAAAACATCAGTAGTATCAATGTAATAAAGGTTCCAACAAATTAACCATTCAATGTAATTATATCTCTTCCTACTTATAGATTTAAGTTGCTCATATTTGGGGGCATCTTAAAATTATTCAACAATTACCAAGAGTAATGACATCTGACACAGCAGAAGAGTATCTCAGATCAGCTAGCTCGCCACTGAAAGTCTCAACACTGATGGTGTATTGCACACCAGACTGTAGTCCGTCAACAGTAACCGCTGTCATCTCCCGTCCTACAATGCTAGTTTGACCATCATAAGTTATCCTGTAGCCATCAAACTTGTGACCCACAGTACCAGTAGGCTGTTCGTAAGTCACCTCTACACTGGTACTGGATAGCGGATTCAGCATAAGGCTTGGAACAGGATGAGGATCTGAAAGAGAAATGTATAATGGGGTACCAGGAATGTCAGATCTGAGAGTGTGGTGAAGGTGGTGAAGGCCAAGAATCATATGTGTACATGTATGAGCTTTAAACAGAAGACTATGGGAAATAAACAGAAATTAAACAGAAGACTATGGGAAATAAACTCATTTGTTGAATCACATTGTAAAAAAACAAAATAGCAAAATGTTTGAGCAACAAAAAATATGCCTACAAAAGCACTAGTAAAACAGAATTCAATATTCGTTACTTCTGTTCCAGTGCTTAATAAATATGATTAGAGAGTCAGGTTGTCCAAAGACAGCAAACTAACATTAAGGAGCAGACTTACCTGTTCTGAACCTTGATGCTTGAATAGTTCCTGAATTTGTGTCAGTTCTTTCCACTTGATACAGCACTCCACCCTGAAGTCCCAGAGCAAAGACGGTTGTTGCACCAGCACTTATTGACCGTGGTGATCCAAAATGTGGTGATGGTGAGTCCAGGGATTGTGTAGTGATAGTGCTACGTCCAGCCACAGGGAATATCAACCGCAAATATGCGGCACCAGTAGTGCTTGTAGGGCTGGTGTCTTGGCATATTTCACATACTATATTATTCGTTCAGGGAAAAAAGTAAGAAGAGCATAATATTATAGAGTCTGGTCTCTTAAACACACTGGCATGATAAATTCTGTTGAAATTACATTTCAAATACGCACATAAATCAATAATTTTACAATTATTCTCGTTATTATTTGATAAGTGAACAGTACATGTATGTGGTTGGTATTTAAGTTAAACAATATCAAGTTTATTTGAGGTATTAACGATTCTCCTATAACCTTAAATAATGCTGTACATTTTACAATGAGATTGTACACCAAAAATTATCAGTGATACTGCCGACAGTCTATACTATCTGAGATATTACCAGATGCTGCTATGAATATCAAAGCTCCTTTTACAATCTTGAATTGGTAATGCCACTGGTTATGATGCTAGTCTTGATCAGGAATTAAAAATGATCACAATTACAAGTGACAAAGGCAATCTTACTATAACTAATTATTCATGCTAACACCATTATTCAAAACAGCAGCCATTAAAACTGATCTGCAATGAATAATCTCTGCAAAATTTGTAGGTTCCAACACCTGCATCATGTGCGCAAGGGTCTTTTAATTCTCCCAAGCATTTAACAAAACTTGTTGTTTTCAATTTGTCATTCATCATCATGATATGAATATTTGCGCATAGTTTGACAACACTATTTCTAATCTAAATGTGCATCTTACCTGGGACCATAATGGTTTGATCAGCAATTTCCGGTCCTACTAATCCATCCGAGGTATTAGCCACAACGTTGAACGTGTATGTAGTGCCATCGTAAAGATGATCAATCTCATATGACCCCTCTGCATTAGGGGGGAGCATCCGCTCATACAGGTCACTGGTGTTGGTATTGGTTATCATCACAGTGTAGGATGCTGGTGAGTTGCCTGTAGATGGTGGATCCCAGTTTGCTGTGAACCCCCACTGCTCTGCGTTGTCAAGGACAATGTTCTGAACCGGTCCAGGGGTTTGAGCATTTGTTACCTGAAAAATGAAGGAAACATGTATTTTATCAATCATAATTAAAGTCTTTCATTAATAAGGCAAATAAGCACCATCATCTTAGAAGCAAAATTAAATTGATTGCAAAAATGACATGGTCTGGGGACCTGCAAATTCGGTAATTTGAAAACAAAGAAAAAACATTGGTTATAACAATGATAATCAGAGTATTTCGCCAATTACATGAACATTATTAACAGAATTCAATCGATTGTAAAAAGGAATATAAATCTTCAGTACTAAATACTTAATTATAAAAATATGTGTGTTTCATGAAAACAAGGTCTTATGTTTGGATAATACAGGTTTTCCCGGCCATTTCCATCCCTCATTCACTCAATTACATGTGCGGAGCATTCAATTTACCTCATTTTTTGGCCTGTGCTTAAACTGGCATTTCAATATCGCACTTTAGGAATTCAACTTGTGAACAATGACCGAAAAGGTACTTTAGTCAATCAAAGACCTACTACAATCAAAGACCTACTCGCCTATTTCACAATGGTAATATTCATTTTCACATTTAATGTAAACAAGAGCTAATTTGTACTTATTTTGTAGTTTCTATTTCATTTTAAAGCTATCTATTTAATGCAAAACGTAGTCAATTTCACCATGTCTGGTATATGGCGTTCTAACGCATGATTTTATAATTGCAAAATAAATTATGTATCAAAGTCAATCTTTGAAAGGAATGGTCATAGCGTTTGTGCTTATAACTGAATATGATGAATCATATTCATCACCATATCCCACATATAGATTCTGATAAACAATCAACATTTCGGGTATACATTTGTAGGCCATGAAGATGGAGAGAGATCGAGATGAACGCATCACCCCTGTCTCTCCATTCCTCTCCAGGGCAATGACGTTATAGCAATGTTATATGCATATATTTTGTTTCATTATATAATTTTGATTTCATAATATTTCTTTATTGATTATCATTTTCGGAAATGTAGGGACATATGCCTGAAAAAGACTCCATGCTTTTTCTCTCTCTCTCCTTCCTCCTCTCTCTCTCTCTCTCTCTCTCTGGCATCATATTTTCTTTCATTCTCTCTCTCATAAGATGGCCGTGGATGGCCCTCCATACCCTCCTCTCCAATTCCTCTTCAGGGAAATTACGTTATGGCAATGTTATTTGTATTATATATTCATTATTTAATTTTTATTTCATAATCCTTCATTTAAACATGTCCTTAAATGTATAAATATGTGCCAGCAAACAAATGCTCCATACTTCATTATTTTTCTTTCATATATTTTCTTTTCTTATTTTTTATTCATTCTCTCTGTTTTGTTTTGTTTTTCTTTTTAAATTTTATTTTTTAGATGTACTATGCCTTCCCATCGATTGATGTGTATTTTATGTGTCATTGTATACTTTTGTTTTCATTACTTTATGAACCCCTTTTTTATTTATAATTGTAATTTGAACGGTTATTTGAGTTCGAAGAGAAGTTACCCGCACCCACTTGAAATTGAATGAATATTCGTGAAACCGACTGCATGGAGGATGAAAATGGCCGGGAAAACCTATAATATTGTGTTATTTGTGTTTATTGGGGGGGGGGGGGTTACACATGAATGGAACATGATCAATATAAAACTAGAGGGGCCGTCAAAGGCGGTAGACCCACGCCTTGGTGGCGCTACAGAGTAGTTGTAATAGGGTAGTTGTAGGGAATACCGGCCACTTAAGCTCATTTGCTTAATTAGCACATGAAAACAATAAAATCACAAAAGAAAAAGATTCTCATTGCTTAGCTACATCATTTAACTTTATTTTCCAAAAAAATTGAGGTAATCAAATATTTGTTGAGGCAGTTATATGCAAATAATGACGTCATCGTAAATTGTCCGGTATTCCCTACAGTGTAGGAAATACCGGACAGTATGTTTTTTACCCTTTTTTTGTATAAAGATCTGTCTGGAAGCACTGATTTGAATGTAAACCATCAACTTAACATATTTGTATCGATTCTTTATAACATTATTCATTTTTAGAAGATTATATGCATTTTACTACAAAATGTCAAAACACTCAGAATAACTTTATATCTCATGTAGATCATGACATATCACAATAATAATAAAGAGAAATAGACATTTCAAAATTGTCAAACAATTTAATAAACAACATAATACATTATATATGTAACTTACCATTTGATCTACATGTTTAGCAACTCAACCCGGAAGTAAAACAAACAACCGTCCATGTGGTGTCCGGTATTTCCTACACAAAAAATGACTGACTAGCACTTTTCAACACACTACCACCCCAATACACAGGCTTTGTACAGTGCATACACTCCACACACGTTTGGCCCACCCTCCACACATGTCCATAATGCATGAAATAGAGGTCATGCCCCAATTCTATTTTTATACCATCACATTCTCTAAAATGTCAATTTTTACATCAGGCCATTTTTTAGGTTGCAAATTTTCCTACCTTGACAGATTGTGGTAGTTTTCTCGGAGATTTCTCACTTGTTGTTGTCGAATACAGCATTCAACATTCCCAGACAGACCACCTGACCAATAGCTGCTGGTATTTCAACTCAGTTGATCTTATGTTGGCAGCTAGGGCTGGACATGTGGTGACCGTCCGGTATTCCCTACTGTCCGGTATTCCCTACATGTACCCTACTATACTATGGGGTCAAAACTGAAATCTACAAAGAATCTGCAGGGATCAACCAATCATCACCTAAATCTAATCGATTCTTTCCTTTCACTATCCAAACAATCCCTGAAAATTTGGTGCAAATCCGTTCACCCATTCTCTAGTTATCTTGTACACAAACAAACAAACATACGGAACCCTTTACAATACCCTGCCGATTTCATCGGCGTGTGGGTAATGATGTAGCGTCGCTCGGCTCGCACTCAGCTGAGCTGATGCAGTAATTTGCTCACCCATTTCACAATGCATTATGTAGACTCTATGTAGGAAAGCCGAATTTACGTAAATTTTTACCTTTTTTCATGATTAAACACGAATATTGATACCCGATGACTCATTTTGCATAGATAGTTGTTGAACATGACTTTGCAATGGTTTTTTGCATGTCTATCGTAGTTATAAAGTCCCTTTTAGGCGCGTGTGGTGATGATTTCGATTTTACCTGAATGCACGTGTGATTGCAAGTTCGATATGTACACAAAGAGCGTCGATGTACAAAGATTCATTACCTTGCATTTGTCGTATGGATGGTTTCTCGCACACGACATACATAGATTGCGAGTGCAGGCTTGGGCCACGGCAAAATCTTGTCGATCCTCACCACGTGATGCTTCCGTGCATGCGAGTTCTGTGCATGACAAACTTTCGCAGGGAGGTGAAATGGCTCATGGCACTGCGCGCTGTCGTCCGCTGTGCATGAGAGGTGGCTGTTCTCTCGAATTGATTTTACCCCGGCTACAGAGTAGTTGTAATACTATACTATGGGGTCAAAACTGAAATCTACAAAGAATCTGCAGGGATCAACCAATCATCACCTAAATCTAATCGACTCTTTCCTTTCTCCAAACAATCCCTGAAAATTTGGTGCAAATCCGTTCACCCGTTCTCTAGTTATCTTGTACACAAACAAACAAACAAACAAACAAACATACGGAACCCTTTACAATACCCTGCCGATTTCATCGGCGTGGGTAAAAATAGCAAAATATATATATTTCATTTTGTTTTTTCTTATTTCTCATACACAAACAAAAATCTTAAAAACACAAAAATATATGTTAAATAGGTCATTGATTTGAGACAAAAACAAATGGGAAAAAATTATATGTATATATCTATGCTTAATTAAATATTGTTTGCCAGTATAAGCTATAAGTAGGCCTATAATTAAAATGAACCCTAAAGCAAGAGCGATTGAACGACTATAACAATGTGTGTGGTCTTTCATTGACTGTGTGTTATAAATAGCTTGTCATTTACCTTTTGAGACAACTATAAATAATACAGTGGACAATTTGTATCACGAAACTATATGTATTGAGGGAATAAGTTTACATTATGATTCAAGTAAATGGCGTACCCAACACAATCACATCTTGTCGGGTTCTCACCCCTTCATGTTCATTTGACAATGTATACTGTATTCGTTCAAGATGTAAATCAATCTGCATGTTTATTTATGAAGGAAATAAATGTGATTATCAATCAATCAAGTGTTCCCAATGTGTTAGAATACTACAGTGTTCAAAATGTTGCATCATTGGTTAGGAACCGGGATGATGAGTAGAGGACTTGCGGTACAAGGCTTCAGGTTTGCGTTGGCCTTAAAAAATTCACAACTGCACAACAAATATAAAGTAATGCCCATGTGCCGTGAGTAGGCCTATAGGTGTACCTGCAAATATAAACTACACATTCAACAAAATGATTATCCATAAACAAAAATATATAGTTATTTAGTTTTTACTTCTGTATATCACTATACAGTGCGTCCCAAAAAGAACCATACACTTTTTAAATAGCTAGCAAATAGAAAAATATATGATTCTTGGGGAAAAGATTTATATGTATATCAGGCTCATATCCTCAACTATCATTATGACAAAAAAAATCCGAAAATAACCCATGCTTCAGTGAGTAATGCCCACTTTTGTAAAGGACATAAAAATTAGCCTGCGCAGGAATTCACTATTCATTTTGCACCTGGTTATGGAACTCCATGAAGGAGTCAACATTAATGATGGAATCGATCGGCCGACAAAGACAAAAATAAACTGAAGTCAAAGCATAAACCAATGATAATTATGAAAACAAAATAATGGTGAAACATAACATTTTTGCATAATATTAATTGTTTTTTCTGACTTTTGGTTTATCTTTGACTCTGTTGGGTGATTTATTCCATCGTTAATTTTGACTCATTCATGGCGTTCCATAACCACATGCAAAATGAATAGTGAATTCCTGCGCAGGCTAATTTTTGTGTCCTTTACAAAAGTGGGCATTACTCACTGAAACATGCATTATTTTCGGAATTTTTGGTGTCATAATGATAGTTGATGATATGAGTCTTATATACATACAAACCTTTTATCCAAGAATCTTATTTTTTTTTATTTGGTAGCCTTTTCAAAAGTGTATAGTTCTTTTTGGGACGCACTGTATATCACATAGAAGATCTCAAGTGCATGTTACAACACTACACATGGACAACGCCATCTCCAGGCTTAAATCGGGAAAAGCAGGAGGATACGATCAGATCTCTCCAGAACACGTCAGATTTGCTGGTCCTACCACACGTCTTGTCCTCACGCAGATCTTCAACTCGCTAATATATCACTGCTATATTCCAACGAGCTTCAAGGTGAGCCTCATTTTGCCAGTCCATAAAGGGAAAGGTAAACCTGTAGAGGATCCATCAAACTACAGGGGAATCTCGCCGACCAGTCTTTTGAAAACTCCTGGAGCTTCTCATCAAGCCACTCCTGGAAGAGACTCTGTGGAAGTCAAATGTACCGGATGAACTTCAGAGGGGGTTCCAGGAAGATCACTCATGTCAGCTTCTAGCCTCCACGCTCAACATCGTCTTAGAAACCAACAGGCGAAGTTAGAAGCAGACTTTTGTGGCGTACTTAGACGCTGCAAAGGCAATTGATACGGTCTGGCATAACGGCCTCCAGCTGAAGCTTGCAAAGGCTGGCATTCGTGGAAACCTCTGGCTCATTGTCAAAAGACTCTATGAAGACCTCTCAGCTATGGTGTGGTGGAAGGGCAGAGTTAGTGAACGATTTCAAGTGCAACAAGGGGTCAGACAAGGAGGGATCCTGTCCCCTTTACTCTACCTAGTCTTCATTGATGGCCTGATCACGAAACTTCGCTATGCTGGCCTTGGTGCCTACACCCACTCAACATACAAAGGAATCCTAGTTCTGGCGGATGACGTGGCGCTGGTAGCAACATCTGTCACAGAACTTAACAACATGCTCCAACTGGTGTACGAATACTCTGTCAAGTGGCGCTACACAATCAATGCCTCGAAAAGTGCAGTCGTCGTTGTCAGTGCTGGGCCCGAGGTTGCACATTCATGGCAGTTTGGGCCAAGTACTATCCCGCAGGTAGACAGCCATCCACACGTGGGCATCACTCGCTCTGCACAGAATTATGACCCAAGCCCTAAGATGATCTCCACAGGCAACAGGACATTGTATGCACTGACGGGAGTCGGAGCTTTCCGCATGGGTCTCACCCCTGCTGTCATGGCATCGCTATGGGAGAGATACAGCATGCCAAGGATGTTATATGGCTCAGAAGCTACATGTATGCACCTATCGAAGGCAGCCCTGACTCCGAAGGCAGCCCTGACTCGTCTAGACAAGGCACAATGTACCCTCTTCAAGACACTTCTTGGGCTTCCCCGCACAACAGCAAACGAGGCGATTCATATACTCACAGGTCTCCCCAATGTGTCGGACAAAGTAGCCCTTCAGCAGCTAAGGCACCTCGGGAAGCTTGCATCTCTGGAACCAAGCAGGATTGAGCACCGCCTCTTCCAACAGATGATGTGCCATCAACCCGAGTCCAAGACCGTCAAATCCCTAAGGAGTCTTCTCACCAAGTTTGATCTTCCAACTATAGAGGACCTCCTTAATGCCCCTCTTACTTACCCTCAATGGAAAAGACTCATTACGTCAGCAGTCCATAGGCAGAGGGAAGACCACTCAAAGGAAGCTCCAGCAACCAAGTCCTCACTGTCTCTGCTTACACCTCTGGACCCTGATGAGACTGTCACGTTGCTTCCCCGCAGGATCAGATCGAACACCCTACGCCAACCATTGACCACAAAGAGCCAACTCCTCTGTGGTGTTTACCCTACATTCACACGCCTGGTAAGGATCGGGAAGCGGCAAAGCAGCTTATGCCTCTGTGAAACCAAGGATGAAACTGTGACACACCTCATAGGAGAATGTCCACTGTATGCAACTGAAAGGGAAGAGTACATAAGTAAACTCCCCCAAGAACTGCAACAAGAGATTGCGAGCCTTCCGTTAGCTCATCTGGCCCACTCCATCACAAACCTCGTACTCCTTGGTACTGATGCTGACCTGCCTTCTATTACTTCAGAGCCAACACCTAACCATCATACTCTGTCCCTCCAGTTCCTGTCTATCTTGCATGCTAAACGTACAGTTGCTGTGAACTCTGTAATTGTTAACACTCATTTGTAAAATTCTTCTCACAAATTGTATCTGTATCTTGTACCTGAACTGTCCTCTTCATGTGCTGTAATTTATCGTCAATTTCTCAACCTTTCTGCGTATCATCATGATCCCACAGTTCTCCAGCACTGGAGGAATTCAACTAAAGAAGAAGAAGATTAATGCCTAACGTTAATATGAAGTAAAGAATTTTGCCACAAAACCAAAAGTTCATCCGAACAAAAAACACACACATCACAGTTATAGTCGACATTAAAATAAAAAAAATAAAGAAAATTACTTTCTTCAACAATTTATGCCACTAAAGTTATAAATACAAACCAACACACTCATCAAACATAATGTTAATAACCCAAAATATTAGGAGGAATTAATACATTTTTTTCAATGGTAATATTTTTTATTTATAGTCCATATTCATCAGAGTTTTAATAAAATACAATACATGTTTTACTCATGCTATGCTATAACTAGCGCTCAATGCATGCCTCGATCATTTCTTCCATACCCCGATTTACAATGATTTACTCAGCTTATCATCAGGTCGGGCCTTCGATCCACTCCATCACCCCGCCCCGCACCGCGCCGTAACTGGTAGGTACATGTAGCTTGGCGACAGGTGCAGATGCAAGCATCCAGATGATGGAAGAAGCAAGTTAGCTAGTAAACTTCGCCGGGCTTCGCGGCCTCTACGGTAATTCCAGAGCAAATTGTGAATGTTTTAAAATTCGATTATTTACGCCATTTTGGAGTACTTTTTCAAGTAACATAACATTCAAATTAAGCAGGTAACATAACATTCGAATTAAGCATGCTTGAAGATGTTGGTTGAGATTCTTTGAGAGATATATTCTCGAGCGCAGTATACTAGTAGTCCTGATCGAGCGATCGCTCGAACGCAAAATTTCTGTCGTCTGCAAACTAAATTGCTATTTCCGATTACCGTTGAGGGCAGTCGCATGCAAACTTAGTTCAGAACTTTAAACTTATAAATCCTTGACAGCGATCAATATGTACAGCTTGTAAATGTGGTCAATAATATGCAAAACGAATTTTAATTCACTATCAAGTTGCTAAATAGTATTAAAAATTGCTTTCCTTGTCTTCTCCGTGTTTTTAGTCTCCAGAGATATGGGGGAGTGGCAACGACGTACGTGGGAGAACCGAACATCACTTGATACTAAAATAGTCTTTAGAATACATGATGAACCTTTTGTAAATTAGTATAAATCCCAGAAATGCAAGATAGCTCGTACTAAGTTAAATTAGTAACTATTTTCTTCCATTTTGGGGGGCATAATTTCAACACGTATTTTTTTTTTAACTTTGAGACATACGCTAGGTGTGCCCTTTTAGATCCACCACTATTTTTTCCGCCTGGTATTAATATTATATATCACACTAAAATACATAATTTTCAAGTTTCAAGTTTATTCAAACCAATCAAAAACACAACATTTTAACAAATAATTGACAAAGATAGAACATGATGGGTTTGGGACCTCGGAGAAAGTAGAGCTTGTGATATAGGGGCCCCTTACACGGTACAGTATAAACACAAAACAAGTATAATAGTATTTTGAATATGGCATAAACATATTTACAATGATAAGTAGGGATTAAACATGGGAATACCAAAAAAGTTTAAAATCACACACACACACACACACACACACACACACACACCCACACACACGCAGCAAACACGCAGACATACACACACATGGCTTTATGTTTTGTAATTTCTCAAAAAGATATTTTTTACATGAAAGTTTAAATTTAGATAGTGTTGGGCTGGACCTGATGTTTTGGGGTAACTTGTTCCATTCTTTGATGCAAGCAACTACAAAAGAGTTCAAAGCATGCAGTTTGTGTCCTTGCTAGAGGTTGATGGATTAGGTTTCTTTGACGTGTGTTTTACTGATGAACAGTAGAATTTACAATAAACGCATCTTTTAAAAATGAACTATTTTGAGCCGATTGAGATTTGTACATGAATATCAAGCAATTCAAAGAGACTAATTCATCAAGAGGCAAAATTTGAAGTTGCAAAAATAGAGGAGTACTTGGACTTCTGTAATTTGAATTTGTAATGATCTTGATGACTTTCTTCTGAAGGACGATCAACTTGTTTATATTGCTCCTATACGTATTCCCCCATGCAACATTACAATAAGTTAAGTGGGGGGTAATTAGAGTATTATAAAGAGTTACTAAAGTTTTCTTTGGTAAAAAGAAGCGTAACTTGGAAAAATACCCTATAAATACCCTATTACAAAAGAAAATAAACAAAAATGCATAAATACCCAATTAGGCTAACTTTAAAAAGCTAAACGTAGTGCCAAATCATGAATCACGACTGTAACCAACTAAAGGCCTACTCTATTGTGGCAATAAATCGCGGCGTTTTTAAACTATTCTACCATATCCGACTTCGATGAGAAATGTTTCGCGAATAGCTATTGGTGGATCCAGGATTTGAAAATAGGGATGACTGTGCAGGGCCCTCCCCCCCCGCCCCGCCCGCCCTCAAATAATAAATAATAATAATCCGATCGATGCATGTCACACTCAATGAGTGGTTTCAAAATATAACGCTGGCGCACCCTGAGCCCCGTCATTGATAGCGATTTATACAGATGTAGCCATACTGCTGCTTTTGTTGTCTTTTTTTGTCGAACTATGCCATTAAACTCAGTCAACATAATCAAAAACGAATGTATATCCATGAGTACGATGAATATATCATTTTTTTAAAAACTTGACTTGCATATTCTAAAATCGTCATCGCGACAATCTTTACTTGCCCAGGAGAACCGTTTTTGTTCGTTATTACTTAGCCTACGCCCATAAGCTCACGACTCAAAAAAGTTATTAGACCTAAAATCTGTATACCATTTCTGCATACTGAGCTCAGCTACAACCCTCCCCCCCAAAAAAAAAAAATAATAAATAATAATAATAATAATAATAATAATAATAATAATAATAATAATAATAATAATAAATAAAAAATAAAATAAATAAAATAAAAAATAAATAAATAAATAAATAAATGAATAAAATAAATAAATAAATAAATAAATAATAATATATAAAAAAATTAATAAAATAATAATAATAATATTAATAATCCGATTGTAAAATTCACAGTCAATTGGTGGCTTCAACATAAAACGCACGAACCCGCCTGGATCCGCCCTTTATAGCTTTGTATAAAGATGTATTGCTGCTTTTTGTTGTTGTTGTCATTTTTTTTTTTGTTTTTTTTTGTTTTTTTTTCGATATGCAGTATCAGTCAACATAATTCAAAAGGAATGTATTTATCAGGCAATAAATATATATATGAATTACTAATAATCTAACAGTCACAGTGACAAATATCTTCCGAGAGAACTTGTATCGTATGATTATGAGCCCGCAAGCTCCCAAACAATGCAAAAGATTTATTAGACCAAAAATCATTATACATTTCTGCATATTGAGCTCACCCTGCTGGAAAGAACACACTCATTCACAATGTGAAACACAGTCTGAATCACACTGTGTTTCACATTGTGAATCATAGTCTGCTCCACAATGTTAAATTGAGGCGTTTTCACATTGTGGTCACACTGTGAACCACACTGTGGTCACAGTGTGGATAACCAGGGATTCACACTGTGGCCACACTGTGAAACACGCTGATTCACAGTGTGGATAACCGGAGATTCACACTGTGAAACACGCTAATTCACAGTGTGGATAACCAGAGAATCACACTGTGAACCACAGTGTGGAACAACGCGACCACACTGTGAAAACGCCCCAATTTAACATTGTGGAAGTTCACAATGTCAAACCCCAATCACACCGTTGAAGCGCTCTAATTTCATACTGTCCACATTGCGGACCAACAATGAAAGATCTATGGATGCACCCAAGATAACACATAGCATTTTAATCTTTGCTATGGCTCACGAGTCATCAGTTTCTCCTCCAGCTGTATGAGTTAAATGCCCACAGAACATTGACGAATATTTCAATTTAACGTAAGATGTTTCCCCATACAATTATATTTTTTAATAAAACATTTGTGTCATGGTTTGTATTTTGTTAAATTCTTTTTCGATAAATTGCATGCTTATTTCTTTATTGTACTTTTTAATTCTAGTGTTTTCAAATTATTTTGTCTAAAAAAAAAAAACTTGTGTAAAGTATTTAATACTGTTTTAGAAAAGAAGCATGATTAAAAGTCGACTAATTACCCAAAATCATTATTATCGCTTTATGATCGATTACAAAATTACTTAAAAACAAAAAACCACATTATCACATTGTGAGGGTAAATTCACAGTGTGAAACCGCACACCACAATGTGAAATGATCAACACACTGTTAAATTCGAGCATTTTAACATAGTCGACTATGTGAACACACTGTGCGACACTCTGTTCTTTCCAGCAGGGCAGGTTTGTACTAACAAAGAAAAAAAAAATAGGGGAAAAAATGAAATAAAACAGGGTTTACATAATAATTCGTTTTTATAGGGGAGAGGAGGTACATTTCTATCAATAACATCGTGTTCGATAATCACTATATTGTCATCTTGTGGTCCCGATCGATGAAGTACCTTCATCATCCTGTAATCGACGTCACTGGGTGGTTGATTCTTTATTGAAGAGTGGACTAGTGTCTGTTGCAAGGTTGGGTACACTGCAACAGTAATAACTGCCACAATTATGCGTTATCTCCTCAAAAGTCAACCGTTTGTCGATAATCACTATATTGTCATCTTGTGATCCCGATGAAGTACCTTCATCATCCTATAATCGACGTCACTGGGTGGTTGATTCTTTATTGAAGAGTGGACTGGTGTCTGTTGCAAGGTTGGGTACACTGCAACAGTAATAACTGCCACAATTATGCGTTATCTCCTCAAAAGTCAACCGTTTGTCGATAATCACTATATTGTCATCTTGTGATCCCGATGAAGTACCTTCATCATCCTGTAATCGACGTCACTGGGTGGTTGATTCTTTATTGAAGAGTGGACTAGTGTCTGTTGCAAGGTTGGGTACACTGCAACAGTAATAACTGCCACAATTATGCGTTATCTCCTCAAAAGTCAACCGTTTGTCCGCAAAGCGAAACATTTGAAGGACAATGTGAGTACAAATTGAGTCTGACTACTCTGAGACTCTTTTTAAGTAAGTCTTCAATACCCACTTGAATCATCTTCATGACTCACTTGATGTAGGCTCAGACTTTGCCTAATTTATTTCTGACCCAATCATGTGCTCTCATGTCAATAGTGTTCTATACAGCTGTCCACCCCCCCCCGACTCCCAAAAAAAAAAAAAAAAAAAAAAAAAAAAAAAAAAAAAAAAAAAAAAAAAAAAAAAAAAAAAAAAAAAAAAAAAAAAAAAAAAAAAAAAAAAAAAAAAAAAAAAAAAAAAAAAAAAAAAAAAAAAAAAAAAAAAAAAAAAAAAAAAACAAAAAAAAAAAAAAGAAAAAAAAAAAAAAAAAAAAAAAAAAAAAAAAAATAAAAAAGAAAAAAAAAAAAAAAAAAAAAAAAAAAAAAAAAAAAAAAAAGAATTATTAAAAAAATCCCGCACATTAAATTCTATACTTGAGCGTCGCACTTTCCAGGCCAAATAATATTCTTAACGTTAGAGTAGATATTAATATTTTTTTTTTTTTTTTATATCTAAGGACCAACTCTATGCCTTGATATCCGCAACACATTAAAACGGGATAGATCTTTGGGCAACATAGAGTGCAAAGACCATCGATTATGACACTTGGGCCTCCCCTAAACAAAAATGACAACGTGAAATCTACAACAAAAAGTTACACACTCAAAAAAGCCTGTTTTTTTGTCTTTGTTTTTTTTTTTTTATAAACAGATTTAGGAAAAAAAGCATTTGAAAATTTTCACACTAATGATCCTAGAAATATTGCAACTTTATTAAGTAATATCTCTAAGACTTTGAGTAACATATAAGACTTATTATAAAGATGTATATCTATATCTCATTTTCAATTAAATTAGGAGTATACAAGGTTAAAAAAAAAAAAAAATAAAAAAAAAAAATTGGCTGTGTCGGGAGACCCAACGCTATGGTGCGGACGTTGTGCTGCGTTGTATTCATCACGTAACAACCCGCGTATTGGGTCTTTGATCGTTCCTACTGAATGTAGCAGACAAACCGAACTAATTGTATGGACTTCAATTGAGGTTCTTACATAAGACTCACTAAGTAAGAAGACTCCCTTAGTGAATCTCAAATAATTGAGTCTTTAAGACTCACTTTAGTGCTAGGAGCAATAAAATGAAGTTAAGTGTCGCACAGCATCCTTCTTTACTCATTATTATCAACATTTATCAAATTTTCACTATATTATAAAGAATTTTTCAGCTATAATATATAAAAAAAAAAAAAAAATATAAATCAATGCACCCTTCCGCAGAACCGATGCGGAATATCCCTGCTGGGAAGAACACCACTCATTCACACTGTGAAATATATTCTAAGGTATTCACAGCTGAAAATCTGTTCTCACAAGTTGTAAATTATTTTCATAGCTGCCCACACTGTAAATCAATTTCACACGTGAAGCTGGTATATTCACACTGTGAAAATCGTTTCTCCAGTTGATTTTTTTCATAGTTGGCCACACTGTGAAATCATATTTCACATATCTTGACAACAAATTGTAGCAGTTTTCCACATTGTGTGGTGGTTCCACACTTTGAAATCACCTTTTCAGTGTGGATAAGTGTTTTCACACTGTGTTCACAGTGTATGCTGTGATTTTGTTCACACTGTGTTCACAATAGTGAATGAGTTGTTTCTTTCCAGCAGGGCAGCTACAAGTCAGGTTAGAAAATAAAAGTAATATATATAACTTTATAAATACCACACCCGAAAGCGAATGAGTCACTCTCAGAGACTCCCAGTGATCTTCAATAATTGATCTTTAAGACTCACTTTAGTTGTGAGCAGTTTTAAAAAGTAATGTCGCACAGCATCCTTCTTTTACTCATATATTATCAACATATTATCAATATTTTTATCACAATATAATAAGAATTTTTCAATTTATATAATTAAAAAAAATAAAAATATAAATCCAAATGCACCCTTCCCAGAACCGATGGGGTTATCCCTGCGGTGAAGAACACACTCATTCACACTGTGAAAATATAAGTCCTAAGTATTCACATGTGAAAATCTGCTTTCTCACAGTGTGAAATTATTTTCATAGTTTTGGCCACACTGTGAAATCAATTTCACACTTGTGAGCTGGTATATTCACACTGTGAAAATCTTTTTCTCGCAGTTGATTTTTTTTCATGGTTTGGCCACCACTGTGAAATCAATTTCACACTGTAGCTGGATTATTCACACTGTGAAATCATTTCACAATTTGAACAATGTGTAGTTTTCCACATTGTTGGTGTCCACACTGTGAAATCACCTTTTCACAGTGTGTGATAGTGTTTCACACTGTTTTCACAGTGTGCATTTTATGTTTCACACTTGTGTTCACAATGTGAATGATGTGTGTTCTTTCGTCAGAGGCACAGCTTACAAAGATTCAGGTTAATTTAAATAAAAGATAAATATATATAACTTAGTAATAAATACACACACCGCGAGAAGTCGAATGAGTCCCTCTCAGAGACTCCTTTAGTGGAATCTTCAAATAATTGAGTCTTTAAGACTCACTTTTATGTTGCTGAGCCAGTAAATAATGAAGTTAATTGTCGCACAGCATCCTTCTTTACTCCATGTATTATCAACCATTATATCAATTTTTATCACTAAATTATTAAGATTTTTTTCATATTATATAATTAAAATAATAAAATATAAATCCAAAATGTCACCCTCCGCAAACCGATGGTGTTATCCCGCTGAAGACAACACTCATTCACACTTGTGACGAATATAAGTCCTAATGGTATTCACACTCGTGGAAAATCTGTTTCTCACAGTGGAAAATTTCATAGTTTGGCCACACTGTGAAATCAATTTCACACTGTGAGCTGGTATATTCACACTGTGAAAATCTGTTTCTCGCAGTTTGATTTTTTTTCATGGTTTGGCCACACTGTGAAATCAATTTCACACTGTGAGCTGGTATATTCACACTGTGAAATCATTTTCACATTGTGAACAATGTGTAGTTTTCCACATTGTGGTGGTGTCCACACTGTGAAATCACCTTTTCACAGTGTGGATAGTGTTTTCACACTGTGTTCACAGTGTGAACTATGTTTTCACACTGTGTTCACAATGTGAATGAGTGTGTTCTTTCCAGCAGGGCAGCTACAAAGTCAGGTTAATTTAATAAAAGTAATATATAACTTTATAAATACCACACCCGAGAAGCGAATGAGTCACTCTCAGGCTGCAATACGCCTTCATGATCATACAATAACTAGGAGAATATCAATTATATAGGAGTGGCCGACCCATGCTATTGTGTGTTGTGTACTTTGAATACTAATCATAAAATATAACATAGTCCAATAAATCCAACTGGTATATTATCCACCCGCGGATTTGGGCAAAATAGGATAAAATAAGTTATGCTCAATGAGTGATTGTCAACAAAATTAGAGAAATAGAAGGCCGCGCTTCTACTGTGCTCCGCATAGTATCATCATTATTATTTATATAATTAAAACAATTTTTTTTCTTCAAGATTCAAGATTCAAATTTATTTCTGTTCAGAAACATAACGTTAAGATCATTAAATATAAACATATTCATTTGAATACAATATCAGCAAAGTTGTTCAATATGTAAAAGGCAATTTTGGCAATACGGAAGATGACACCTTAACAACAACAAAAAATGTCCTTAAAATTATTGAGTAACTTTCAAAAACAAGAGCAATTAGATCAAGATTAATAAAATTATATTGTTCCAACAGTAAAAACAAACTACAGAAAGTTTCATATCAAATGAAAGTCATTTACTATCTTAAAACAGAGTAACAAACCATGCCAAGCATACACCCGAACACCAGTACCCTCTGCTGCTAGCTCAGTAGGCCGCTAGGGACGGGGACTATACAACAGGAAATGGGTGTATGTTGTGCTATGTGGAAAAAGCATATGGTTTTATAAACCATCCGGGGTTGGTTTATAGAATTTGAGTATGAAATCATTGATATCTCGAAAGGTAAAGCAAGCAATTAGCTTGCAATTTTGAAGAGATACCAGACTGACCTAAGTGTTTATAATTATGTTGGCAAAATAAGGTAAATCAAATAAAATGTGATTTGAATATCATTCAATGTTACTGCATCCCTTTAATAATAATTGTTGAGTAAATTAAAACGGAAATTTATACTAGTTTTGTTTCCCCATTAGTTTTCTATTATTGGCATGTTTTTTCTTGTTCTATTATAGACCTTACTCCCTGAAATACATTCTGGTAATTATCTTCTCTTTTGGTTATTTACCAGTACTAGTTTTCAAAATGAATATCTTTCGAGCCTCAGAGATTTAGCTTAATTCATTGTTTTATTCTTCTTTTTTTTTTTAAATATCATTGTGTATTAATTGTGGTTGTTTTTCAATCGTTGTGACTCGGTAATTTGTCTTTGATTCTATAAGAAAACTGGAAAAAAGAAACATTATATTAAGTTGACATTATAACGCATCAGAAAGTACAACATGAAACCAGTCCTGTCCAATGGAACAATGAAGGATCTTGGGGCGCCACAGGCATGCGCTTTCCCAGTTTTATCTGACAATGAACGTTTATTATACATGTATTTAGATTTTTTAATGTAAAAAAGGGCAATTTTTGGCAGCCCCCCCCCCCCCCTTATATCTTTAATATTCGATCCGCTGCTGCTATGGCCGGGGGATAAGGTTTTGCGTCTGATGAAAAAAAAAACATCTAAATTATTTTACTTTTGTGAAACGACATTTCAAATAATTTGGCTTTCTTTCTGCTTGGATAATATTGGGCTCCCTTTGCATTCAAACTTTAAAGACCATCGAACTTGGTGGGAGCCCCTTCTTTATTTAATCTTTAGTTTACATTTTTTTTAAATCTGATATCACTTCATAACAAAGGCAAGAAATTTACAATATAAACATAAGTAAATTCTTAAAATAAACCCCTGTCATGGCACATTATCTCTTTCTCTCTCTCTCTCTCTCTCTCTCTCTCTCTCTCTCTCTCTCTCTCTCTCTCTCTCCCCCCACCCAACTTTCCCTCTTCTCTGCATCTATCTTATTTCGTTACCCATCTCCCTCTCCTCTACCCACAAATTACCCTCTCCATATTTTTATATAAAATTTCTTTAGGACCTGCATCCATAATGGTTGGCCTTTATACTTTATCTTTAAATGCAATACAATTATAATGTAATTGACATTAATGCTAGCAATGTTCTTATTACCATCGAGAAATATATGTATACAGTTAAACAAATAGTCTGGCGGCAGCTAACAGGTTTTAGAGCCATAGTTTCGAAACGGGGGGGGGGGCGCAGATGGCTATATATCTCCTGTTTCACCCTGACTGTTTAGTCTGTCTAGTGTTTTGCCTTTACCAATCAACTCATAAAAATTTCATAAATATCGATTTGAACGGGCCCAATCTAGAATAGCATTTGCTATATACCTGTTGGAGCAATTTCCCGAATACGTACCTACCTCATAGTAATGTTTATATGTAAAGAATTAGTAATAAAATTCAATATTAATAGAATTATGTACTATTCGACTCCTTCATCAATAAATTTGACTAGTGATTTTGATACCGCAAATGAAAAAAGAATCATGATTGAGATATCAATTACATATAGGCCTAACTAGCCAATGATTAACCCTAAAAAGACTGGGCTATTTTGACACATACAGACCGGGGGAGGGGGCTCATTCAGCCCCCCCCCCCCTAAGATCTCTGCCATTGAGCGCGCGATCGCGCCGAAAAGTGGCACGCGCGTTACCCACAGCACATACCCCTCTTCAAAACTGAAGAGTCATATTCTCCGAAAAATTTCATTACAATTAATTACGCTAATTTATGCATAAAATCAAAGATTTGCTCTAATTAATTAAATAAAGCCCTAAAAGTTGCAAAGTTATCGCGAAAAATGTCGAGGGGGGGGGGGTGAATGAGCCCCCCAGTCTTTTTAGAGTTAAGTCTCCTTCTAAAAAAAATCTTGGTATGCACACATAAAGTGTTTATTCCCTTTTAATAGTTCTTAAAACTTCCACTGGGAATCTAGATTTAGGTGCAATGTAAAGTTAATCTATAGGTTAGATTATATTGGACTTGTTATAATCAACTCCTTGTCTGCTATATCAGGCAATTGTAGTCACAAATATTACCATTATAATTATTTATTTTCTCGCTAATGTTGCAGTATTTAAAAAGAAAAAAAAATGCTGCTTGTCGGTGGACATGGTCATTATAGTGAATAAATTTCTAGTATTGATCTTAAAATGCAAGATTTTTTTTCATAACGTATTCTTTAGAAGAAAATAAAAAGGCAAATCTTTACCTTTTATGATACAAAACCATATGCTGCGTAAAGTATTCTACTAAAGGGCTAACTACATCATACTGAATCATAAAACAATGATTTATTTTATTGGTATATTATATTGTTTTGTATTTTTTTTTATTTATCTATTTATTTAATTTTTTTTGTCTTTTGTATCACTTTTCTCATTACTGCACATTACCCCGGCCATGGGTCGCTTTATTCATTTTATAATGTCATTTAAAATCTTTAACTGAAATGGTTAGCAACTGAATGGTTACTTACCGATAATAGACAAGTCAGGAGGAATATTGAAATCAGTGTATCCATATTGGTTTGTCGTACCCCACGAGGGGGAAATTTAACACTCGACGTTCAAATAAAGGTATATGGACGGATGTGCAAACTCGAAAAGAGGTGTAATTCTGCACCCCGACGATGTTCCTGTCGGGATTAAAACGCTCCAAAATCTCCAAATAGTATCCAATGTTTTGAAATGTGGAATAATTAAGGTGAATGTTGTCTTTCTTGGATAAAAAATGGATGTAAAAGTTGGAGAAGTTTTCTACCGCTGTCCTTCGGAGCGGCACACCCAAAAGATAGCTCGTACGCAACGCATTACGTACAAATGCATTTACGTGCAAATCTTATCAAACATATTCATATTACATATTTCAAGGTGTACCAAATATGATACTGCATTTTTTTTATGAACTCAATCCACAATTCGTTACACGCCCAAGTTTCTTTTGTAAAGCCTTCACGCCGCTTTGCGTTTTAACAAAACACCAACCCCGGTCTGTGAGTTTATCATGCAAATAAACGCTGCACTCCCGCTAGAAGGAAAAATAGATATGGAAATGATTATGACGATTTGACCCTTTTGTGAATTTAAATGCGAGGCGAGACTGGGGAATTCTTTTCAAGAGTACGGATGAGGTCTCTATTGGAATTTCAGAATCCAGCAAATTCTTTCTTTTGTAATTTGGAGCAAATACTGTTTTCGTTGTCATTTTTGTTGGTGCATATATGAGTCTTATATGATTTCACACTTCATTTACATCGATGTGATCTAATTTCAAAAATCGTTCTATACCTGATTTTTCTTTCAATAAATTCCCGAGGTTCTCTGACAGAGAAGACGTGGGCTTATCACTTTTCTGTGCTGTTATCTAGTTCAGTTAATATATGCTGTTTGTGTAATAGAAGTTACTATATAGTAACAGTTGAGAATAGTACACTACCGGGTCCCATCCTATATTTATCGTCTTTGGAGTCATCATGAACACATAACACCATCCATGTTCATAAACATTGCAACATAGCTAAAAATCGTTTTTTTTTTTTTTTTTTTTTTTTATAATGTGAATACATTAAGGTGTGAATGTGTCTTTCTTGGATAAAAATGGATAGTTAAAAGTTGGAGAAAGTTTCTCTGGACCGCGCTGTCTCTCGGTTAAGCGTGCACACCAATAAGATAGCTCGTACGCAAGCGCATTACGAACAAATGCATTTCCTTGCAAATCTTGATCAAACTATCTGCATATTAGCATATTTCAAGGTGTACCAAATATGTATCTTACTGCAATTGTTTATTTGGACTCATCCACAATTCGTTAACACGCCCCAGTTTCTGTTGTAAAGTCCTTCACTGCCGCTTTGCCGTTTAACAAAAACACCAACCGCCGGTCTGTGATATTTATGCATGCAAATAAACGCTTGCACCTCCCGCTAGGTAAGGTAAAATAGATAGTGGTAATGATTACTGACGATTTGACCCTTTTCGTGAATTTAAATGCGGGCGAGACTGGAGAATTCTTTTTCAAGAGTAGGTATGATCTGAGGGTCTCTATTGGATTTCAATCAGCAATTCTTTTTCTTTGTTGATAATTTGGAGCAAGATACTGTTTTCGTTTGCATTTTGTTGGTTGCCAGTCTATATGAGTTCTTGATATGACTTATCACACTTCATTTAAAAACCAATTCGATCGTGATCTAATTCAAAAATCGTTCATATAACCTTGTTTTTCTATTTCCAATAAAAATTTCCCGAGTTCTCTGAGAGACAGAAGACGTGCGTCGCCTATCATTTCTGTCGCTTATATCTAGGTTCAGGTTTAATATATGCGTTTGTAGTGTGTGGTGTGAATAGAAGTTACACTATATAGTAACAGTTGAGAATAGCTACACTCACTAACGGGTCCCATCCTATATTTATCGTCTTTGGAGTCATCTGAACACATAACACCATCCATGTTCATAAAACAGTTGCAGACATAGTCTAAAAATTCGTTTTTTTTTTTTTTTGTTTTTTTTTTTTTTACAAGCTCCGGACTCTTTATTTTGCTGACCACATTCTTTAGTGTTCTGAAAGGAAAAAAGAACTCTTATTCATTTTACACCCATGAGAGCCAGAAGGATATCATGGACACCCAGTAATATCTTAAACGAAGGGGGACAGACAAACAAGAAAGAAAAGCCCCCTCCCCCCTCCCTCAAAAACAGGAGCTAAGGATGTGTGTGTGAGGGTTTTCGTGTGTGTGTATGTGTGATGCGTGCGTTAGATTGTGTGTGATGTGTGAATTTGATGTGTGTGAAAAGAGAGAGAGAGAGAAGGTCTCTAAATATCGCAGTTATTTGGATGACGGTGATTGAGCATTATCACGAAATCAAACGGGCAATGATGTTTCATAATTTATTCCCCAATAATTTGATTTTTCGGTTTTCGTTTTTGTATTTCTTGTCCAATGTACCCCAAATGAGTAAGTCATCCATATTTATGGTTTATGATGAATAATGCACGTCATTAGTATTGACACCATATGTTTCACCGATAGAAAACTGACTACGATTGACAGATCAGTATAAACGGGCACTTGTACCATGCAATAAGAAGCCCCCCCCCCCCACCCCCTCCTCCATCCATAAAACTTTTCGGGCAAAGCCTCAGGCAATCTTTCAGGTTTGCAAGAACAATCTTTGTTTTAAAAAGTATGACCTAAATTTGATTATATGTAAACTGTAGTGTATAGTGTAATTTTTTTATGCCTTCGGCCATCCAGAAGAGTCATCATGTATCAGCCATCATTGGTAAGGTTGGGGCCAATGACCCGCTATTTACTGCCCTTTTCTCCCTTTTTTCTTTTTTTTTTTTTTTTTTTTTTTATGGGCTGGAAGGCCTCCTCTGGATCCTCGCCGGCATGAAACCCAACGTACCACGACCAT
>CALNVZ010003426.1:37875425-37887871 GCA_940671915.1 Paracentrotus lividus
TCAATTCCATTAGGAATTTAGGAAACATAATTATAATCACATTCATTCCATTGTATTCGAAAAACAAAATAGTTATACAACTGCGCATGCGCTTTATCGCATTGATCATATTGTTAACATTTGAGTTTATTGCATAAAAAGTTATTATTAGCTAAGGCCCGTACCGGTACCTTGCATCGAATAGCACCCAAAGCGCACTGTATTGTGTGGAATCATGGACGCGAATCGGAATGCTTTTAAACGTGGTTTTATGAAATCTTTTCAGGATTTTAGGTTCGAATGATTTTCATACATAAACTATAGTTCTCTTTGTGAATAACAGCAAACAGCAGAAGAAGAGAAAGACTGGGGGCTTTGAGATAGGATATTAATGTTCAATGAACAGTGAACATTAATATCTGAACAGTAATATCCGATAAATGATAACAACCTGAGTTTTTTCGTCAAAGGTTATTCATACACTCTGACAAACAATTTATTCATCACATCTAGTTTACATGATTCACTGAATTTTACCTCGTTTATTTATTATTCGCCCTGATTCTTGTAATCCTTTATCATAGTGTTTCAAATTGAAAAAAAAAATTTGTTTTTTGCAACAATTTAAAAAAAAAAAAAAAAAAAAAAAAAAAATCTGTTTTCATTAAAATCAAGTTGTACGTGAGGGTGCACACTCCCCTTTTAACATTATCATGCCTTCTTCGATAACAATGATTCGGTTCTATCTCGCTGGAAGAGAATGGAAACAACTAAAAAAAAATGAACTTGTTCGATTTTCCTGCGAACACATCTCATGACTATTGAGTACTTTTTCTTGTATTTATAGAGTATTTTCGTATGTAACAAAATTAATTTCATGCTGAGTCTTTAAGAAATGTCTAGATACGAATAAATCTTGTAACAAAGATTTAGGCTATATTTAAAAGATAGGAAATTGCATTCATTATGGGTTGAGCTAGGTTACACATCCAATGTATCTTTTTATATTCCAAACTTTAACATACACTTATTTTAAACAGATAGTATCCTTATTCTGTATCTATAATTATGCACTTCACAAAGACTCTGCATTGATTTTATTTTTTATTACGTAAGGCATGCATGTTAGGAAAATGGCCCATTGAACAGGTATTAGTGCCATTTGATCTGTTCATGTGCTTGCCTAACAAAGCAACAGCGGAGTGCACCAGTTATGTGCCACCATATATTTAGAATTTAAATATATATATATATATATATATATATATATATATATATATATATATATCCTTTTTTCGGGGGGGGGGTGGATATCGTACTGAACGTAAATGTGCATGATATACGAAAATTTGCACTTATCTTTATTAGGCTTGTTAATATTTCATTTTGCGTCTGTCCGGGCCCCTAATTTTCTAAATCGTAGATCACTGGTAGATTGAGCAACACACACCCCAACTCCAACCGAGTTGAAGGCGACAAATATATACAGCACTCCTTTTTATATGCACTGCTGCCCTAAAATGACAAAAGAAAACAACCAATAATACAGTGTGTTTTAAATAAAAGGTAATCCATTTTTAGATGGCCCATATTCCAAGCTCTTTTTGTTTTTGCTGTTCATATGTAACATATTAAGACAGACTCGCCACCTTTCCAATCATACATTTCATAAATTATAAATAACGTTAAGCGTAACTGAGTAAATTACAAACTATACAGGGCGTCCCAAAAAGAACTATACACTTTTGAAATGGCTGCCAAATAAAAAATATATGATTTTAGGTAATGAAATTTACATGTATGGAAAGCTCATTATTCAAACTTTCATATGACACCAAAAAGTCCGAAAATATGTCATGCATGAATGAGGAGCATTCACTTTTGTAAAGGGTATGGAAATTAGGGTGCGCAGGAATTGCCCTACCAATTTGTATGAGGAAAGTCATTTGAAGCTTATGGCATTGAGGATGATATGCAGAATTACTGATCAATTATGATAAGTTGGGATTTGCTAAGTGAAATTTGTGGATTCGGGGATTACAATTTCATGCATGAGTGAACAGGAATATGTATTTCCTATTATAGCATTTTGTTACTTTTACAAGTTTTATTCATGCAGTTGTGTTAGTGGTAGTCAGGATGGGTGCAGAACAGGTGAGATGCAGGGTAAGATTTTTTGATCACTTTGAAATAACTGTATGAAGATGATGTAATGCTTGATTGATTAGTGTGAATCATTTGGAGACTGTACCATGTTGATTAAGTGATTGCTAGCTGGGTGTTGATTGTCTAATTTATTGTGCTTGATTGATTATAGTATTGTCATCAACCATCCCAATTTGGGTAAATGTGAGTAGACCGGGGATGCAGGGAGGTAGTCGGATATTTGGAGTAGAAACCAATGAATATGAATGGTCAAAAACACACCCAGCAAAGAGAGTAGATAGAGAGAGAGGGGAGGGAGACAGAGAGAAAAAGAAAGAAGAGAGAGGAGGAGACAAAGAGAGGAGAGAGAGAAAGAGGATGAAAGAAAAGGAGAAAGAGAGAGAGAGATTAAACACACCACTGAAGCACCTCACTAAATATACCTTGGAAAGTTACAATTGTAACAATAGGAAATATTGTATTTCTGTTCACTCATGCATGAAATTGTAATCCCTAATTCCACAAATTTCACTTAGTAAATCCCAACTCATTCATAAATTTATCAGTAATTCTGCATTATCATCCTCAATTCCTTTAGCTCCAAATGACTTTCCTCATACAAATTGGTATGGCAATTCCGCGCACCCTAATTTCCATACCCTTTACAAAAGTGAACACTGTCATTCATGCATGACTTATTTTCGGAATTTGGTGTCATATGAAGTTTTGGGATAATGAGCTTTCAAAACATGTAAAAATTTCATTACCTAAAATCATATATTTTTATTTGGCAGCCATTTCAAAAGTTGTATAGTTCTTTTGGGACGCACTGTAGAGGGCCGTCAAGGCAGCAGCCCACGCCTTGGTGGCGCTATTACAGAGTTAGTTGTATACTTTACTATGCGGTCAAAACTGAAATCTACAAAGAATCTGCAGGGATAACTCACCAATCATCACCTAAATCTAATCGATTCTTTTCGTTCACTATCCAAACAATCCCTGAAAATTTGGTGCAAATTCCGCTTCACCCGTTCTCTAGTTAGTACACAACAAACAAACATACGGACCCCAGCAACACAAAACGTTTTCAGAAACGTTTTTTAAAACGTTTTATTCAGGTCCCGTAGGTCCTCGTCTTGAATGAACGTTTAGAAAAACGTTTATATAACGTCCAAGTTGGACTTTCAATTTGTGAGAAAAACAATGGTTCCAAAAAGAACGTTTTTAAACGTTCTTTGGACGTTACAAATGGACGTTTTAATCAAAACGTTCCAACGTTTTATTTGGAACCTTATAAACTGAACATATTTTATTGAACGTTTATGAACGTTTTAAACGTCCAAATAGGACTTTATGCAAATGATAAGTGTATTTGCATATAATACGTTGGGATATTGAAATAAACGTTTTTAATGATTTTTTTTCCATTTAGCAGTAATTAATTCATGCTTTGGTGTTTCGTTTTATTGTAATATTGTTCTGAAACACACATAAGAATTAAAAAACACTAATTCAGTATTGGAATGTCTACTAACATAACAAAGAAGTAATAACTAACCATTACAAACGATACTTCAATAAACTATAAATTTTACTGGAGGAATATATAGAGTTAAATCAAATGAATCCCAATCAAGTGTGCCTTTAAGCATGATTTTGATTGGAGACACTTCACTCTTAAGTGCCATCCACAATTTGGCCAAGAGCTTGAGGTGCAAATAATAACATATTTTTTATTACATTGTTTACATAAGTTTTTATAGGTCTCCAAACGTTCCTAGACATTCTTAAAACGTTTTCTGAACGTATCCAAAGTTTTTCTGGACGTCCGCAGACGTTTTTTGGAACGTTTTAAAGGTTTTCTGGACGTCCGCAGACGTCCATGGAACGTTCCAAAGGTTTTTTAAAGGTTTTCTGGACGTCCGTTGAACGTCCACAGAACGTTGTAAAGGTTTTTTGGACTTTTATAAGGTTCCAAAGGTTTTCTACAGGTCCTTAAAATTTTTCGAAAGGTTCTTTTGGGGTTTTTTTACGTTAGAAACGTTTTCTAAAGGTCCATTTGGAACGTTTTATTAACGTCCAAAACCTTCCACAAAAGGACGTTTTCTAAACGTTTTGACAAAACGTCCATAGAACGATCTTGGAACGTTCTTAAAACGTTCAGAGAACGTCCAATTGTTAGCTGGGGAACCCTTTACAATACCCTGCCGATCGGCGTGTGGGTAATGATGTAGCGTCGCTCGGCTCGCACTCAGCTGAGCTGATGCAGTAATTCGCTCACCCATTTCACAATGCATTATGTAGACTCTATGTAGGAAAGCCGAATTTACGTAAATTTTTACCTTTTTTCATGATTAAACACGAATATTGATACCCGATGACTCTTTTTGCATAGATAGTTGTTGAACATGACTTTGCAATGGTTTTTGCATGTCTATCGTAGTTATAAAGTCCCTTTTAGGCGTGTGTGGTGATGATTTCGATTTTACCTGAATGCACGTGTGATTGCAAGTTCGATATGTACACAAAGAGCGTCGATGTACATGCAAAGATTCATTACCTTGCATTCGTCGTATGGATGGTTTCTCGCCCACGACATACATAGATTGCGAGTGCAGGCTTGGGCCACGGAAAAAATCTTGTCGATCCTCACCGCGTGATGCTTCCGTGCATGCGAGTTCTGTGCATGACAAACTTTCGCAGGGAGGTGAAATGGCTCATGGCACTGCGCGCTGTCGTCCGCTGTGCATGAGAGGTGGCTGTTCTCTCAAATTGATTTTACCCCGGCTACAGAGTAGTTGTAATACTATACTATGGGGTCAAAACTGAAATCTACAAAGAATCTGCAGGGATCAACCAATCATCACCTAAATCTAATCGATTCTTTCCTTTCACTATCCAAACATTCCCTGAAAATTTGGTGCAAATCCGTTCACCCGTTCTCTATTGTTATCTTGTACACAAACAAACAAACAAACAAACAAACATACGGAACCCTTTACGATACCCTGCCGATTTCATCGGCGTGGGTAATGAAGATAACAGGTAGGGGAGACCGGGGACAAATGTAACACGGGGCAATTGTAACAGGGGCTCCCATTCCTACACTGCAAAAACTGGGGTGTTAAATTTAACACCACGGGTGTTAAATCTAACACCGGCCCGGAATCTATATCCGACCACAACACCAAGCTGGTGTATATTAACACCAGTTTGGGTGTTGAAAAACATTAATAAAACTATTTGGTGTTATTTTAACACCACATTCTGGTGTTAATTTGACACTTTTTCATAGTGTTAATTCGAATATTGATACCAGTGGGTGTTGATTTCACTGGCGTAATCCGTATAGAATGCTATTCATCTGGGGAAATTACGTAAAAATACAAAGCGTCATCCCCTGATGAATAGATAGGGCGACGCGAATTTACGCTAGTGAGTGGTTGATTTTATTCTTGTTGGTGTTAATTTAACACCAATCGGTGTGGTCGGATTATAGATACCAGGGCTGGTGTTAAATAACACCAGCTTTTGGTGTTAAAAATATTCAGTTAACTTCATAAACTTAAAGTAAAATTTGCTGCTATATTTGTGTTTATGATATTTATAATTGATATATATCAAATGATATGACTTTTACCTGCAAAAATTTCAACAAAGTGCTTTTTCGAATTTGTCTTAACACCAAGTGGTGTTAGAGAGATGGCATTCTAATTCCGAAATCTAACACCACAAATTTAACACCTGCATGGTGTTGCATATTTAACACCAGCGTTTTTGGCAATGTAGCAGAACACGCTATAAACTTAAAAATTTGTAGAGGGATGCGCATTTCATCGCTCCACATGCTGTATGAGTGTTAACAGATTTAACGGTTCGTGGAACTTTCTACAGGCAGAAAAACCGTTTTTTTGAGCAGTAAAGTAATATTTCACATTACCATTGTTTTTTCTCTGGACAAATAGTATGATGAGCGACAGCTGTCATTTTTATATATTTAGAAATTATGTTCTTAGGCCGTATTTTGCTAACGTTTTCAACGATGAATACCTAAGGCTAAGATAGAAAAAAAATCTCTCAAATATGGTCGCCTCTGTCAGGGGCAATTGTAACAAGCTGTTACAATTGCCCCTGAAGGTCTGTTTCTGTTAAAATTCAAGTAACTCCCGTAGGAACTCGCGCGGTATTAAGCAGCTTTCCGCTGCATTAAACGCAAGCTAATATTAAAACCAATCAGCAGGGGCACGGAGCATTTTTTGAAGTGGAGGGGCTGATCGCACAGGGGGGGGGGTGGGGGCTGAACAGGCTAAAATATCACAAATGTATGGTCATTTGTCCGTTTTTGTACACGTTTCCTGACGAAAGTGGGGAAGGGGGCTTAGAAATGAGAACTGCATAACGTTGAACGTATCTGTAAATCAGTTATTTCATTTACAAGGAAAAAATGGCCTTATTTAAAGTCTCAGACATGAGAATTAAATTACTTTGAACAGATCTGTCCAATACGTTTTTGTTGAAAGGCAAAGAAATATTGATTTAGTCCGAAAAAAGGGTGTCTTTTAGTTTGTTTATCATTTGTTCATTGTAATCAGAGCCTCAAGTTTTTTGTTTTTTTTTTTAATATAACATTTATATCACTTTACTAGAAACGAAAAAGTAAACAAATATGAAGATAGTGAACATTAGGTCTTTTTAATGCCAAAATTGTAAATAGGATAGTCTCGTCGATAAGCTCAAGCATCAGAACTTCATAACTTTGAATGATTGTCAATTATAATGTTTTACAAACACAAAAAGTAACCATATCTATAAGCTCAGACATGAGAATTAAATAACTTTGAACATATCTGTCCAATACGTTTTTGAATATTAGAAATATTGATTTGTCCGAAAAAAAGTGCCTTTAGTTTTTTGTCATTTGTTTCATTGTAATCAGAGCCTCAAGTTTTCTTTTTATTCTTGTTGTTTATAATATTATAACTCACTTAGCTAGAGAACTTCAAAGCTTCATAAGTTTGAATGTATAGTCAATTATAGTGCTTTGTTTACAATTACAAAAGGTAACTTATCTATGAGCTCAAACATGAGAATTAGACATTAGATAACTGTGAACATATAATTTGATTGATTTGATTTGATTTGATTTGTCAAGTGTACATGGTATAAACATAAAAGAAGCACTGACAGGATAGCCCATGAAATCCGAAAAGGCTTATTTTATAGGATCCTATAAAATGAGAAAGAGATTACGGAACACCCCCCCCCCTGATTTGCTTTTTCTTATTAAAAAAAAACACACATTAAAAGAGAGAAAGAACAGAGAGGAAGGGAGGGAAATGGAAAGGAGGAGGAGAGAGAGAGGGGGGAAGGGCAGATAGGAAAGTAAAAAGGTAAAGATGGAGTGAAAGAAGAAAAAAGAAAGATAGAAAAAAAATAAGAGGAGAGAGAGAGAGAGAGAGAGATGGGAGCCCCCATAAAAGATAAAAATGTATTTTTAATATGATACCTGAAAATATATGTCCAATACATTTTGTTAACAGGGCAAAGAAATATTGATTTTGCCAGAAAAAAAGTGGCGTAAATTTTGAAGATTGATTTTACTGTAAAAAAAAAAACTCATTTTTTAAAATTCTTATCAGAAATGTATCACTTTATTTGGAAAAGAATGTGTTAAAGTCCAAAAGCGTATTCCTAATATAATATTTTATACCACAGTTGTCAGTTTAAAGATATATTGGGTAAGTACAAAGTAGATAAAGAACCAAACTATGAATTGATGAAGGTTCTATATAATAGTTCTACAGTTAAAGGGTGAAGCCCCAACAACCTAATAAAAAAAAATATTAAAAAAAAAAAAAAAAAAAATTATAAGTTTTGCCCCATATCATGAATATAACAAGTGGAAACTATAATATAAATGAGTCAAGCATTGTCATGTTTTATCATAATTAGCTTATGTGGTTTAAATCTTGGATCTGTCAAGTGCATAGCTTTGATAAAGAAAAACAAAATGTTACAATTGCCCCGGACGTCTGTTACAATTGCCCCTGGACACGGGGCAATTGTAACACTCGAACTCTTGTTTTGAAATGGTAATGGCTTCAAAATGACTTGTTGTACTTAGCCCAAACCTATTCATGTGTCAAGCTAAGATATGCATATTTCATTTTATTTAGTTTTAAGCAAGTATTTAGCTTTAATAAAGTTGATAGGTCAAATTTGGAAAAAAAACTGTTACAATTGTCCCCGGTCTCCCCTACAGAATCCATTTCAAGAAAATGAAAGAAGACGTGAGTGAAAGCTGTCCCTGCTGTTCCAAATTAATATTGAGTAGGATTGCGTGCGATGATGTGTGACTACTTTGAAAGCATCCACTCAGTCTTTCATCCTTGGACAAAAACTTGGGGAAAATGGATTTCGTAGGCCTACCTATCACATTCATTTGCAGTTTATGTGATTTTGCGTTACATTTATGATTAGAAAAAGGTATCATTGTAAAGGTTCGTCTTCAATTATATGTTAGAAATAATTGTGCAAAATATATAGATGGGCTTGGAATATGGCCCCTCACAAAAGAGATTACACTTTTTTCCCGATACGCACTGTATTTCACGTTTTGTGTAGCGCTACATCAGGTGGAAGGATAACCCCGACAGGTTTTTTATTTTTGGTTGCTATTTCAAATTTTCGAGTTTTTCTCATATCAAAATCTTGGACTCGTCGCTGAGTGGGTATCCCAGAAGAGAATTACATGAATTACTCTCCAACAGACAGAAATTTTATTTCTCTTTCAAAACTAGAGAGAGAGAGAGAGAGAGAGAGAGAGAGAGAGAGAGAGAGAAAAGAAACTAAAAAAAAAAAAAATAAAAATAAAATATATTTATTATCCTTGGACAATAGGCTCTTTCCAATATATATCCATCCCGCAAACGCACTTTCTCTCTGTCTTTCTCTCTCGCTCTCTCTATTTTGCAATGTAACAAACGGGACATTCAGAGACAAAAATTTGCTTTTTTGATAAAACTTAAATTGAAATCCCAATCTTTAGGTATATGTGTGAAGGTACTAAGAACCTTCAACAAAATCATAAACAATAATTGAAATAACTCAATTCATTTTTAATTTATGATAATTTAACCCGTAACACATGGGACCAGAAAAAAATGGTGTTTTTAAATTTTGAATTTGTTCACATGATACTAGGAATTTAAAGAGCAGATAAAAACTTGCATAGTAGTCATAGTCACAACCTCTTAACCATGTAATAAACTTTGTAAATACATATTTTAATGTCAATATAGCTTCCCGTTTTCTGGCAAGGTCAAGTTTTATAAAAATATGACATGTAACACATGGGACACGTAACACACGGGACAAGTATTCCATGAAATATTTTCCATTAAATATTTTGTGTAGCCAAGGCGTAGCAACATGTTGTGTAAAAAAATCCCGCTGATAAAACAAAAGAACCATAACACAACACATTACTGTAAAAAAAGAAATATTTTGTTTCATTACTTGAGGCGGGAGGGCGAGTAATAAAACTTTATTATTTTACATCAGCTCCAGGCGCGTATCCAGAATTTGGCACCCCGGGGGGCCCGATGTGATTTTGATATTGGCGCCCCCCAGTGGTGGATCCAGAAAGGTACATCCTATTTCCCCACACACCCCGTTAAAACCGACGAGGCAAAGGTAACTCAATTTTTTTACGTGACGCTGGCACGAGATAAGCGGGGGGGGGGGGGGGTTCATATTTATCGGCTCAAATCGCGTACATTTTTCGGTTTTTTTGTATTATTTATTTTTTTTTTATATATTTCTTTAACATTTTGCAACATTTTGGCGCCCCCTAAGCTCAAATTTGGCGCCCTTTGGGCACACCAGGGGGCGGGCCATAATGCAACCCCCCCCGCCCGATAGCACGTGAGCTCAGTAAAACTTTTGTGAGACTACTTCTGAGAACATGAATACTTTAAGTATAAATATGGAAAGTTATGTGCTAGGTTTGTGATATTTTCACCAGAGGAAGCCAAGATGATATTGAAACAGAAATATGTACTTTTTGGGTTGTATTCCTATAACACTTTAGAAATATTGTTTTAAAATAGATTTTTTATGATTTTATATTTATTTCATGAATATTAATTGAGACCTTAGTGACGTCATATGAGACTTGAAATGATTTTTGACTCTTTTGCAATAGATTTATTTCATACACTGTGTATATTTGATATATTATAATTTGTAACTTTAAAACTCACTGACACTTGACACAAAAATGGTCGAAGTTGAAAAATCCCACCCTCGGAACAAATAGCTTGGACTTGCCCACCATTTAAATCCAAGTGATCGACAATCATCACTGATGTGAACGAAACTGCATTTGCATTGTCGAGAACGTATCCTAAAACCAAATTATCAAAATGTTATCTTTTATTTCACACTGATAAAATGAGAGCATGGGAAACAAATAGTTATGGCACACACCGTCTTTATGTATTTTTAATGCAAAAAAAAAAAAGAAGAAGAAGAAAAAAACAAACAATGTTTGTATCAAATAAGATAAAAGAGGCAAACATACCGTACATGAGATCAGAAAGAGAGAGAGAGAGAAATAGAGTGTGTGTGTGTGTGTGTGTGTGTGTGCGCGCGCGCGTGTGTGATGAGTGTGTGTGTGTGTGGATGATGTGGGTTTTTGTGGGTGGGCGTCTGAAATGGATATACGTGAGTGGTGGGATGTGTTGGTGTTTGTATGCATTTGTGTGAAGGTGTGATAATATGTGTGTGTCTGTGGGGTGCGCATTAGTGCGTGTGGGTGAGGTTGGTTCTTGATGTGTGATGTGGGGAGGGGTCCTTTGATTGTGTGTGTGTGAGTGTGTGTGGGTGGGTGTAAGGTGTGTGTGAGACGGGGGTAATATCGAGAAAAACAACAAGAGAGCCTTTGTACTATGTGTGGGTGTGGGTGTGCGTGTGTGGGTGGGTAGGACGGTGGGTGTTGGGGTAGATATATGTGAGGACTGATGGTGAGGGTGTGGGTGTGTGTGAGTGCGTTTGTGTCGGAGCGTATCAGGACATCTCCCCCGGAGGACAACTCCCCCGGGGACAATTCCCGGAGGACAGCTCCCCCGGAGGACATAGGGTTAGGGTTAGGGTTAGTTGTCCTCCGGGGGAGTTGTCCTCGGGGGGAGCTGTCCTCCGGGAATTGTCCCCGGGGGAGATGTCCTAGAACCGTGTCGGAGAAACGGAATGAGCCTGAGAGAGAGAAAGATCGATAGAGAAAAGAGGGTGGGGTAATAGACCGGTAATCGAGACAATAAAAACGCCACTATAAAAATGATATTTCAAATAGGCCTAGGCACTGTAATTCCAAGGAGATATTCCTTGGTAATTCAATGCAATGTTATTACTTTGTTTTTATTGAACAGGTGAACGGAATTAGTCATCCAAATCAATAACACCCAACAAATTAAACGCGCTCATCCATATCAAAATCTCCAAAATCTGGTAGCACACGAGAGTGGAGTTTGCGAAAAAGTGGACATTTGTGAGATGATTCTCCTTCTATACGAACCAGTGGATTGATCGAATTTGAAGGATGTTTAAGAGCTGAATGAAATTAGATATTACAAATGAGACCTCAACGGGCGTTGATTAATCGAGCCAATCTCAGCTTTACTGCGGTAAGTTAATTAATATTTGTTGTAGAAAATGTTTCTTTGCCTCAGCCTGTCAGTGTCTGGGTCTTTGAGGCGCATCGCACCGGTAGCTCCACCGACCGGGCCGGGTGCGACCGGGCTTCGGCTGGGAGCTAAGACCGGTTACAAAAACCCAATAGCTGCATGGTTGAACTCTCGTAAAAGAAAATATTAACATTATGCAGTAGGCATACAGTACGTGTATCTTTGCATTAGTTTAATTTTAGAATTGGTATAAATAATGATAATAATCAGAATGTGTTCCTGATAAGCGGTAAAGATAACAAGCAAATTTAAACTTCTTGTAAAAACTGCAATGTAAGTTCCTTCTTAATTTAATTATTTTTGTTGAATTTTAATGGTTAGAATGTATTTGTCAGACATTTTTCATCTTGTATATCATGTTCTATATCAACCTAGTTAGTTATATTTGTTTTGTTTTGTTTTATTGTAATTAATGCAGTCCAACATATGTTGCATACTGGATTGTTTTCATCTATACATTAAATCCTTTGTGAGATAAAACATTCTTAGGTAACCAACAAATAATTTTTAGTGTAATCTCCACTTGATAATGTAATACTCATGAACAGTTGCTTGCACTGTAACATCTCTTTTTCCTTT
>CALNVZ010003426.1:37889303-37907356 GCA_940671915.1 Paracentrotus lividus
TCTGAAAAAGTGGACCTTTTTCAAGGATATTTTTTTCGAGCGCAAAGCGCGAGCCGAAAATTTTGAGTTATACTTGGAGTTAACTACGCATTATCATGATTATAGACTCTACATTCAGTATCCGTGAGCACGAAGCTCAAAACTGGGATTAATTGTGCATTATAGACCCTTCTTATAGTATCCGCGAGCGCGAAGCGCGAGCTAAAAATCTTAGGAATCTTAATGGCTTTCATTTTTTGTTGTTCATTTAGTAATTAATATAAAGGAATGCGAGCGCGAAGCGCGAGCCCAAAATTTTGAGATCAAAATTGGAGTTTATTATGCAATATAGAGCCTATTTAGTATCCGCGAGCTGAAAGTTTTGAGCTAAAAATTGTGCCTTATAGACTCTTTTTAGATCCATGTTGAAGATACATAATAATCTTGGCTGAGTTGGCTCATTAATAATCTTAGCTTAAACCACCCCAATCTAGCCCAAACACAATTACACCAATTCTTTTGACAAGGTGTGTCTCCATCAGAGGGCACTGGGTCCAACCCCTTTTCATACTTATTGTTTGTTATATTTACAGTGCGAGGTCGTCGACCGAGCAGGAAAATTTGGGGTTTTAAAAGACATAATCATGAAGTAAAGAAAGGGACACTTTTTAGTATTGTAAGTGACACCTTTTAAGAAATTGTCCATGGGACATATTAGTATAAAAGGGACATTTTTAAGCTAAGAAAAGGGGCACTCTGCCCCCTGCCCCCCCCCCCCCCCCCCCCCCGGTTCCACCGCCTCTGTTAGACCCCAATAGTCCTCAAACACTTTTTGGTCCTGAATAGGGGTACTTTTATGGTGGATGAAAAAGTGGGGGTCACTGTGCCCCCTGCCCACCCCCCTCGGTCCAACCGCCTCTGCCATTAGGCCTTATTTCTGTTATAGGACCATTCTTGGTCACGTGTGTGACCGAAATTATGCAAAATCTTGACTTTAATTGGCTATAACTCTAACAATTTTAAAAATATACTGATTTAATGTTTATATCATGCTAATATATTTTGTTGGCTATCATTTGTAAATATTTTTTGATATTTACAATATATGCATGTTCAAGGTCAGAGGTCAAAAGAAGTGGGTCACGTGTGTGACTTCACAGAACGGCATGATTTTGAAAGTTCAATTTCATTTTGAAATTTCTTTGAGTTTTAAAATGATGAAACGTTCTTATTGCTGTGAGATATGCATTATGGACCTGTTAACCAAAAAATACCACTGGATTTGAGTCATCTCTGAAATTTCTTTTTTTATCTATTATTTTATATCGTGATGTCGGGTCACGTGTGTGACATTTTAGTGGGTCACGTGTGTGACCTATGGCAAATTGTACAGAAAAATGAATATATTATGTATTATGCAATAGATGTACATTTTGAGCAATTACTATATCCGCTGTGGTAAAAAATTTTATGAACTCAACCCTAGACAGTCCATGGGGTGTTTTGGTAGCTGTCAAGACTGGGGGAGAGGCGGGTAGGGAGGGGGGCCATGATCCCGGCCATGATGCCCCCTATAAGATCTTGGCTGTTGATCGCGCGAGCGCGCCGAAAATTTGCACGATGGTAGTGTGTGATGTAACTACAAGAAAGCATTGTTAATTTTCCTACAATAATAATAATCTATTTTATATGAATTAATTATGTTAATTTACGCATTGCATGAAGTCACAATTTTTGTTCTAATTGACAAACTACAGCTTCCGGAATGCTAATTTTGTGTTTGCATAATCTTTATAGGATTCCTAACAATTGCACTTGGAAAAAAATTTGATATCAAACTAAATTCCTTGTGTATTTCATTGTTTTATGAATTTCTTATGTATTTCCTTGTTTTTCGACCTTTTGTTTCGTTTGTTTGTTTGTTCTTTTTGTTGTTTTTTTGCAAAAATTATTGCAGAACCATTTTGGAGCATAATAATGCTAATATAAATTAATTTCAGCCAATGAAAGTGAAAATAATCAGAATTCATGACCGCCCCCACCCAGCGGGTCACGTGTGTGACCAATTTGTTTGCTAATTAATAATCAAATTAAAACTTGTCATGGATTCATATTTAGTGAGATGCAAGGTACATTAAATCTAGCTTTGAAGAAATAATCATAATAATACCAGAGCCATGGTTAAGACGGGGCATAATTTTTTTGTGTTTTCTGGTTACTTGTGTGTGACATTTTGAGGGCAATTAATTTCCAGGGTTGATTATCTTAATATAATCAATTTAACAACATTATTTTTTGGGGTTAGATTAAAAGGAATAGAGGAAAATAATAATATAATGACAGTAATCCAAATAAGGAAGTCAGCATATCCATTCCAGTCAGGGTTAAAAAAAAAGGATATTTTATTTACCGTTTTTCCATTTAATTATCATTTATGTTAATTTATGCAAATGAGCATGAACAATTGCAAAAATCACCAAAAAACATCAGTTCATGAAACTTCAGACATTGCTCTATTTGATTGTGCAGCTTAAAATCAAAAAGCAAAAATTTATTTGTCCCCAAAAGGTTCACTTGTCAAAGAATGGCCGAATAGCCTGGTCCCTTTTTTTTTAAGGCATGACCATAGTTGGTCACACACGTGACCCGTGGGTCACGTGTGTGACCAATTTCAAAGTTAATTAATAACTAAATTAAAAGCTATCATGGCTTCATATTTGGTGAGATGCAAGGCACATTATATCTAGCTTTGGAGAAAAAATTGTAATAATAATAGATCCATGGTTTTTGGGGGGCGTTAACTTTTCGTGTTTTGGGGTTACGTGTGTGACCCCCCCCCCTAGTTACGGGCCTGGCTCATATGAAAATAGTAAAACAGTAAAATAGTGAAAACAGTAAACTAGAAAAAGAGCTCTCAATTTGTAGCAAATCCTAGATATACAGTCTGTGTCAAAAAAAATGGTACAGTCGCGGAAAAAATAAATTAGGTATGAAATCTTTTCAAATACTACGTATATATGGTATCAAATTAAAGCCAATATATTTTTCTTGCTGATCCAATTTATTTAAAATAATTTGCTTTTGTAGAACAAAAGTTACGCTAATATTTCTGTGAAGACAAGATATTTAGTTCTGCACAAACCTATTGTTCTTTTTGGTCAATTTCGGCGGCTTATGTTCGAAACCTACACAAAGGCATGGCAAGGCGCGCGCAAAATTGATTTTTAATTATTATAGAAAACTAATCATATCTCAAGATCTACTGCACCAATTGAGATGGAAAAAATTGCAGAAGAAAGCTTATTTTCACTGCTTTATGAAAATACCAAGCATTTCCAAGTGGTTACTAATCTTCATACAATAAAAAAATGTTTCCCAACTGTACCATTTTATTTGACACAGACTGTAGATTAAGCTTTGTGTTTCTACCCTTTTCTAGAGATTTTTTATTTGTTATCTTTCTTAAAAGGTTAAACTTTTCTGCATATATATGTTTTTGTTCTCCTAAAAACAATGAGCATATGATTCTTTTTCATCTTTTGAGGATCTTTATTTTTAGTCTTCTAAACTTACAAATTTTACATGTGTATGCAAGTTCTATCTCCATCATAAATTACAAAACCAGTAAGAACCTAAAATATAAAAAACACAACGCTCTCCCCTATTGATTTTCATTTTTGTCCTCTTAATTCCTCCTATCTTTTATTCTGTCCACTTATTTTTCCTTCTTTTTCTTTTCTCTCATTGCAAGTCTTTGACAAATGGAAAGATAAAACATACAGCAAGACATTCATTGTTCAGATTATGTAGCGATGTCATTCTTAATATACATTGTAAATATTATCAGCAAAGAATTAAAGGGTTATGCCAAAATACTGTAACAAGTTTCCAAATTTTTTTTCCAAGAATCTGAAACTTAAACCTTTCAAAGTTCATATAAATTAAATACTTTGAGACTAAAATTATTTTCTGTAATCGTGGTGAAATCAAGTATAAACCACAAAATATTTACCAATGTACCAGATCCTTACATTTACTCCCGTGCCTAAAATGTAGTTCTAAAAGCAATATTGGTGATGCTGTCTTATTTCATACTGCAACTTGTACACTTTCCAGTGGTTTTGCACAGTAGAACAGAAAATATATCAAACTTTTGTGTATTAGATTTCACAATATAATCTGTTTATCTATTATGATAGTTAATACCATGATTGGAGCTGTAGTGGATTTATCTTGTTGTGAATAAAAACATGTGTCACACTCAAGTAGCTATCATTCAGCCTCTATTACCCCCTAGGGTTTTACATTCAACAATAATGGTTCAATGGATTAATATATATATTCATCTGAGGATGTTTGTTAATCTTTCATCACAACTTCTCTTTATAATGCCTTCAGACTGGAAGTTTTATCCTGTATGAGCTATGCGTATTGTGCATTACACGTAAGTGGTGAATCCATGATTATTTTTCATTGGAAGAGGAGGCTTGTGCATATGGTGAGAGAATTATTGAGAGCAAAATTTCCAAAAATATACTCTATATATCAGAAGCTTCTTTAGGTGGAGGGGGCAAAACACATACTTGTACAATTGATTGTTTAAGTGACAAATGCAATATTTTATGTAAAGGTCTGCCATAAGTGTCATAGGAGATCTTCATATTTTGTGAATGTTTTGGGAAGATTTCTTTAGATAATGTGTCTTACTATTAAGTGTAAGCTGATCAAGAAGGAAGTACTGTGTTTCATACAGTTGTACAAATTCAGATGTAAGCTCCAGGCAGCATTTAATTTGAGATCAGCTTATTAAGGTTTCCTAAGCCTTACTTGTAAAACTTCCGCTCAATGACAATAAACGAAACCAATTGTACTGTGTACTTAGTTTTAGAGATTTTTTTTTTTCAACTCTCTTGTTCAGTTCTCAGTCTCTTTAATATAAATAGAGTAGAGTATGAATTATTGTTTGTGTGATAGAATATTCCTCATCTTTTATTTTTCAGATTGGGGTGCTTAAGAACTCAACGTAGGGTTAATATAAAGGGTGAGTATGAATTTATTAACTTAAGCCCCTTTTAGATTGGCACTCAAACAAGGGATGACCTCCGGAGGTTACCCTTTGTTCACCCCTTGTTGCCTCTAATCTGAAAGTAACCAGAAAAAGACACCCGGGTGCACTCGGCACGAACACAGCGCGAACACGAGGTAAGATTCACGCTAGAAGGTCTAGCACGTCCTGGAGCGTCATCCTGTGTTCATCCTGTGTCTACCCTCGTTTATCGGCGATCTGAATTGCCTCGGCACGTACACGGAGTGAATTCCGGAACCGGAAGTACGGGTTTGTGTAATTTGCGCGCGCTATAGAGGTCCATGCTTAGAAATTATGCGATGCACTTTTAATGCACGATAATGCCGCATGCGGATTAGAGAAAGTAGTTAAAGAAAGAGACACTGACTAGACAGTTACAATTATTTTAGTCAGATTTATTTTTATGTTTACATATTTAAGATAGACAGAGGAATAAAGAAAAGACAGACAGACAGACAGGCCCGATTTGCGGTGTTGTCAAGGAAACGTACCTCGAACTCGTACCGCGAGACGAAACACACACCGAGCGCACCTTCGTTTGAGTTTTGATCTGAAAGGGTGGCTCGATGTTACCCCGTGTTTTGACAAGGATCACGCTCCGTGTTCGTCCTGGGAAGTCCTCCGGAGGTCCTCCAGAGGACGTTCCGTGTATGACAATCTAAAAGGGGCTTTATTCAACATCTTTAAAAGGTTGAATAAGGGTCTTAATGCAGAATTCAAATAAAAATTTGTGTTTAATGTTAATATTAGCAGTTCATACTTTTTTACCTTTCCAAATGTGAGTCTAAGTGATTCACAGTTCATTCACAAATCACCATGAGGCAAAACTGAAAGCTTTCTAACAATATTCCACATGCAATGTGTCAAACATAGCCCTGTAATTATTAATTCAATTCAATTCAATTTATTTTCTGTAATAATTAAAAAAAACACAATACATGTACAATGTATAAATATATACATGTACATGTGTAGGCCTACAACAGTCATAAATTCAAGTCCTTTGATAAAAATGATTAATTATATTACTTTGTGCCACAAACTATTTGACAACTATTATTTAATATTAAAGAGGTACTGTGCTTGCACAATTACTTGTAATTTCCTGAATCTTACATTTTAACTATTTTTTTAATTCTCTTGAAAATATTAAAGAAAAAAAAAAGTTCTTCTTTAAAATTTCATATTGAACACACTTTGCTTTTTACTTTGCATTTAAATCAAATATATCCCATTTTGGTTGACTACCTACATGTACTTGTATTACCCCAGACACTGGTTGGCAAACAATAACCTTCTTAAAGGGGAAGTTCACCTTAGAATTTTATTGGTCTTAAATAATGAAGAAGAATAATAGAAAAATATTAGTGAAAGTTTGGAGAAAATTGACCAAAAAATAGCGAAGTTATGAATATGTAAAGTTTTGATTCTGTGACGTCACGTGCGAGCAGCTCTCCCATTGGTTGTGTATGTAAATTCCATAAATTTGTCTTTTTCTCATGGTTCTTGATAAAGGAATGGGTCAATTTGATATAGTCATGTATATGAACATATGTTTGATGGTATATCGACCGCACAGGTGACATAATTTTTTTCTTCTGAAAAAAAATGACATTTTATGGAATTTACACTACATAACACATAGGAGATCTGCTCGCATGTGACGTCACAGAATCAAAACTTTGAATATTCATAACTTCATCATATTTTGGTCGATTTTCCCCAAACATTCACTAATATTTTTCTTTTATTTTTCTGCATTTTTTAAGACCAATAAAATTCCAGGGTGAACTTCCCCTTTAAATCAAACTAAGCTTGTTGCAATAGGACACTTGGTCGTGCAAACACCCTTATTGTTTGCACCTGTTTCCTAACTGTAAAGGTACTGCAACATAATAGGCCTGTTAGCACTTGAGATTTGTTTGTCACAAACTTGTACCCTATTGTGGTGGATGAGTGTGGGGGAGCTCTGCGCCAAGTGTGAAAGTTTTTGTTGTCCCCTATTACTAATCCCAGAGGACCAGATTAAATTAAAATCTCATCTCTCTCATTTTAGAGGGAACAGTTTTTTCTCTCTCACCAGTAGGCCTACACGTTCCCTTGTTGTAGTAGATCTACCAATACATGTAGGCCTACTGTTGAATGGATAAAAGACCTGGATACCGTACTCATCATATTCAGCTACTTTTTTGAGAATTAATTAATTTCATTAAATTTCTTTGCTTCAGACTAGCTTCATCAAGTGTACCTTCATGGAATAAGCTATACGTACCTGTGTCAGGAAATAGCCCTAATTATTTCGCTCAAGAATATTGGATTTATTGACTTGAGTTTGGGATTTAATTAGGTGAGGAATATTGTTTAGTGTTTTGTAACGGAAAGAGCTGTATTTGATTGGATTTGAAGGATTATCACTGAACACTTTTTTGTGGTAAATTTGTATTTTTGATGCTTGTGTGGCTGTAACAAACAACAAGCAATATATATATGGGTAATAAAAAAGGGATTAAAACAAAGTAACATTGAGATGGAGATTGCTAAATATCGTAAGTATTTTCATTTGCCAAGTAGTAGGCATTCCATGAAATGTTAAAGGGGAAGTTCACCCTGGTATTTTATTAGTTTTAAAAAATGCAGAAAAATAAAAGAAAAATATGAGTGAAGGTTTGGAGAAAATCGACCAAAAAATAATGAATTTATGAATATATGAATTTTTGATTCTATGACGTCACGTGCGAGCTGCTCCCCTATGTGTTATGTAATGTAAATTGCATAAAGTGTCATTTTTTTCAGAAGTATATTAATTATTTCACATGTGCGGTCGATATATTAATTATCAGACCTATGTTCATATACATGCCTCTATCAAACTGACCCATTCCTTTATCAAGAACCATGAAAAAAAGACAAATTTATAGAATTTACATACACAACACATGGGAGAGCTGCTCGCACGTCACGTCACAGAATCAAAACTTTAAATATTCATAACTTCGCTATTTTTCGGGAGATTTTCTTCAAACTTTCATTCATATTTTTCTGCATTTTTTAAAACCAATAAAATTCCAGGGTGAACTTCCCCTTTAAAATCCTAAATTTGGGTTAGGTGGTATATCATTACGTAGATAGTTCTAAAATATTGTTACAAAGGGGATCAATTTGTCACAAACTTGCTCAAAATACTCCTGTTTTACATACCGGTACAAATAACAAATATTGATTTTGTAGACCGGAAATTGGGCTGGTAATGGGTATCTTTATGAGTCACTGTATTGACAAAGCCCCTGGTTAATAGATGCAATGTAATCAATTTAAGATAGTTGTTAAGTCATTAATGTCATTTATAAGATAAACTGTTCATACAGCATTTTCATTGACATTACAATGTACATCTATAGCTGGGTCTCTTTTTTTTTCTTTTCTTCTGTGTCCCTGACAATCTACATTATTCTTGGGAGTTTGAGTGAATGATCTGTCAATTTTTTTTCTGCCCCAACCCTCCCACCCCCGAAAAAAGTAAAGAAAAAGGAGCTAAGTTAGGAAGATGATCATGTTTTCAAAAGCAGCACTTGTACAAAACATGAATTAACAGAAACTTCAAAGTTACAATTTAATTCAAAACACCAATAAAGTTTTTATTTGAATGTGTGTATTTCCATTAGATCTACTTTGTAGGCCTACTACTTTTAGTTCAATCCAATGTATTATAATTAGCATTCTGTGCTTTTGTCATTTAGTATAATTATTTCAGGTAATACTAGCCGTTTTGTATAATATCCATTTAAACAAAATGTTATGATAATGTGGATGTGTAGTAGATAGTCAAATGGGTTACAGACCATGTAGCATCAGATAAATTAATCTTCAAGAAATGTTAATAAGAGCCTGAAAACCTAACTCTGATTTTTCTTTTGGCTCTTTTGTCTATTCTTTTCCCAGGACAATGGAGGGACCAATTGCATACAGAGGCTTACTCCCTTTCAGGTAAAAGCTTTAAATTTTTGTGTATTAAACCTGGTGTATAGTTTTGGTAGCAAAAAAGGAATTGGCACAAAACCGATCAAATGTAGTTACATGTTGTCCACATTGCACTAAAAGATATGTGTGAGAGATCTTGTGACATTCCTTTCAATATTTCCGATGAATTTCATTTATAAAGTTCGAATATAGCGCAATCCAACTGCTGTTTAGACCTCTGCTGACAAATTCGCAACGCCCGAGGTTACGGCGTGAATTAGTGCGAACGATCTGTGTGTAACACCCACACAAGAGAATCCCCATTGGTTTTCCACGTGAGCGCTAACCTGTGACGGGTCCACGACTTATCTTTTTTTATCCTATATTATGAAATAAAGACACTAAAACACGAGATTTCAAGTACTAAATATTGCTTTATTATAAGTTATTGGATTCAAATCTATCATAATTATTCTTAATGTGAATCAAAATAATTTGTTCTTTCTCCCGAAAACTATACACCAGGCTTTAATAAGCCCAACACAAAATTAATTTAGCTACCCTTAAACAATTCTATAATTTAAAGGAGGAGTCCAGGCTGAAATGAAAAAGTTTTGTAAAATTAGTAAAATTCATCAAGCACAACACAGAAAATTTCATCAAAATCGGATGAAAAATAACAAAGTTATGCATTTTTTTAGGTCTTGATTTTTTTGTAAAACAGTTCTTGCAATTGTCTCATTGTCTCATTTGAATATTTTGAATATTCAAATGAGCAAACTGATGATGTCACAGTCCCCCTAACTTCTTGTGTATTTATTATATGAAATCCTATTTATCCTCATTTTTTCATATATTGCGTATACAGAAAATCTGTCCCTCATAACTGAAATAAGTAAAAGCACTTGTGACCTTGAACATTCCACAAGGATTAATTCCGTGTTTTTATGTCTTGGGGCAGAAAATCTTGATAATTGGTATTTCATACAATAAAATACAAAGAAAGTAGGGGGACTGCAGACATCATCAGTTTGGCCAATTTGAAGAACTGTTTCCTAAAAAATTCAAACCTAAGAAAATTCCATAACTTTGCTATTTCTTATCCGATTTTGATGAAATTTTTCAGTGTTGTGCTTTTCGATTTTACTTTATTTTCTTATCATGCAAACTCCGCCGCTGGATGAGTCCTTTAAGTAACAATTTACCCAACAACTGTATAAGTGATAAAGTGACAACTGATACAAAATTGTATCAAAGTAATGGATTTCGCCGTTGGGCATATTCATCAATTTATCACACATCAGTTTGCATGTGTTTTCTACCGTTAGAGACAAATGAATAAAATTCTTGTCTTTACAAAAGTTGTATTTTTTGTACACTGTATTAAATTTATGCTAGTTAATTTTTTTTAGAGATAAAAAATGGAATTGCAGAGTATGGAGAACAACAGAACAACCTAATTCATGGTGCAGAAGTGTTTATTGCATTGGCAATCATCCATGTGAAATATGGGAATATTTAAAAAAGACCTGGGCCCCTTTGCATAAAGATTTAGGAGATATTGGTTACTTTGCATCAATGGTAACTACCTGGTAACATTGCTTAACGGCCAATCAAAATACCGTATTTCATCAAAGTAAATCATCATTTATTTGCCATTTCAAAACAAAGGAATAAAAATAAATACAATCATAGAAATAAAGAAGGCCCATGACATATCTGAATAACAGAACAAGAAGGGATACATTATTAACATAGATTATGATAACAAAATCTTTCTCTCTCACTCCCCTATGTCCTTCTTCCATTCTTTTCCTATCTCCTTTGTATTTAAAGATATTATTTCATTGTACAAACAGGGCCTACATGTATATGTTAAACAAGCCTATGCTTAATTGTTATAGGTCCATCCAACTGTAAATTATACTTTGTGCTAGATGTGAGTTTTAATTTGTACACATATCTTTTGTTTATTTCGATATAATGCACTTCGAGATTTTTATTGACATCTTATGTTTGCTTGTAATGTTAGAAAATAAACTGAACTGAACTGAACTGAACATATACTATAAATGAATCAATAACATTCAAATAAATGTGAAAAATATAATTATATATTGTATTAAAGAGCTACAGTAAGACCTAAAAGGAGGAACTAAAGCTTTCTGGAAAGCAAGGGTGAAATTACAGATAAACATAGGAAGAGATAGAAGAATGGAGAGTGAGAAATAAAGGAAGAGGAAACAAATTATTACTTGACTTTCAAGACATTGTAATAACTTCATGTGATTGCACATAATTCCCAACTCAACATGCCAATTTCGGCATTTTTTGCGGTTTCCACCCTAAACATACAATTATTGTTATTATGGTTATTTTCTTCCCAATATCATAAAATTAGGGGTTCAAATTCTTGAAATCACATATAAACAGCAGTCCATTTTTTTATGTATAATATTTTTTTCTTTCACTTTTTGTTGGGCGATAATTTAAATATCCATCGTCTGATAACCACATCAATTGATGGCAAAGTTACTAATATAGAAACTCTTCATGCAACGAGCCCAGAGCTGTTTCAGAAAGATCTAATAGAAACTTAAATTCTAAGCATGTTTGGTATTTAGTTCTGAGCGGATCATGATCTGACAAGTGAGATTAATGTTTAATATCCCGTATCTAGAAACTTAAGTTAAATTAAAAACCGAACTTAATTTTGTTTTTGTACAAAAAAATGCCTTTCTTCCTTTGTGCCTTTAGATATGTAATGTACATTGTACCCCATTAAAATCTGTATTCGTGTTTACAAGCACATGAGTTCTTATTTTATATGATTGTCATTGTAGCTCTAATAACTGTAATTAAATTATTGTTAATGTTAATAGTATAAGATTGTTATGTTAAATATGTAAGAAGTAGAGCCAAAGGTTATTTTTTTTTAATGAGTACAACTATTGATTGTGTAATTAATATTAGAGGTGGGCTATAAATGGGTCATGTTTGCAGACCAAGTTGGCCTATCTTATTTCAAGCAGCTCGTTGCCCTGATCGATATGCCACCATTTAAGAAAATCGGGTGAAAATTGAGAAGTGCAGGCCAAAAACGATTTTAGGGGGCGTGGCCAAAAAGTGCTGAGTCATCGTTTTCAAATTTGAAAAAGCTGTAATTCTTTTATTTAAAAGGGCTATAAAGAATGATTTTGGTGTTTATTTATATGTTTATCAGCCTGATAAATCCAATGGCAGTGTCAAAAATTGCAATAGTGGAGCAAGAAAGTACTGAAAAGGGGAATTATAGCTTTAACCCTTTAATTACCGGTAGGGTCTGTGAGGGCGCCCCTAGACCAATTGTGTTGCTCAATCAAACCGCCGCATTTTCAGTAATGTCATTTCATGTATCTTTTCCTTACAGTCTTATACTGATCTTTTGACACCAAGTTCATTGAAATCGGACATTCCATAAGAGATTACTTGACCTATCGTGGCCAAAGGTCAAACCGAATTTGAGATTATTGACATTTTGTGTACAAACCAAGGGCAAGGTCAGGTTTCCTATTTAACTCTATAAATCACAGGTAAATCATTCTTTAGACTGCTTTTATTGTTCATTGAGAATGAAACTAAATCTAAATGAAGGCCTGAAGTATTAAAATTCCTACAACAAAGGAAAACATGGATAATACATGTTAGAATAAAAACAATAGAATACATAAGAAATTCATAAAACAATGAAATATATAAGAATTATTATAGATGTAGACCCTTCCGATACTTCAAATCATTATCTGGATCAATTCTAATTCCGAATGCATACTAAGAACAGTCTAAAAGAATGATTTACCTGTGATTTATAGAGTAAAATAGGAATCCTGACCTTGCCATTGGTTTTGTACACAAAATGTCAAAAATCTCAATTTTCGGTTTGACCTTTGGCCACGATAGGTCAAGTAATTCTCTTGTGGAATGTCCGCGATTTCAATGAACTTGGTGTAAAGATTGGTAAGACTGTAAGGAAACGATACATGAAACGACATTACTGAAAACGCGGCGGTTTCGATTGACCAACACAATTTGTCTAGGGTCGCCCTCACAGACCCTACCGGTAATTAAAGGGTTAAACTATAATTCCCCTTTTTCAGTACTTTCTTCACCACTATTTGCAAATTTTGACACTGCCATTAGATTTATCAGGCTGATAAACATATAAATAGACACCAAGAAACATCTTTTAGCCCTTTTAATAAAAGAATTACAGCTTTTTCAAAATTTTGAAAAACGATGACTCAGCATTTTTTGGCCACGCCCCCTTAAAATCGTTTTGGCCTGCACGTCCTCAATTTTCACCCGATTTTCTTAAAATTGGTGGCATATCAATCAGGGCAACGAGCTGCTTAAAATAAGATAGGCCAAACTTGGTTCTGAAACATGACCCTTTTTTAACCCCCTCTATAGCGCCACCTCTAATTAATTGTTTGTATTTCATAACTTTTACCATGTGAAGTGGCATTGAACTGTATATGTATCACTATATAAATGTAAATCATTATTATCATAAATATTAGATATATTTCAGATGTGAGGTGGACTCTGTTAATGGGTGGCTTCTAGATATCCGTCTGATGCCGGAGCAAGAGAGTATAATCATGGAGTCTAACCTATCCATCCAACTCACCACTAAACCTAGAAAGTATAGCTGCAACACTCAAAGGTAATTCATAATATTTTAGTAAATTTCTGCATTTATTGCTTTTAACTTTTTGAATGCCAAATTCGACTGTAGTCACAATTGTACTTATTACTATACAATCGTAATAATTCCATTTCTCTGTAATGCGGGGCTAAAAGATCTAAAAAATCACTGATATGCTAGGGACTGGGTCTGAAGGCAAATTTCTCCTAGTTCATACTAAGCAAATATTGTTATAAACTATTTTTAATAACTAAAAGAAAAGTCTTCTTTTTTTATGCTTAAAATCAATGTGCAGGCAAAGAGTTTAAAGTGATTGAGTAACTTTTAGGCAGGCTTGCAAAATCTTTGCATATTGGCCCTACATGCTGTTGTGGTAAGTAGATGTTCAAGAGGAACAAAAAATGACGTTTAAAATTAATTTGGGCAGGAAAAGTAATGATAGAGCAATTTCACTCGTAGCAATAATCTTATTGACACAATTGTTCACATATCATTATAAAAGCTTTAGTTCTGTACTATGATTATACTAGTATTATCGGAATTGATGATTTCCCCCCCCCTTTTTATGAAGTGAATAGTAAAATGTGTATATGCCTTCAGTTTAATGGTATATTTAGCAATAATATATATTTCTCAGAAAGGTATGAGCAGGTAATGTAATGTCTTTTTTGTTCTAATGTTTTAGAAAGCATTTACCCGACCTACAGAGCATTAAAAGATGGAACTATTTGCTGACCTGTCCATGTATATAGTGAGTAAACCTTTTAATGTGGGATGTTTCTTTGATACTAATTTCACAGGTTAACAGTGTAAAATACAAGATTCCCTGTCGTAAAACTTGTTTGATATTAGACTGGATGAAAAAGATGATATGTGTTAATACAATTGTATGACAATTCATTTTATGTAACCTAGCCACTGACTATCTTTATATTGGATCTTGAGTGTTAAATACGATTTCCAGTGACCTGATATATTGCGCACACACATAATGTGTAGGCTAAAGTTTTTGTGAGGGTTATTTCAATCAGTCTTTGCAAAGATTTGTATTCAATGTAAGGCTATTTATATGTAATTAACCATAAACACTTGATTACCTATAACACTGGGCTGTTAACTTTCCCTAAAGCTAATGAAACTCAATTGCAGCCTAACTCCTATATCTTCGGCATGAAGTAAAGCCCCTGGAGCTATTGTGCGTAGGGCAAATTCTGTGTAACAATAATACATCTCCTTAAAAAAATTCATTATACATTATATGGATTTCCACAAAATTACAAGAAAGAAAAGAAAAAGAAGAAAACCCTGATACAGATTTTCTCTATATTGAATGATACTTTAAATTCAAGATAAAGCCATATATGAGAATCAACTTGCTTTTGTAGTGATTACAAGGTGTACATGTTATCAAAAACCTGACTACAATGTTCAATTATACATCATTTTCCGCAAATTTTCTCCTCAGAAAACATAAGGAGGAATCAGCAATCAACATACGACTGTTCATCTCTCTCAATGTCAAGATTAGAGGCTGTCTCTTGAGTGTAACTAAGATATTTCCAGAATCAGATTGGCCAACGGTATAGAAGACAAAGTGTCGATGTAATAGATTGTCGGAGCATTTAACGTTTGTCATACCTTGCCTTTAATAAGATATAACCCGTTGAGAGCGGAAGACGGTACCCGGTGTCCGTCTAACACCCCATCGGACGGGACCGGTAACTGCGTTCCTAATGACCACACTTAATCACGCAAATACCACGCTAAATTCACATTTGGTACTACTTTTGTTAATTTTTGCTATACACAGTAGTTAATTTATGAAATGAGCAATATGTTGTAGTGACTGTCATACTATTTGACTATTTAATAATTATTTAAATAGATATATTCTGCAGGCACTCAGAGAATTGCGTCCAGTGTACTATAACGACCATCAGCGATTTTAGCATTCGGTTTCGATATCCTACCTTTGACTACTTTTATTGTTAGCCACATGACAATTCAAATGGATCACGCAAAGGTATCAGAGATTTTTGTAACATGGGCGCGCACACACAAAAAGCCCGGAGTATATCTGGAGAAATAAAGAAGTATCGTCGTGGCTTAGCTGAGAGAAACTATTCTTTAAAAATAGAAAATGGGTCGATTCTAACCTATATTACTAACAATATCTATCTAACCCCCATAGTAACTCAAAAGAAAGGATATACGGCTTATTTAAAAGTTTGGTATAGAATAAAAGAAAAGAGTAAAGAGAGAGTGTGTCAAGAATCAGTCGGCAACCAAAGGACTGGATTCATTTTTGTTTCCCTTGCAACTAGTTTATCTATGTCCATGGTAAAGAAAATTCCAAATAATTCACTAAGAGATCTTTTAAATTATAGGGTAATAACACTAATAAATAAACAAACCCTTCTTTTTACCTTGTTCCAGCACATTCAGGTGTAAACATTTTCTTTCAACCCAGACATAGAATACTTCGTTTACAAACCTAAGGAGGATGGCTTTCTTGTCACATATATTAATTATCTTTTCTATGTATAATCGAGTTTACAGGGAAGTAGAATATTCACATTGTAGTGAGGGCAATTGAACGAAAATAGACACACAACAATTAGATAATATTATATTTGAAGAAAAAATAAGCTTTCTAATGTCCATTACATAGCGTGCACCAGGCTTAGCATAAGGGATTTGACCGAGCCTGCCGCGCGAACAGGGTTGCTCTTTTTTAATCTCGTCTCGGGGTAAGACATACAGAGCAAACAATTTCGTCGTCAACTGGGTTAAAAAGATGCAGTTTTTGTAGGTAGCTGGCAGTTGTCGTCTAAACCCACTTGGCCAATGCCTGGTCTCAACCACATGGTCTAATTCTAAATCTCATCTGGCAACCAGTTTGTCTAATACCTTTCGGTCTAACACTGCTACTTTTTTACGTTTTACCAATTTTGTTTAATTTCTGTTTCACCTAATGTTCATTTTGCTAATAGTCCACACACATTGTCAAATTATAATACATGGTAAGAGTAGCCTGCGATCTATAGATTTAACAATCCTCGCTCAAGGTTGTATATTTTGTACAATGTCACAATAGACAGAATTAAAGAAAATCCTAAGAACAAATATAATGAACATTCATACTTTGGATAATGAACTTAAATTGAATTGAATTGAATGTTACAGAGAGCCAAAAGGAGATAATTGAGGAGATGCGAAACTGATCAGATATTTTTGATATGTAAGTTGACTCTATTTAATAATGAGGATGATGAAGATGATGGTGGGATGATATGATGATGATGAATTGAATGACCGATGGTGATGATGATGATGATCATGGGAAATATATGCTGGGAATAAACCGATGGGAAAGGTTTGGGTTTGGTGACTATGATACTGATGATGATGATGATGATGATGATGGTGATATATGATAGTGGTGATTGTGAGATGATGAGACGCGGGATGTATGAATGCTGATTATAATGATCATTATTAAAGATTGATGATTGATATGGAGTGTGTTATCTGGATGTGATATAAAGATGTTAGATAAATATTTTGATAAGTGAAGTGTTAATGATAGTGGTTGTATAATGATTAAGAATAGTATTTATTGATGTATTATTATATATGGATTTGGTATCGAATACATTGAATCAGTCATAGTTTGTTTATTTGAATGGTCGTCAATTGATATTTGAATTTTAGTTTAGTTGTATCAATGAGGACCGTTGCTTAGGCCAGCCTATAGGACAATAAGCCAGGGCTACATCGAAAGACTTTAATCTCCGCTTTATATATTGACACCTGTGTTAATTCATTTTATATACTCCTATAATGCTCTGCTTAAATCATTAAAAGACAACCCCATATTTGAAAACATAATGGCTGCCCACAAGTCAGGTGCCTGTAACATAGAGGGGCATAACTATCGACCTGACGATTGGTATCTTTAATACACGGCTAACCGAAGACTTATGAATGATATCATGTCAAGATTGATCCTATCTTTTATTTATGTTACAGCTAAGCAGAGGTCTGGATATATTACGAAGGATTCGAATAAATAATTTAGCCCTCAAGTTTGTTCCGTTTTTTTTTCCACTTCTGTAATATAACAACTATGCGTAATTCATGGCGATATCATCTCTTCGAGAAGACGGATTTGGGACAACTTTGAGAACGGTTTTGAAATTTGTCACGGGTTGTCGCAGAGGAATGTCTCCAAACGCTCTCGTGACGCAGAAGCGTCTTCACGACGAAAAAGTATTAGAGACGTCTCCGATATTTCTCTTCGCCGAGACACTTTCTGTGCGGAGATGTCTCTGTGACATATTT
>CALNVZ010003426.1:37914850-37954193 GCA_940671915.1 Paracentrotus lividus
CTTTGCTATTTCTTATCCGATTTTGATGAAATTTTCAGTGTTGTGCTTTTTCGATTTTACTTTATTTTTCTTATCATGCAAACTCCAGCCTGGATGAGTCCTTTAAGTAACAATTTACCCACAACTGATAAAGTGATAAAGTGACAACTGATACAAAATTGTATCAAAAGTAAATGGATTTACGCCGTTGGGCATATTCATCAATTTATCACACATCAGTTGCATGTGTTTCTACCGTTAGAGACAAATGAATAAAATTCTTGTCTTTACAAAGTTGTATTTTTGTACACTGTATTAAATTTATGCTAGTTAATTTTTTTTAGAGATAAAAAATGGAATTGCAGAGTATGGAGAAAACAGAACAAACCTATTCATGTGCAGAGTGTATTGCATTGCAATCATCCATGTGAAATATGGGAATATTTAAAAAGACCTGGGCCCCTTTGCATAAAGATTTAGGAGATATTGTTACTTTGCATCAATGGTAACTACCTTGGTAACATTGCTTAACGGCCAATCAAAATACAGTATTTCATCAAAGTAAATCATCACTTTATTTGCCATTCAAAACAAAGGAATAAAAATAAATACAATCATAGAAATAAAGAAGGCCCATGACATATCTGAATAACAGAACAAGAAGGGCATACATTATTAACATAGATTATGATAACAAAATCTTTCTCTCTCACTCCCCTATGTCTTCTCCATTCTTTTCCTATCTCCTTTGTATTTAAAGATATTATTTCATTGTACAAACAGGGCCTACATGTATATGTTAACAAGCCTAGCTTATTGTTATAGGTCCATCCAACTGTAAATTATACTTTGTGCTAGATGTGAGTTTTAATTTGTACACATAATCTTTTGTTTATTTTCGATATAATGCACTTCGAGATTTTATTGTACATCTTATGTTTGCTTGTATGTTAGAAAATAAACTGAACTGAACTGAACTGAACATATACTATAAATGGAATCAATAACATTCAAATAAATGTGAAAATATAATTATAATTGTATTAAAGAGCTACAGTAAGACCTAAAAGGAGGAACTAAAGCTTTCTGGAAACAAGGGTGAAATAGATAAACATAGGAAGAGATAGAAGAATGGAGAGTGAGAAATAAAGGAAGAGGAAACAAATTATTACTTGACTTTCAAGACATTGTATAACTTCATGTGATTGCACATAATTCCCAACTCAACATGCCAATTTCAGGCATTTTTGCGGTTTCCACCCTAAACATACAATTATTGTTATTATGGTTATTATTCTTCCAATATATCATAAAATTAGGGGGTTCAAATTCTTGAAATCACATATAAACAGCAGTCATTTTTTTATGTATATATTTTTTTTCTTCACTTTTTGTTGGGCGATAATTTTAAATATCCATCGTCTGATAACCACATCAATTGATGGCAAAGTTACTATAATAGAAACTCTTCATGCAACGGAGCCCAGAGCTGTTTCAGAAAGATCTAATAGAACTTAAATTCTAAGCATGTTTGGTATTTAGTTCTGAGCGGATCATGATCTGACAAGTGAGATTATGTGTAATATCCCGTATCTAGAAACTTAAGTTAAATTAAAAGCCGAACTTAATTTTGTTTTTGTACAAAAAATGCCTTTCTTCCTTTGTGCCTTTAGATATGTACATGTACATGTACCCATTAAATCTGTATTCGTGTTTACAAGCACATGAGTTCTTATTTTATATGATTGTCATTGTAGCTCTAATACTGTAATTAAATTATTGTTAATGTTAATAGTATAGTATTGTTATGTTAAAATATGTAGAAGTAGAGCCAAGGTTATTTTTTATTTTATGAGTACAACTATTGATTGTGTAATTATATTAGAGGTGGGCTATAAATGGGTCATGTTTCAGAACCAAGTTTGGCCTATCTTATTTCAAGCAGCTCGTTGCCCTGATCGATATGCCACCAAATTTTAAGAAAATCGGTGAAAATTGAGACAGTGCAGGCCAAAAAACGATTTTAGGGGGCGTGGCAAAAAGTGCTGAGTCATCGTTTTTCAAATTTGAAAAAGCTGTAATTCTTTTATTAAAAGGGCTATAAGATGATTTTGGTGTTTATTTATATGTTTATCAGCCTGATAAATCCAATGGCAGTGTCAAAATTGCAAATAGTGGAGCAGAAAGTACTGAAAAGGGGAATTATAGCTTTAACCCTTTAATTACCGGTAGGGTCTGTGAGGGCGCCCCTAGACCAATTGTGTTGCTCAATCAAAACCGCCGCATTTTCAGTAATGTCATTTCATGTATCTTTTCCTTACAGTCTTACTGATTTTTGACACCAAGTTCATTGAAATCGGACATTCCATAAGAGATTACTTGACCTATCGTGGCCAAAGGTCAAACCGAATTTGAGATTATTGACATTTTGTGTACAAAACCAAGGGCAAGGTCAGGTTCCTATTTACCTTATAAATCACAGGTAAATCATTCTTTAGACTGCTTTTATTGTTCATTGAGAATGAAACTAAATCTAAATGAAGGCCTGAAGTATTAAAATTCCTACAACAAAGGAAAACATGGATAATACATGTTAGAATAAAAACAATAGAATACATAAGAAATTCATAAAACAATGAAATATATAAGAATTATATAGATGTAGACCCTTCCGATACTTCAAATCATTATCTGGATCAATTCTAATTCCGAATGCATACTAGAACCAGTCTAAAGAATGATTTACCTGTGATTTATAGAGTAAAATAGGAATCCTGACCTTGCCATTGGTTTTGTACACAAAATGTCAAAAATCTCAAATTTCGGTTTGACCTTTTGGCCACGATAGGTCAAGTAATTCTCTTGTGGAATGTCCGATTTCAATGAACTTGGTGTCAAAAGATTGGTAAGACTGTAAGGAAACGATACATGAAACGACATTACTGAAAACGCGGCGGTTTCGATTGACCAACACAATTTGTCTAGGGTCGCCCTCACAGACCCTACCGGTAATTAAAGGGTTAAACTATAATTCCCCTTTTTCAGTACTTTCTTCACCCACTATTTGCAATTTTGACACTGCCATTAGATTTATCAGGCTGATAAACATATAAATAGACACCAGAAACATCTTTTAGCCCTTTTAATAAAAGAATTACAGCTTTTTCAAATTTTGAAAAACGATGACTCAGCATTTTTTGGCCACGCCCCCTTAAAATCGTTTTTTGGCCTGCACTGTCTCAATTTTCACCCGATTTTCTTAAAATTGGTGGCATATCAATCAGGGCAACGAGCTGCTTAAAATAAGATAGGCCAAACTTGGTTCTGAAACATGACCCTTTTTTAACCCCTCTATAGCCCACCTCTAATTATATTGTTTGTATTTCATAACTTTTACCATGTGAAGTGCATTGAACTGTATATGTAATGCACTATATAAATGTAAATCATTATTATCATAAATATTATGATATATTTCAGATGTGAGGTGGACTCTGTTAATGGGTGGCTTCTAGATATCCGTCTGATGCCGGAGCAAGAGAGTATAATCATGGAGTCTAAACCTATCCACAACTCACCACTAAACCTAGAAAGTATAGCTGCAACACTCAAAGGTAATTCATAATATTTTAGTAAATTTCTGCATTTATTGCTTTTAACTTTTTGAATGCCAAATTCGACTGTAGTCACAATTGTACTTATTAACTATACAATCGTAATAATTCATTTTCTCTGTAATGGCTGGGCTAAAAGATCTAAAAAATCACTGATAATGCTAGGGCTGGGTCTGAGGCATAATTTCTCCTAGTTCATACTAAGCAAATATTGTTATACTATTTTTAATAACTAAAGAGAAAAGTCTTCTTTTTTATGCTTAAAATCAATGTGGCAGGCAAAGAGTTAAAGTGATTGAGTAACTTTTAGGAGGCTTGCAAAAATCTTAGCTATTGGGCCCTACATGCTGTTAGTGTATAGTAATGTTTCTAGAGGAACAAAAAATGACGTTTTAAATTAATTTGGGGCAGGAAAAGTAATGATAGAGCAAATTTCACTCGTGCAATAATCTTATTGACACAATTGTTCACATATCATTATAAGCTTTCAGTTCTGTACTATGATTATACTAGTATTATCAGGAATTGATGATTTCCCCCCCCCCCCTTTTTATGAGTGAATAGTAAAATGTGTATATGCTTTCAGTTTAATGGTATATTAGCATAATATATTTCTCAGAGGTATGATGCATGGTAATGTATGTCTTTTTTGTTCTAATGTTTGTAGAAAGCATTTACCGACTACAGAGCATTAAAGATGGACTATTTGCTGACCTGTCCAATGTATATACGTGAGTAAACCTTTTAATGTGGGATGTTCTTTGATACTAATTTCACAGGTTTACAGTGTAAAATTACAGATTCCCTGTTCGTAAAACTTGGTTTGATATTAGACTGGATGAAAAAGCATGATATGTTTATACAATTGTATGTACAATTCATTTATGTAAACTAGCCACTAGACTAGTCTTTATAATTTTGGATCTTGAGTGTTAAATACGATTTCAGTGACCTGATATATTGCGCACACACATAATGTGTAGGCTAAAGTTTTTGTGAGGGTTATTTTCAAGTCAGTCTTTGCAAAGATTTGTATTCAATGTAAGGCTATTTATAGTAATTAACCATAAACAACTTGATTACCTTATAACACTGGGCTGTAACTTTCCCTAAAGCTAACATGAAACTCAATTGCAGCCCTAACCCTATATCTCGCATGAAGTAAAGCCTGGAGCTATTGTCGGTAGGGCAAATTCTGTGTAACAATATACATCTCCTTTAAAAAAATTCTACTTATACATTATATGGTTTCCACAAAATACAGAAAAGAAAAGAAAAAAAAAGAGAAAAACCCTGATACAATTTTCTCTATATTGAATGTATACTTTAAATTCAAGATAAAGCCATTATATGGAGAATCAACTTGCTTTTTGTAGTGATTACAGGTGTACATGTTATCAACCTGACTACAATTGTTCATTATACATCATTTTCCGCCATTTTCTCCTCAGAAAACATAAGGAAGGAATCAGCAATCAACTACGACCCCTGATTCTCTCTCTCAATGTCAAGATTAGAGCTGGTCTCTTGGAGTGTACTAAGATATTTCCAGACATCCAGAATATGGAACAGGTATAGAAGACAAAGTGTCGATGTATAGATTGTACGGGATGCATTTTAACTAGTTGTCATACTCTTGCCTTTTAATGAATATATTAACCCGTTGAGAGCGGGAACCGGGTATACCCGGGTCCCGTCTAACACCCTCATGGACGGGAACCGGGTATACTCGGTTCCCTAATGACCACAACTTAATCACCAAATACCCCCTAAAATTCACCTTTTGTACTACTTTTGTTAAATTTTTGCTATACACAGTAGTTAATTTATGAAATGAGCAATATGTTGTAGTGAAAAACATGTCATAACTATTTGACATATTTAATAAATAAGCTTTTTAAATAGATATATTTCTCAGGCACTCAGAAAGAATTGCGTCAACCAGTGTATATAAGCGACCATCAGCGATTTTTAGCATTTTCGGTTTCGATGATCCTCCTTTGTACTACTTTTATTGTTAGCCCATGACAATTCAATGGATCAGCGCAAGGTATCAGTGATTTTGTAACATGGGCGCGCACACACAAAAACCCGGATGTATATCTGGAGAAATAAAGAAGTATCGATCGGTGGCTTAGCTGAGAAGAAAACTATTCTTTAAAATTAGAAAATGGGTCGATATCTAACCTAAATTACTAACAATATCTATCTAACCCCCAATTAGTACATCAAAAGAAGAGGATATACGGCTTAGTTTAAAGTTTGTAAGAAATAAAAAGAAAAGAGTAAAGAGAGAGTGTGTTCAAGAATCAAGTCGGCAACCAAAGGACTGGAATTCATTTTTGTTCCCTTTGCAACTAGGTTTATCTTAGTCCATGGTATAAGAAAATTCAATAAATTCACTAAGAGATCTTTAAATAGGGATAACACTAAAAAATAAAAAACAACCCTTTCTTCACCTTGTTCCAGACACATTCAGGTGTAAAACATTTTCTTTCAGCCCAAGACAAGATACTCAGTTTACAAACCAGAGGAATGCTTTTCTTGTTCACAATATTATTATCTTTTCTATGTAGTAATATCGAGTTTGACATGGGAATGTAGAATATTCAATCATGTAGTGGAAAGGGGCAATTGAAAACTAAGAACACCACAAACATTATAGAAAATATTATATATTTGAAGAAAAAAAAATCAAGCTTCACTTCTAATGTCCATTACAAGCGTGCGACCAGGCTACGCATAAGCGATTTGACCAGAGCCTGCACGCGCGGACAGGGTTGTCTCTTTTTTTAATCTCGTCTCGGGGTAATGACATCAGGCCAAACAATTTCGTCGTCAACGGGTTAAAAAAGATGCAAGTTTTGTAGGTAAGCTGGCAGTTGGTCTAAACCCACTTTGGCCAATGCTTGGTCTCATCCCACATGGTCTAATTCTATCTCATCTGCAACCAGTTTGTCTAATTACCTTTCGGTCTAACTGCTACTTTTTCCTATTTACCATTTTGTTTAATTTCTGTTTCACCTAATGTTCATTTTGTCTAATAGTCTCACACTACATTGTCAAATTATGTAATACACTGGTAAGAGTAGCTGCGATCTATAGATTTAACAATCCTCGCTCAAGGTTTGTATATTTTGTACAATGTCACAATAGACAGAATTAAGAAAAATCTCTAAAACAAATTATATGAAATTCATAAACTTTGGATAATGAACTTTATTGAATTGAATTGAATGTTACAGGAGCAAAAGGAGATAATTGAGGAGATGCGAAACCTGATCAGATATTTTGATATGTAAGTTAGACTCTCATTATAATAATGACGATGATGAAGATGATGGTGGGAATGATGATGATGATGATGATGATGACGATGGTGATGATGATGATGATCATGGGAATATGATGCTGGGAATACGATGAAGGTGGTGGTGACTATGATACTGATGATGATGATGATGATGATGATGGTGATTATGATAGTGGTGATTGTGAGGATGATGATGACGCGGGGATGATGAATGCTGATTATAATGATCATTATAAAGATGATGATGATGATGGAGTTGATGTTTATAATGATGGTGATATAATGTTGACGATCGTTTAACAGATAAATATTTTGATAGTTGATAGTGTTAATTGATGTGGTGATGTTAATGATAATGATAGTATGATGTAATGATGGTGAAGATCAATATTGATGACTATGATGCAAGCGTGCCAGCCTATAGGACAATAGCCAGGGCTACATCAAAGACTTTAATCTCGCTTTATATGAATTGACACGCTGTGTTAATTCATTTTATATACTCTATAATGCTCTGCTTAATCATAAAAGGACAACCCCTATATTGAAAACAATAATCTGCCCACAGTCAGGTGCCCTGTAACATAGAGGGGCATACTATCGACCTTACGATTGGTATCTTTAATACACGGTTAACCGAAGACTTATGATTGATATCAATCGTAAGATTGATCCTATCTTTTATTTCATGTTACAGCTAAGCAGAGGTCTGTGACTATATACGAGAGGATCGTAATAAAATAATGTTTAGCCCCTCAAGTTTTGTTCCGTTTTTTTTCCACCTTTCTGTAATAAATAAACTATGCGGTATTCATGGCGATATCTCTCTTCGCAGAGACGGATTTGGGACTACTTTGAGACGGTTTTGAAATTTGTCACAGGGTTGTCGCAGAGATGTCTCCAAAACGTCTCCGTGACGCAGAAAGCGTCTTCACGACGGAAAAAAGTATTAGAGACGTCTCCGATATTTTTTCTCTTTCGCCGGAGACACCCTTTTCTGTTGCGGAGATGTCTCTGTGACATATTTCAAAACCGCATTCAACATGTCAAAGTAGTCCCGTGTCCGCGAAGATACAACCATATAACTTAATTAAAATAAAAATAAATTTTGGCGCCCCCTGCGCGCCTACCCGGGGGGCCCGGGCCCGTAAACCCCCCCCCCCAAAATACGAACATGAAATGCCTAGAACGTTTACCGCGGAGGGATATTTTCTGGCCCCAAAATGGCGGATTACTTCAAAATCCAGCGGCGCACGTGCATTGAACCTAATAGAAATATTAATGCGCGAATTTAGATCGGGGGCGGGGGGCGTGGGTATAGGTGCTTAAGGGAGGCCCCCCCCCAAAAAAAAAAAAAAAAAAAAAAAAAAAAAAAAAAAATAGAGGAAAAGGAGAAAGAGCACAAAATGACCTTAACCCTTTGGATGCGACGGGCTTCTACAGAAGCCGAGATAATTCTCTAATATTGACAAACTTTTTTGGCTTTTAACCAGCTTTTTGGGGCTAAATTCTTGAGGAATAGGACAAAGATATATTTATTTTCAATATCCATTAAAAAATAGAGAACAATTCACTTTATTTCAACATTACCATAATTTTTTTACATAAGAAATGAATTCCCGATCTTAACTTTTGGCGTACGCGTCCGGAGGGGAAGAAATAATCAAATAAAGCTAGCTCAAGAGGAGAAATACGAGATATAAAAATTGAGAATGAGAAGAAGAGAGAGAAATAGAAAGGTTAAGGGGTTAAAACAATGTTCATTATAGTTGCATATCGATTAAGCCTGTCGTTTTCTGTTTCTCGCTAGGTTATATAAACCCCTCACAAAAAGTTTCGCAAATAGACTTTGGGCCATGATAACTTTTCTGGTAGTTATTCCTGATATTCATACCATTGGAAAGATAATTTATTCCCCTTTTTATTGATATCCTACTTGTAATGATTACGGTATGTCATGCTTCAAGGCACAGAATATCAGAATATGGAGAAAAGTAAAAAGTCAAATGTTGCAAAATGCATTTATCAAAGCGAAGTTCCGCAATTCGACTGTAGGCTCTGATAACTTTTGGGGTATTTTCTAATTTTTATTGAATTCTAGACCATTGTCAAGATAATTTATTCCTCTTATCAATAAAACCCTAACAATAGTGTTGTTCCTGCATGGACAGAACACCTGAATGTTAGGACAAGTCAGAAGTTAAATGTTGCAAATTGAATGCCTATTGTGAGTATTATTGTCTGTTGCGAGCAATAACAATGCATTTCGCAACTTTTCACATTTTACTTTGCATTATATTTGTGAGTTATGTGCATTCAAACATGATGTTACTATTGCAAATAGGGTATCAATAAAAAGAAGAATAAATGAACTTTTTAATGCTATAAAACCTGATAGTGATTGAAATCCACATAAAAGTGTATCAAGGTTCAAAGTTTTGTTACAGAACATTTAAACTGAAAATTATCTTTCACTTTGTCATGTATTCAGGTGGTATTCAGGGGTTCCGTGAACCCAGGCATGACATCACCATGACATCACCATGACAGGCATGACATCACCATGACAAATCAGTTAAAAATATGAATAAATGAATGAAGTTATCAGGGCCTAAAGTCAAGTTGCGGAACTTCAATGTGATCAATCTTCTTCTTCTTCTTTCGTATGAGTTATAGTAGTAAGTAGTGTTGTAAGTCAGGCTATTTCTCGAAGTTGGGTGAGCCAATTGATTTGTGCATCATTTGGGCTTGTTAGGTCAGTCATCCCATTAGGTGGTTGGAGGTCAGGGCAGCTGTAGATAATGTGATCTGCCGTCTGCTCATCTGCACCGCAGATGCATGCTGGTGAATCGCGAAGCTTCCATCGGTGCATGTTGGCATTGAATCTGCCAACCCCTGTTCGTAGCCGGTTGAGTGTTACCCACTCCCTCCGAGGTAGATTAGAGCCATTTGACTTTTTACTTTTCTCCATATTCTGATATTCTGTGCATTGAAGCATGATACAATCATTACAAATAGGATATCAATAAAAAGGGGAATAAATTATCTTTCCAATGGTATGATTATCAGGATAACTAAAGCGTACCTGAAAAGTTATCATGGCCCAAATTCGATTTGCGGAACTTTTTGTGAAGGGTTTATAATAATCACGATAATGAGAGGGGTTCATTATCTGACATTTAGCTTGAACTAGTTTGTTGTAACTATAATGATGTAATGAAATGTAAAGTAGGCCAAAAATGCAGTAGGTATTATAAGTTAAAAGTCCCTCACACCTGCGCTTTTAATGAATGGTGCTTAGTCAAAGGTGCCATTGTCCAGAGGTGCGAAGCCGGCCTCTATGATCTTTAATCCATATTTTATAGAAATAATTTGAAAGAAACAGGACCTCTTTTCAAGTGCTATTCAGTAGGCTCATTGATCGAACTGTGCATGCTGCACACGCATTACGCACTTTGCATGGCGAATCGACTGGAAAGGAAGAAAGCGGAACTTCTGCCAAAATGGCTGTTTTTCTTTACAAAATAACACTTCTTATATTTGGTTTTGATGACTATGCCTTAAAGTGTTAGATAGAAAAATGTCTGCCCTTTCATGTTTATATTTGCTACAAATCATGAAAATGACCGAGTTAGATGCAAGGAGTAATGAAACCACAAAAATGACCAATTTCTATAATACTGTCAGTGTACAAGCAATCGCTCCGCCACAGTGGTAACAATCGCGTTTCACAGGCCCGGGCTCAAAGGGCCTTAAATTTAGGGAAACACCAAAGCTATAGAGCACCTCCATAAATCCCCTCTTCTATACGGTCAGTGACAGTGCAGGTGCAGGCAAAAGATTCAAAAGCCACTTCCTGCTCATTATAAAGCGTCACATTTTTAATACACTAGGACTTTCTCTATTCGCCGACAAAGTAGCGCGTCACTTCCTGCATGGGTCAAGTAGCTTTCCCTGACGATGGTTCACGCACTTTCATTAGCAACCATTTGATACATGCAGTAAACATATGACACGAAACACCGATTTTTTAGACGGAGATTTCTTCAAAATTTTGCGTAAATAGGATATAAATATGGTGAATTGCTTTGCAGCAGACTGTAATCATACCAGTGAGAGTCATCATTGCCGTTGTTTTCGATTTCCAAAGAAGGAAAATGCCGATTACAAATTGTGGGTGTCGATGAGCAGGTGCTGTGCTGATCGTAGCGTGAACCTGTTACTATGGTTCCGAGCCGTTGACCTGCTCGTGACGTCATGATTTGTCGACGAATAAAATACACCGACAAAGGCATGTGTATACTATTGGGGCGCTATTTTGGGATTAACTCGGCGGCATTGATAAAGACATGACAAGTTTCTTTTGAATATCGGGTGCTCACAATAAACTCAGAGCGGCCTAGGGTCACTTCGCGGAGACGTCTCCGCGACAGAATAGAAATTTCGTATCCGCGACGGATAAATAGCATAGAGACGTCTCCGAGACATCTCCGTGACAATTTATGGAAAACAAATCGGTCTCCAAAAATCAGGAGACGTCTCCGAGACGTCTCGGATACACCTCAGAGACGTCTTTAATACTATTTATCCATCGCGGAGACGAAATTTCTATTCTGTCGCGGAGACGTGTCCGCGAAGTGAGATATCACCCTTACTAAAATGGTGATAATGGTGGTATCTCACTTCGCGGAAACTACTTTGAAACTATTTTGAGACGCGGTTTTGAAATTACTTGGACACGGTTTTGAAACTTGTCGTGGAATCGTCTCCGAGACGTCTCCTCAGTCCCCGCGACGTTTCATGAGTAAATGAAACACAATAATTATATTTGCCAAAAAGTTCAAAGTATTATAAAATAGTCCAGCAAAACCCCACCCACCCAAAAACAAAACATACAGACCTAGGCTACTGCAAAATGTCAGATGTGGTCTAAAAAAAAGTATTATGACTTCTATTTACTAGATGAGTATAGCCATGTTAACGTAGAGGACGCTATTACAGAAACCTTGAAGATTGAAACCAAAGAAAAGAAGTGCAAATTTTTATGTAATTGGATAGTGCGTCCTTTAGCATTCTTACGATATGAAAAGACGCCCAGCGTTCCCCAATCAAAGGTTGGACGAGCTGAGGGATTAGCAGATCGGTTGATGAATGCACGGAGTACAGAGAAGACCAGCCACGCCGCACTAAAAAATGGGTCATTACCTTTTGGGAACATACCTTAATTTAGGTACAGACTATTTCCCTTCATTCTGGTTCCCATTTATACACCTGGGTTTAGGGTAGCATGCTCGGATGAATGTCTTATCTAATATAAACTTTATATTGCAGCTTAGATTCAATTACATACTGGTACATGCATGACCATATTTTCTTATTTATCTACAGGTGTTTGGGTGTAGGTGGTCAATCTGTGGAGGTGTTTATACGATCTCTAACAACTGTTGCTAAAGCTATCAAGTCTTATCTCGAAACGGTCCAAGCTGCTCTCATGCGGGTAAGTCCTAAGTTCTTATAATAATTATAATTATTCATTTTGGTTTTTAACGCATAATACAGAGACGTGTCTGTTAATACAAAGCACAATATACTTTTACCCGATGTATACTGTGAATTTTTTTACAAAGCTGAATGAATCGATGTTGTCTAGCATGATTTAAAAAAAAAATGATTTTAATTTAATGGTTGAAAAAAGACACATTTTCATAAATCAATGTCTGATAATTTGAATTATACAAGCTTTCTATTCATTCATGTAGTAATGATTTAACTAAATGGTCAACGAGAGAGAGATATTCTTTTTTTTTCATCTTGCTTATATGTGGGCTTAGTATGCATTGGGTTACAGGCTGTGCGAGTTAAATAGAAATTTAATTGGTGCCAATTTGAGAATCAATTTAGACATTTGGAAATCTTGTACGTATTAATGGTTAATGAATAAGGTTCATTGTTCATGATGCCTCTTTGAAATCCTTGTAGAAATGTTATAGTCATAGTTATTTGATTCAATCTTGAATTCATATTTTCTAAATGTGAATCTAAATTATTTTTTTCCTTCTCCCGAAACTATACACCAGCTTTAAACTGGTGCAATCTTCAGCCAGTAAATAATATTTATTGTCATTATACCTCTATTATATCCTTCCTACCAAATGCAGAAACTTGTTAAAATGGTGCAAGATGCAGCCAGTGAACTCACCGTTAAATTTGCCATCCTCACAATACACTGCTTGGCCCAAGATGGTGTCTGGCTGCGAAAATTGCTGATACAAGAAAATGCGTTGAGGGTGCTCTTAGCAGTCTGCCGAATCACAGAATTCTCCATTCGCAGCATTCCCACAACGGCCCTAGAAGTAGTTTCTATTCTTTGTAAAGAGGTTGAAGGACGAGCTGAGTTGGAAAAGGTAAGGAGAAATATCTTGTGACATTTCTTTTTTGCCATTGATGGGTGTGAATAAGTTGATGTTGATCTGCATTTCTCAGCAACACCCATTTTTTTTTTCCTGGACGGGGGTGAGGACAAGATACTTTTGAGATTGGCTTAGTAAATGGTATGTCATTACTAGTATTCAATTATGATGGCCACAACAGGAGAATTTATTTTTTTATTTTGCTCGTGGTAGAATGTTGCATGCCAATCTAAATGATCCTAATGCTTAATTTCCTTCTTTTTAATCCCTGAAGCCAAACTCTAGACGCAATTAACAATACAAAAATAGACATATTGTGTGCAAAAACTTTTGCTCTTTCTTGTGATCTAGCCAGTGAATATATTTTTAATCATTACATAGTATTTGATTGAAACCAAAAATGGGGAAAATGTGAATTGATTGACAAGCCTGAGTGGCATTTCAGCTATAGTTGATTGTAAGTCACAAACAACTTTAAGAATGACTGATAGGCCTAATCATTTCTTGTGCCAAATGATTGATAATTTGATTAGTATAGCACCCAAGAACATGTTCGGGTTATTCATTAAGTAATTTGCAACTCTACGAATGACTTTTTGAAACAACACCCTGATCTTTAAAGTTTGATTTCATTTACATGCTATACGCAGGTTGGAGGAGTGGGTGCACTAAGTGAGATCCTTGCTTCACCCATCACATTAGAGTCGGTAAAGAGAGAAGCTGCCACTGTCCTTGCTGAGATCACATCACCGGAGGCAGACATCTTCCATCGTATGCTCTGCTTTATAGAACATATGGAAGATCTCCTTAGAAACTTAACTGGTAAGTACACACACAGCCTATCCTTGGCACCTTGGCATGATTATAATGGCATGTATTCACAAAGGTGTCCTAAAGTTAACCCTTTCTTTATTAATCTGTAGTTTAACTATGGGTAGCAAAATGTGACACAATCTGAAAAAATAGATGTTCGATTTATCAGAATTTTTGTACCTGAAACTCTTAAAAAGTGCATAGGAATGATGAAACTGAAAATTTGTCTAACCCAGTACGATTCCAAAACCCAGTAAACCTGTAAGGAACCTAACAACATTGAGAGATAGTCGCATTTCACTTATCATAGTTAAACCACAAATTTAAGCAAGGCTCAACTTTAGGACACCATTGTGAATACGGGCCTATATATATATGTTAATACAGTCTACTCCCTTGGGAGTGGTGTGGTCGAGTGGATAAGTCGGTGAACTTACGACCACAAGGTACGCAGTTCGAATCCCGTCCATACCACTAGCATCCTTCGGCAAGGTGTCAACCTGCAAATTTGCCGTACTTGACCCAAGTGAGGTGAATACATTGTAGGTACCGGTTGGAAGCAATTCCTTGAATGCTGTGAGCACCTTTTGGGGTAGCCTAGCTAATCCGGGTAATAATTAGTTAACACTATACGCACTTAGAAACACCAAGTTGGATATATGTATTAAGCGCTATATAAATGTAACTATTATTATTATTATTATTATTATAATGAGGGGCTATGGACCAAGCTAATTGTTTCTGTTAAATGTGCTCTGGTGGTAATTGCTCCGTTTTAATACCCTAACCCCTAACCTAAACCAAACATAAAATTATATTGCCACCTTAAACTTAGTCTTACATCTCAGAAAAAAATGAAGCCCTAGTCAATTGTTGCTGGAAGAAACGTATTACCAGACAATTCTTCATAATGAAATTTAACTTGTATGCATGTTATAATGGGGGTAAAATCTAATAAATGTACCATAAATGTATTAACTGCAAAGGCATTAAGGGGAAAGCTAAATAACAGTTCATAGCCTTAGAATTTCAGAAAGTTTAACCAATACCTTACATTGAATGATATGAAAAACACTTTTAAATGCCTAAATTTAACTTCAAACATGTCAAAATTTACTTGTGATAGATGAATATTGTAGGGAAATCTTAATTACCAAGTATCTTGGATACAAGATAATCATAGCGAGATCTAGCTAGGTCCCCATGGCCAGGTTGTTGACCTACAATGTAGAAGCATATTACAAGCTGTCATGGTAGATTGGACAATCAAAAAGTCAACCTCTTCAGCTTTGATGAACTCTTGTATTTTTGCATGTAGTATTGTGTGAGCAGACTTCGAGTCCAGCCGTGTTTCTTGTAGCGACCACTGCGATAGCAAACATCACGTTTATGGATGCCATGGCTTCAGACTACTTAGCTGATTTTAATACTGCACAGGTCTTGATACAAGGCTATCTCAAAGGAAAGGCTCCCAGCATTTACAGCAAACATCAGGTAAGTTTATACGGTCTATTGCTGTTAATTTAACTTTGTGGAGGCTCACAAAAATATGAGATGTGTGCAGAAATTGATCATGAGGCAACATTTTCGTATGATTTTCCAAACATCTAATAGCTAAAATTGAAGAATTTTGACTTTCAAAATACTGCTGAAGAACAAATTTGGGGAAAAATTTGAGCAAAAAAAAGTGAACCTTGCAATTTTCATGATATTATGGGGTCGGTCAGTCGGGAACGGCAAACAAACAATTTTTTTGGGATGGCCTTACATATTACTGCGCCCATAACCATCCTGGGTCATAGGGGCATGTACTGCTTGAGAGAACGGTGTACCATATTCCTCCATTTACCCTGCTTGCTGGCGAGGATCTGGCTTTTGACAAATGAAAGATTAGTCCATTCTCTAATGTTGTTAGTCTATCTTTTCCTTTGTCTTTTTTTTTCTCCTCTTTGTGGCCTAATTGTTCTTATTCAATCAACTCTCCTTCCTTCAGGTCTTCCTCTTCTTCTCGACTCCTTTCTCTCATTTTTTTATTTGATTGTATCATCATTTCTTCTTACATTTGAAAGATCATATCTATTTATCATATATTTATTTATATATATATATATTTATGTTTCCCTCAGGTCATCACCATCATCGCAAACATCTCCTGCACCAAGACCTGTCGGGAACAGATACTGTCCTGCGGTGGTATGGAGATCTTGGCAGAGCTCCTCCAAGGAATGCCTCCATCTTCGAGATCCACCTCCATCTCTAGGAAGCTGAGCTTTGATGGGAATGTGTCGGTGGTAGCGGACGAAACATCCTACCAAGACATTTACCTGAAATCAGCTACTGCTCTTGGACGGCTGTGCCAGGACTACAAGACCTGTAAGATGGCTGCGGATTTGAAAGGTACTTTTCTATCTTCTATTTATTTTATAAGTTTTTTTAATTCTGTAATTCTGCAAACCATGTACTTCAGAAACAGCCTTATCAACATGGACAGAGGTATGGCAATAAAGTATAAGCTATTTCTATTTAAAGTACATGTAGGCCTAATGGAATGAGCTCCTGTTAAAGAAACATATTCAAATCCTTCCCCTTTATGTTATCACATAAACAAAGTCTAATTATTTCTACAGATGATAGTTATCTCAGTTTCAACGTCATTATATATGCCAAAGTTGATGTCATATGCCCATGATAATGCCAGGGTTTCTGGTTCTTAACAATCCAATAGTGTTAAACAATAGCAAAACCTGACTGTACTATGCCCAAGTCCAGGTAATTGCTGGAATTTATTCAGGCTCAAACTTATATGTGAGCATAAATGATTTGAATTAGTAAGCAAGGTGATGAACGATTTTGACATCAGCACTTTGGTACACTATTGATCTACAATGTATATTATTCAGATTCAGATTTTACTGATCCTTTGGAAAATTCAATTTGTCAACATTAAATGAAGCACAAATATTCAAATACATTTGGTAGTAATACACAGAAGCATAGTACAAAAAGTATAAAGTTTTCGATAACATAGCATTATAGGGAAACGGAGACATACTGTAATAAATATTGTGATCCCTATATGGGCAGATATGTGTAATATACAAGGATCCAATGTCATTTTTAATATTCTAGGAATATCATTATCTAACATTCTAGTCTTGTTTTTTTTTTAGTTGTATCTAGATTAGCTGACATATGCAAGCATTCAAGGGAATGGAACCATAGGAGTGATGTATTAGTAGCGTGCTTGGTAAGTATACATGTTTTACAACATAATGCGGATTTATTGTTTTGATTTGTTTATATTTTGGATCTTTCAATAATGAATGTTGCTCATCCTTTGTTCCGTTCAACTTGAAAAATAAACTCAAGTCAGCAAATGAAACAATATACATATAAATGCTTGTAACCCTATGAGTTGAACCATATCAATAACCATATTTTGTGTGGTAACGACCAAAGATAATACATGTATGTAGAAAAATCGTCACATTGATTAAGGACCAAGGTAATTAAGCAATTAATTCCCATCATGTGACCGCCAGGAGAGAGAAAATCATGATAGTTCATTGTTCCTCTTAATTTGATATCTGATTATCTGACGACCTAGTTACTTATGTCATTTTGGCCAAGTCAATCCAATGTGCCACAGGGCATGTGTCTGATATACTCACCACCTTATTGTCAGGCTGATACAAATTTCTTAATGGGGAAACTCCCCCAACATGAAATTATTTTACTTCATGAGAGGAAAAGCAAGTTTATTAGTTACAGTCATTCCAAATGAAATATGTAGAGATAAAGGTTTTTCTTCATTACATTTTGAAGAACCTTGTCTGGCAATACTATTTGTTGAGAACTTACAGTTCACTCCCATTATATGAAAGTGCTGGGACCAAACCGATTAATTTGCTGTTATGAAATCTTGTTATAATGAACACATACGTTTACAAATGGAAATGGGGACCAGCAGCATTGCCTTGCTTTAACAAAATCTTATTGTATCCATTCTTCTAATGAGGGTATTTGAGAGCATCACAATCAAATAGATGCTATTTCTTTTTGTTTTATATTACAGGCTGCTCTCAGGCGAATCCATAGCCACATAGGATCATCACCACTGAAAATGAATGATGTAGAACAACTTATCCAGCCTCGTCTTATGGAGTCTTATCTACACTGCTCTAGTCCTGTCAGGAGAGAGACATTTGTTTGACCCTTCAACTCTGACATTTGACCTTTATCTATCCAACTCGTCTCATATGATACATCTCAACATTAATAGTTAAAGATGTGAAGAAATGTAAGTTTAGAACAACTAATCCAGCCTTGTCTTATCAAGTCCTGCACTGCACTAGTCCTGTCAGGAGAGAGACATTTGTTTGACCCTTCACCTCTGACCTATTGATTCAACTCAGCTCCAGAACTATATTTGCATCTCAACTTGGGTAAGGACAAGAAGGAAGACATAGACACTTGATCCATTTATCCAGACTTTATATCTTACGACATAATAAAAGATATACTTATCCCCCTTTATGAGGATAGAGTAATTTGTCTCAACTTTAAAAATTTTACCCAGACTGCACTCTGATCTACGTGGACTGTTCTAGCCCTGTATGGAGCAATTTCCCCGACCTGTGACCTTTGACTTATTGGATCAAACTCATCTTGTGAAATATTCATTGCATCTCAATTTTTCTTGTTCTTATAAGAACTGTGAAAGTTTATGAGCTGTTAATCAAGCCATATTTTGTGAAATTCTAGAAGCACTGCTCTGTAGCTTTGAAGAGAGAAAGAGATTTGTCTGAATTTCATCTTTGATATTTGACCCATGCTGTTGATAAAGCCTTGTCTTCCAGAATTTACATTTGCTGCTCGATCTCTTTCAGGAGAGATTATTTGCCTGAATGTTCACCTTGATTTTCATATACATTGGTGTAAGGTCGGATTTCCATCCGTCCAGTTTGTTTTGAAGAATGAACTCTTTTTGAAGCTAAATTTGACTTAGATTTACACACACACATGAATTAAGGAATTTTATCAATGAAAGTTTCAGAAACATTGTTCTTCTTCTAAACTACATGTTTAAGTCAAATTTCTTTTAAAATTGTTAATCCCCATGTGATTAATGGTAGCATTATATCTTGTAAAAATAAATCTTATTCAACTGTTATATTTACTTGCCAAATGTTCTCATGAGGAGAAAGTTAGCTTTAATTTTATAGTTAAGATGAAAAAGAATAATCCACCCCGACTTCAAGTCATAACATGCACTTAAAACTACAAAGCTGACAATCATAGACTAGTGAAGTCAAGTGTATGCACACTATATAAAGTTTACTAGATTTGGGATATGTTGAAAGTCACACAAGATTTCTATACATCAAGTGCCTTAAAACACATTTATATATTAACACCAGTTTAAATTCATTTGGTTATTATTACAATTTGTGAATTAAACGTGCAAAGTTATAAAAAAAGAATACTATTTTCTGTATCAAGTGGGTTATTTAGCACATTGTAAATCTAATTTCAAACACCTTGAGAAAAAAAATTTACCAAAGAATTTGAGCAATAAATTTTCAATGCATAACAGATCATTTACATGTAGTAGCATTTCCATTTAAATGATTATATTTCATTTCTTTGCCATGCATAATTCATGATTGATATTCATTATTTCTATTATCTTAATTTACATTTGCCAAGTGCCAGAAAGAATATGCTAGAATTATATGCTACATGTAAGTAAATTAGAGCTTTATAAATGTAAGATGATGATAAGAGTATTCAGATTTTTTTTTTCATTTTGGATAATTCTTTTTGAAAGATTATTGTTTATTTGTTTGTTTGCGTTAATTTGAAGGAAGAAATACATGTTTATGCAAGTTTATCTGAAGCAGTATTTAAGTCAAAATTATATTTATATTTTGCAAAAAGAACATCCAGGGAAAAGTATAAATTTTGTAAACAATTTTTGTAGTAAAATTTGTATTTATATATTTTTTTCTTAATTGGAAAAATAAAATTATGCTTAGAAAATATCACTTTTCAACAAATCTGTCTACTTGTTGTTTTTTAGCACAATATACAGTCCATTCCTATTGCCCAGCCAATGATATAGTAAGATATTTTGATACACCAAACATATGCCTATGCACTTTGTGGAGGTCAGGGGGGGCATTTCATCATAGGACTTGTCGGACATTTTATCCGACATATTTGCTCTCAGCCAATCAGATGCAAACATTTCAGTAGCTTATAACAGTTTGTCGGATAAAACGTCAGACAAGTCCTTGATGAAATGCCCCCCAGGAATGGGAAAATTGCAACGTAATAAAATGTTGTTTTACTGGGTGTATCGAAAATAACTGACGAAACCCAAGTTTCATCATTGGTAATCTTAACCCGTTGTATACTGAGAACTTTTCAAGAAGCCGAATGAATCGTGATTGTCAGGCATGCTTGCAAGACATTCTTTTCATTTAAAGGTGAAAAACGACAGCTTTAAAAAGATGTCAGGTAATTTGAATTATATAAGGTCTTTATATGTTTAACTTTATGCAATCATGAGTGAAATAAACGGTTGACAAGAGGAATGTTCTATGTTTCTTCAGCCCGCATATATGCGGGCTTAGTATACAATGGGTTAAAAATATTATAGTGGTGATTATGAAATTTATCCAAGACATTTTCAGAAAACTGTGGTTCAGTGATACGTGGCATTTGTGAGCCGACAAGAGGTATCATTAGAATGGCAAGGAATTGCACTTTCCACTGATATAAACTTCATAATCACCACCGTAATATTTTGAAATTATGGATGATCACACTTGGTTTTTCTTATTTTCGATACATTCCGTATACATACTCTTTTATAATACGAGAGGATGATATATCTCTTCCCATAACATATATGTTATGAAGCCCTTTACCTATGTTTTTGGAATATATTTCGATTTCTAATCTCCTTACTTAAAGTTTCTTTTCTGTCCTTTCCTAATTCTCATGTTTAACAGTTCTTTCTCTTTCTCTCATTCAATCAAATAATCTTTTATAATAATTTTCTCCTCCCAGTAATGTATAAGCTGTTATTTTCGTCAGGAGTTTATTTTCTTAGATCAAACATGAATTTAACACCAAGCAAAAATATTGGCTGGGAACGCAGATACAACAACAGTACATGGAAATATCATGCAGCAAAAGCTGACGATTTTAAAAAGAACAGCGTATTGGTATACTCTATATGAATATGATATAGTGCTTGATTAGGTGTAACTGAAAACCCAAAATTATTCTGGAAATTTTGGTACAATGTAGTGGAGTAAAAAATTATAAGGTGATAGGCATAGTGTACATTTGCTTGCATTGTATTATGAAGAAAAAATAGTTTGGAGCAGCAGAATGAAAAGATGTTTTCCCTTTATGATGAAAGAAGATTAATTGATTTAGATGTTAAAATTCACCAATTTGAATTTACTTTAAAGTCATACAGTCCACCCCCATTATAACAAGCACAGATACAAACAAGATGTTGTTATAATAGCGCAATTCTCTTAGTCTCAAATTTCAACATATGCAGAAGTGTCTATATGCCTATATGTGTGCAGTAAAAACAGTTTTTCATTATGATGAGTTATTTGGCATGGTCCTGAGCACCTCGTTATAATGGGAGAGGACTGTTGATTATTAGTATAGTTTCCCTGTACATGCTCAACCAAAGTCTAGCACTCAAAATAATCAATACAAAATGAAACAGCAGAGCTCAGACATATTTCATACACAAAATTTATTACAGCGGACTACTACATAGTTGTGCAATATGTTGCACTGAATGGAATCGACTTGTACAAGATGTTTGTGATATCACATATCTTTACAGTAAAAAAAAACAAATTCAATGTACATCAGATGAATCATGAGGAAAATCAAACGCCTACTGTCACACCCTCCTTATAAGTATTGGATTTTAAATCCTAACATATTTTTTAGGGTTCTTTGCCATTAAATAGAAAAAAAAAAAAAAAAGGTTACTATGTCAAATATGATCTTTCTTGACTCTACTGGAACAAAGCCCTATGTTGTTGATCAAAACTTACATTGTACCTTTCCACTTGAATGAAATTCATACCCTATTTTTTAAATATTCTGCAATTTAAAAAAAAGGCATTATCCTGGAATAAGTCATCAGTACATTCACTGCTGTTCATTTGTCAGTGTTGGTGAAATCCTTCCACTCTCATTGACTTTGTATACAGTGAGCGCACACACACAAGAAGAGAGGTGACTTATTCCACGATATGGCCAAAAAATGTATAGTTCCTATTTGACTTTTCTGTGTAAAATTTCTATAACTTTATTGAATGTTAATATATCACAATTGAATTGTTATATTCTCTGATGCATCATATTTAGTAACCCTTACATGTATCTGCCTGGTAACTTTCCATGGAAAGCGATCGTATCTGTAAAAAGAATCTGAACAAAGCTTACCCAATCAATATACTGAATCGGCTCATTCCCAAAACGTAACAAAGGCAAGAGCCCAATTTTTGCTTGTGTATTACGTTAACCCTCTTTCTATGAGAACAAAATTGTCCCTATATAAAGTCTAGGGATAAATAAGACTAAATGGTAGATGGGTTAACAAAACCCTGGTTATTGTAATCAGGAAAAAAATATAAAAAGTAAAATCGTTGAATCATAAGATAAATTGTGGGGTGACTGCACAAGATTTGTACTATGCTACAGTCTGAATTAATAGACTTACGCAATACTTTGGTAGGCCTAAACCCTGGAAAATGCTGAAACTATAAACAGTATAGATTACATAACACTTGCACCTAAATACAAAGACATCAACATCTGCGTTAATGCTCCATGGGTTGATCTGCTCCGTCACCTGTAGGGGGCGCTTGTTCACCTTCAGCAGGTGCGGCTGGGGCATCTGTATCCATGGTTGCCTGGTCAGGTTGTCGACGCCCCCTGGAGCGCGACTCAGTCTCTATGCCAGCCAGCTGAAAGGAGGGGTACTTGTCAAGGAACATTGTACTTTGGTAGAAAAAAAACACAATCATACAGGGAATCTTGCCCTTTTGGACAATAATCTCAATTCAATATTAAAGGAAGAGCGAACTGGCCAACACTCTTATTGACTGTATGTTATAAATAGCTAGTCTCAACATATACTTTTTGAGATAACTATTACCAATACAGTGCAAAAAAAATTAAACTATAATTTAATTTGTATTGGAAAACTAAATGATATATTGGAAGAAAAAGTAATTGTTTTGCTACTTGGTAACACAATTATTGCTGTGCGAATTATTGAGTAGTAAAGAAGTGTGTTATCATTCAAATGGGCCTATACTTTAAGACTACACTGCTCAGATTGTTGCATTATGAGTTAGGAACTCAGACAGAATTAAGTAGTTTAGGACTTGAGGCAGTGCTATACAAGGCTGCTGTTTTGTATGGGCTTAAAATCTTCAAAATGAATTGATACTGGGTACTATCTATCCCCTATCCGCTTAATGAGTACCAGCAACTGATGAGTTCTCCCAAACATAAATATGTAGGGAACTTTAACCCTTCCGCTGCGGGGCGGTATTTGCGAATTCACTCCCCTGTGACGGAGCCATTTCTCAGCTTGGATAGTTCGGCCGAAATTTGGGGGTAGTTTCACTTCAAAAAGCTGTTATCTCTCTTTTAAATTTGAATCATAAAAAAGTTTGAACACAAAACTTATAAAGCTAAGTTTCTTCTTTAACTTGCTGAAATATGGTCTACAATCGTGGAGAATAAAGGTGTAAATTTTTAAAATAAAAATGTAACCTCTTTTACGTCTTTTCGATATGTTGACTTTCTTATTATGTTTGTGTACAAAACAGCTATTATTGATCGCACGCACGACAGCACGCAAGGCTTGACACTGGCAATTGTATGAACTTCCGGCTATTCGTCTAAGCACAATGCGTTGTCTGCTAAGTTTGTAAAAAACTCTCAGAGTAGCAGGAGTTCTATAGCATGTTATATAACGGGTCCCTTTATCATGCTAGTCATTCTTTGAAAAGAGGAAATTCAAAAAGGGTGATGTTAGTATGATTGCACACCAGTAATCCATACATATCCTGTTGGGTACTTTCAAGCTAAATTACAGTTTTTATATCGTGTTAAACCGTTTTAAATGGGACAACAAAAAATAAATACAAAAATGTTGTATCAAGAATCCATCTCTGTACTGAACTTCATGGAATCACTATTTTGCTGAGCTCAGTTATAGAAAAGGCTGATATTTACGCAATTCGCAATGAATAAGTACTAAAATTTATACAAACAACATGGGGAAAATGTCTTCAAAAGAAAATAGGTCAAGATTGGGAGGAAGAAAAGTGAAGACGGAAGAAAACTTAGCAAAACTGATACAAATGTATATAATTTTGGAGTCAAACACGCATACCCCGAGCCCCTAAAAAAAATTACATTGGCTACATATTCAGACATCTGAACAAAAATGTTTGTATGTATGGATATTTCTTTGCCACCTAAAAAAAAAAAAAAAAAAAAAAAAAAAACAGCGACATAATACACAAGATATATATCTATATTATTATGTTGCTTTCTTAACCACATCTCTTTTCTCTGAAACGCTATAGGTTTAATCATTTCATCTTTTTCAATGTGATTGAATTAAAGTGTCGCAAAAATAATATATATTAACAATTTAAATCGTATTCGTTATTTTTTTGAAATTCCTGTATCGTTCATTCGTCCATATGTCTATAATATCATTGGGCTTATTATTGTAATCATCGTTGTCATATTATCGTCATCTTCCATAAAAAATGGTTAAATTAATGCACAAGATGTAATGCAATTTAAAAAGCATTGAAGTAGAAAACAAAGTAGCCTAGAAAAATATCGACTTCAAACACCCAGAGGTGAAAAAGTAAAAAGAGAAACAGATTTTGTTAGAGAGAGAGAGGGGGGGCGGGGGGGGGCTAAAATAGGAAAAAGGAAATGACATGAAAATCTGTGGAAAACAGCATCTTCCCGTTTGCTGATATGTTCAATAATTTTTTAGACAAGCGTAAATTATAAATGACATATTTCTCTAAGACATATCAAAACTAACAGAAATGGATGGATGGAATTCCTTTCTCTCTATATCCTTTTTATCCTTCTTATCATCCTATCCCTAACCCGTGAAACACGCAATTGTAGTCTTGTCATCTCTTTCTCTTGCTATCTCTCTCTCTCTCCGTGAAAACACCCTTACGGAACCCTTGCACGATAAAAACTAAAGAAACAACAACAGACATTTAAAAAAAATGAAAACGAAAAAAATAAGAAAAAGAAATGGAGAGGGGAAACATGGTGTTTACTGAAAAAAGGGTGATCGATCCAGAAAGATTGGCATGGGACATCACAATCGGCCATATCCACACAGTTTGATACATTTTGTTATTGAAACATAATAATATTGTATGTATAAAAATTTTACTTTTTATCAATATCTTTTTTAATGCTTTTTTGGCACATGTATTTGTAGATCGAAAAGGTCGAGAAAAAAAAATTAGGGAAAAATTCAATATTACATGAAATTATGTGTCAAGTTATCTTCCTGTATTACAATTTTCACAGCCCCTTCATCAGTAGAATTTGGGCTAAGTTGACAGTGATAACTTTGCGGGATAATCACAAGCAAAGCTATCACTAAATAACAGCTTCTGATATCAGGATGTTGGGTGCCATGACTACGCCTTGGAGATGCCTTGGAGACACAATAGCGAGAAGGTATACTCCGGGATCCTCAAAGAATAGTTATTGATCATCGGGATGGAGACAATAGACATAATATGGACTACCCTGTAATGTTCATAGCCTTTTTGTTACCATCTCCTATGAAAGCAGATCTACTTCTTTTTACATGTAAGCTTTGTATCATAAAGCACATAGTCTCATAAAATAAGCCTACATAATATCCTTACATGCTTAGATAAACATTCTAAAACGGGTTCAAATAAACTTTTTACAAACTACCCGTTTATCAATGCATTGCTCCTGGCGCGTACTAGTAATTAAATTATTTCCCAAACAAAATTTATTTTATTTTGAAATGAGTCCTTCAACTGGGGATAAAAAGCTCAGCACTTTTTGACTCGGTATTTCTTTGGATTCACTTCTTGAAAATTGCGCTTTTCGTCTTTACTCCTTTCGCTTTTATACTATTTCATGTCCGTCTTTCTAATGTGTAATTCACTCTACGCCCCTGCCCCTTTTCTTCTCTCTCCCCCCCCCCTAAAATAACGAAAAGAACGCTCGATCCGATGGTATCACGAAAAGGATTGTGGGATAACTGGCGCGCGCGTACGGCTGTACGAGTCCGCTTCTATCACCCGTTTGTTTATGTACACAAGGATCGTTTGCAAAAAAGCAGACAAGAAGAGATCCGTGGTTGTTACAAAATCACATTTTTCTTGGAAATTTCAAATTGAAAGGGTATGATTTTTTAACAGGATAGTAATGTTTGGTGTTCTTAGAAGGGATTTCAGTACATTTTTACTTCTTATTCTTTCTAAATAGCGGGTAAATATTGCTCTGAAAATAAATCTATTTTGTGGGCCATATATGGGCCTGCCGTCTCAGCGAGTTACCTCTCAGTGGGCCATATATGGGCCTGCCGCAGCGGAAGGGTTAATAAGAATCAGATAAATAATAAGTTGAGACAGAGGTTTTACAGACTTTGCTTATTGTTTTTATTACAAGCAATACTTCTATATTGTTACTATAAATTATAGATTTGGCAAAGGATACAAATTTGGCGACGTCATCATCTTCGTAGACTGTAAACTTGTCATCCTTGCCTACAATGGCCACTGAGCAATTCTATAGAATATGAAAGATACAAGAAATTGATGTTTGAAACATTTTCACATACTCATCATCATATTATTACAAGAGACACAAAAAATTAATAAATAATTTCTATATCCTCATCATCATACCTACACCAAGACCACCATTATCACTTACATAATGAATGTCATCATCATCGGCATCACCACCATGATAATCACCATCTTCTTCATCGTCTTCGTCATCATCACCATTATCACTATCATCGTCAACAACTTCATCACCATCATAATCATCACTACCATCATCATCATCATCATAATCACCATCATAATCATAATCATCATCGTCATCAATATCACCACTACCATTATCATCACCATGACCACCACCACCACCACTACCACCACAACCACCACCAGCACCACCACCATCATCATCCAGTGGTCCATTACCTTTGTACTCAGTTCAGTCTCATTGGGCAGTGTGTCCCTCAGAGCTCTCAGTCCATGCTTCACTAACTCTTCAAGTGTAGCTACAAAAAGAAATGAAAAGTAATTTAATCAAATTATCATTTAGATTAACTTGAATACATCTAAAAGAAATTGGCATGAGGAAATACTATTCATGGTTACTTCAAATACTGTCAACTTCTATATTTACACAGTGCTTTAATAGGACCTTATAAAAAAAATTTGTTCTTGTTATAATTACCCACACAATATATGCATTATACATGTTTGAAATTGGAACAGGGAAATTTGCTTCTTTACAATGAAATCTCATATTAGTTCTCATTAAAGCGTGATTGGACTTGTAGGCAATAAATACAGTTCACTCATGTTATACTGAACTCATCATACAAGTTTACACAGGTTTGATTAAGACCAGAATAAAAGAATTGTTATGAAATCATGCAATTTTGAAATCTATAATAAACTTATTAAAATGAGGGCAATTCTTCTTCAAGGGGAAATCAACTTTTGAATTTAATTAGTTTTATACAAAAAACTGTCTGTGAAGGTTCAAAGAAAATCCATCACATGATATTATAAAGGCTTTTTGAAGGTTTAAAGTTTTTATTTTGAGATGTCACTTACATGTACAAACGGCTTGCCCATATATTGTGATCTGCAAATTCCATTTTTTTTTTCATGTTTCTTGATGAATGATAAATATCGTTATTGTAAAAATGGGCAATTTATGGTATTTACATTACACAAAAAAAGGGAAAGCAGCACACCAGTGATGTCACAAAATTAAAAATTTTAATAACTCACAACTTTGTTGTCATTTCATGGATTAACTTCGAATCTTCACTGATATTTATCGATCATTTTACCGTTCTTTAAAAAGACAAATTAAATTCTAAGGAATTCTCCTTAAATACTCACAGTTCTGGAAATCATCAAGCCTCTTCTCCAGGTATGTCCTGGCTGATTGAGAGCGAGCTCCGATGGCCATGCACTTACAGTCAAAGTAGTTTGCTGAGGGGCACGTCTGGAAGATATGTGGACCCATCTCCTAAGGTAGAAGAGAGAGAGAGTACATTGTAGCTATGCAGTGTACTATTGTGCAAATGTGTTACCAATATGTCTATTAAAAAGCACTAGTCATCATACCTTTCCAAATCAACTTGGACATCCAACGTGGATTACATTTGTACATGTATAGGACTCGTAGGTGTAATTTATTTTAGGGGGGGGGAGAGCACTGTACAACCCATTGTTGGTTTCCTTCGAAAAAGGTTTTTGCTATCATAACATACACTAGAGAAACATGCATTATAATAAAGATAATAATGTTCTGGATTTATAGAACGCCTTATACATCTATAGTTAGATTACGTCTCCAAGCACTTTACAGACATATTATCACATGTCATACCTGCCAACATTTTGAGTCCAAATATAGGGACAAAGTGGGAATACAAATTTTAAAAATAGGGACAATTCTGTATTTCCTATAGATTACTGTACACAGATTTTTCAAAAAATAGGGACAAAGGGTTGTAAATGGTGATAAATGCTCCTTCTTTTTCCCTAAAATAGGGACTGTCCCTACTAAATAGGGACAGTTGGCAAGTATGACATGTACGTGTACATAGTATACAACACTAGAAAAAGCATCACTTGGCAAACTGGACTGTGGTCAGTCTTCTGATGAATGTGACGTATTGATCGCTGAGCAATTATTCTCAGAGCAAATTTCATGGAACAATTCAAAATTCAATACACCATTTTGCACATATGGGACTGAGGATAGAAATCCACAGGCAGATCACACACTTACATCATAACCAGCTACAAGAAGTCCGACACCATACGGTCTCCTTCCATACCTCTGTGTATTGATTTGAGATTCTGGGATGGTTTGGTCAAGGAATATCACATTATCAAAATACAAGTGGAAATCCAATCCAGGCTGCAACCAATAAATTACGACTGACGTTGAAACCACATTTTTATTTTAATTGTCTCTTCTCAGTCTATTTCTGCTTTGTAAGATTGATTGTATTAATGTCTTTGACATGAGTAGAAATATTTATACAATTCATTATAATCTACTTATCTTTTAGTAAATTCAACTTGTTTCATCAGAGCTGTTATGAATTTAAAAAAAATGTTAAACTAAGGTACACGATGAGTGTAATTGTTTTGACAATCATTGGACACTTTACACATCAAAGCCTATTGCATAAGATTTGCTGTTGAATGCTAAGACAAGTATAAGCTCAAAACTTACTGAACGGACATGGTAAATGCTAGGTTAAATGAAACACTTCCTTCAAAAAAACTTTTAAACACTCCTATTTTGGCACATGATACATGATACATAACAATGAGCCAGTATTAAATATATTCAGAGTTCACTTCATTCTGGCTCTATTCAGGCAGTTAAAATCAACACATCAGGAGTTTTGTTTGAAAGGATACTGTTGCCAATTTCAGCCACCAATCTGGAAACGGGTAGAGGTGTCTCGTAGGCATAGCGGGAATTCAAACACTCCGTCCTCATGAATTTGCTGGGGAAAAAAAATAAAAAAATGAAATTAACACATATGTAATATTATGAAATATTTTCATTGATAACTAATTAGATAATTTCGAAAATGAGGACATCAAATCATCAACTCAAGTTTATTTGGATGGCCTTCTATTTGGGATGCTCTAGTGTATCGCAAAATTTCACTTTGGAATCACAGCTGGGCTGATTATAAATTGAATTTCATCTCTTATTTCTCAATACTGAGAACTGAAAAATGCTCCTGACAGTGACAATAGTTGAGGGCTTAATAATAATAATAATAATAGACTGGATTTATAAAGCGCCTTTTCATCAGATACAAATTTATTTTAAGATGCAAGAAAGGATTTGAAATAAGAGTTAGGGTTCGAGTTGAGAATGTTTAGTCCAAGGTTGGAGTTAAAGCCAGTCAACTATTGTAAAGGATTGTCACCAGAGCGAATGTCATAAACCTGTCAATACAGCTTTCAAATCATTTGTTTCTGTAAATGTGATAAATACCTTTCACCTAAACTATCTATTTATTTCAACCCAGGTAACTTACAAATAGTTACACAAGACTTTGCATGTGGGACTACATGAATAGCATAAATAAGGATTACCTGAGCATCCTAGCATCTGATGTGAGTCCAGCAATAGAGATCCCAATGTGATCATCAATGGGGATGATCTTCTTCTGATGAGATGACAGCTCAGAAGACGCTCTCTGTAAAGTAAGATAATAGGAATCAACACTAAAGGTTAAAGTTGTCGAAATATTTGTGTTTTTATTATATAACCTTGTAATTAAATGGAAATTTTTGCACGGAATAATTCACAGATATTGTGAAAATAAAACCCACATATCAGCGTATAAAGCAATTGTAGTTTGGATTTTTTATTTTTTATTTTTTTGGTACCTCATCAAACATGTTGCAGCAAGAAACCATAAGAAAGGCCACTTGTAACCTCTTTAAAACAATGTAGTACGGCAACTACAAAATCCTGTTAGTGGGCATTAAATACTGTAGGCTTCATTGTTTATCTCATTCACAACAATATTCCAGATTATGTGCTTTCACTCGATACTCTGAGTGTTATGAAAATATGAAAAAAATATGTACAGTGTCCCCAAAAATTATTTGTACACTTTGAAAAAATGGAATTAAATAAATCCACGTTGGTTTGAAATTTTAATTACTATTTATATCAAAGGGTAGGTAATGTTACTATCACCTAAACACTAAATCTCAAATGTTCCGCCAGTCTCGGAAGTTTTAGGCCGCCATTTGCAATTTTCATGGCCCAAAAATTATTTGTACACTTCAGAAGATGGGTTTTTAAAGGAGTGTTTAAAATTTTGGGGGTCTTCTTTGGCTTCCAGGAGAGTCATCAACCTTCTTGGCATACTATCGACCGATTTAGCACTCATTTCATGGCCAATACCATTCCAAGTTCGCTGGAGCGTGTCCTGAAGCTGCTGGATGTTGGATGGTCAGTCTAGAGGGCGCTGTCGCTTCAGATCACCTCTCATGTGCCAAATGGGGATTAAATCTGGGCTGTGAGGTTCCTTTTCTTGCAGCTCAACATGTTTCTGTAGCAATATTGCTTTAATATGGATTGCTGTGTACTTGGGGTCATTGTTATGTTGGACCGTAAATTGACGACCATTCAGACTTGAAGCAGATGGGAGCATCTGAGCCATTCTGAGGGGCAAGGATATCCTCATGGCTTCAGCATTCATGATGCCATGTTATGAAATGTATCTCTCCAACTCTACTGGCTGCCATACAACTCCAAATCATGAAACATCCTCCACTATGCCTCACTGTTGGCTCCCAGCATGACTGACTGAAAGCTTCCTACAAGGCACACATGGTCCTGTGCATCATATCCAATCACTTTTGCACTTATTAGGTCTTAGGATTGAGTGCTAGAATTCTGCAGGCTTGTTCACATGTTGTTTTGCAAAAGCATGACGCTTCTTTGTTACATTTGGCTTCTTTCTTGCTAATTATTCCACTTATAGTCATGTAGCCATTTAGCCTGTTGCAGACACTCTTGAGGGCACCCAGTTATTCCTCAGCCTCTGTGGCCTTGGATGCAATTTTCTGTGGTCGCAAATTGCAATATTTAATTGCTTCCTGTCTGTTTATCATCGTGAAAACTGATGTCCATGAGACTATTTGTGCCTCTTAGAGGCTCACACTTGCGTAAAAGCTGATTGGTCTTCAAGTTGTGTTCCAACATGACAGGGACCCCAAGCATGCAGTGAAGCATATTAAAGCATTATTTTAGCAGAAACTTGTTAAGAAGCTAGAAAAGGACCCTCAGATCCCAGATTTAATCCCCATTTAGCACATGAGAGGTGATCTGAAGCGAAAGCGCCCTCTAGACTGACCATCAAACCTCCAGCAGCTCCAGGACACGCTCCAGCGAACTTGGAATGGTATTGGCGGTGAAATGAGTGCTAAATTGGTCAACAGTATGCCCAGGAGGTTGATGACTGCACTGGAAGCCAAAGAAGTCTCCCCAAAAATTTTAAACACTCCTTTAAAAACCCATCTTCTGAAGTGTACAAATAATTTTTGGGCCATGAAAATTGCAAATGGCGGCCTAGAACTTCAGAGACTGACGGAACATTTAGAATTTAGGGTTCAGGTGATGGAGACATTACCTACCATCTGAAATAAATAGTAATTGAAATTTCAAACCAACATCGATTTGTTTAATTTCATTTTTTCAAAGTGTACAAATAATTTTTGGGGACACTGTACATGAAGATACTATTTTTGTAGTACTGCCATTAAGTAAAAAGAAAAATTAAGCATCAAAAGCCTGAAATTGGAAACAATCTAACATAATGAAAACCATTTTTTCCCCATACAAATTGTCATCATAATAAATTAAAACATAGTAAATTCTTCATGGATACATTTGAAACAAACATAACAAATACTGGTCTATTTGCAGAAGAAAAGAGGATAAATGGCCATGCGTTTTAAGTTGGGCCCATGTTGTGTGACACACTCAAAATTTGTACTAATCGTGCAAATTTCCATGAAAGTGGCTGTAACTTTTTAAAAATTTGTATTAACCCCACAAAAGTATACATTTTCTGGAAGCTGAATGTCTGAGGAGTTCAGAAATGCGCTTAAGATTAACATAGGTGGCGCTCTTGAAAGGTTATGAATCTTAAAGCCTGAAAAATTCATGAAAAAAGGTGGCTTTGGAAAAAAATTGCAAAAAAAAATACTGCTTACCTAAAACATTATTTACTGCAGATTTGAACTCTTCATATTTAGAGCTTTCCAAACATGTATAACTTTCTATACCCTGGGAGGGTTTACCGCATTTTGCTCCAGGCTGGATAGATGACTTTGAATATTTCAATTTTTAAAGAAAATGTACCTTGTTGCCATGTTCTAAGTATTGTAACTCACTGTTTATTTACTAGACATGTAATGAAGGATCCTATATAAGTTGGTATTAGGCAAATAGAAGTAGCAAAGTAGTACAGACATGTGAAAGTCCTTTTATCTTGGTAAACATTATTAACCATAATGTCCCATATAAGAGCCTTAAGCTGTACAGAAATTGTCATTCATATAGTATAGTCACAATGTACTACAGTGTACAACACTAAACTGTTTATAACCCGTTTATAACTACCTTTATGGATCTTAAGCAAGCTAAATTACATGTTGTAAGTGTTTCAGAAGGGTGAATGCATTTCAATTTTTTTTTAAAATCCATCTCTGAACATGATTTAACTCTGTTTTACCATGGTTACAGCACATGTACCATATTTGCTGCGCGGCTCCTCCTGCGCGGCTCCTCCTCCACCCCTGACTCTCATTAATTAACAGTTAATTAACAGACAATGATGAAATTTTAACATTTTTTTAAAACATGTATTTTGTTGCCCTACATGAGAGCTTTAATTTAAGACCAAATTCAGCTATATAGCTTGTATAGTTTTTAAGTAAATCAATAAACAAAATCATATTTGAGGAGCAGATGTCACAACTCCACCTTTTTAAGGGCCCAACTCAAAACGCATGGCCAAAATAAGTCCCTAAATAATTCCTGTCCTTAAAGGGATAAAAGTTACCTTGAGTGCTACAAGGACAGCATGAGTCTTGGACTTGAGACCCACTGTAGCAGAGCCCTGTTTGACAGCCTCCATGGCATACTCAATCTGATGGATCCTTCCCTGGGGACTCCATACCGTCACATCGTTGTCATACTGGTTACGAAACTGTACATAGATGTTAAAAACAAGAAACAAACCATTTTTCATCATCATCATCACACATTGACCTTTATACAACACCATTTAATTACATGTACATGTATGTATGAACACTAGTGAGCTTTCGCAAATCAATCGCGGACATACTCAAAGACGAAGGACAATGAATCTGCCCATTTTGTAATTGCTCGTCCGTGCTTCAAATTCGAGAACGGTTTTTAGCCAATTTCACATTCTTGATTTTAGCAACAGCAAGAAGTAGATCAGCCGATCAGCATTTTTTTGTTGGTGACGCACTATACGCACTTGTGCATAAGTTACGCAGTAAGATTAAGACCTGTGCCCCCTTTATTGTTATATCATATCAGCCAAGAGGCAGCTGGTAGCCTTGGGCATGGATATGTCTCGTTGCTCTCAGAACTGGCGTGATGTAAGGTGCAGTGGTGAAGTCAACAGCGTTGTGGTGCATTTTGAAGAAGAGAACCAGACGGAGGACCTCTCGCCTTTCCTGTAATGAGCGCCAAGTTGACTCTCTCAGCATAACCTTAAAATTCATACTCCTCACTCTTTGGTTAGTCCTCACTTTTAGCTACGTTTTATTTCTGAATTGGTGAATTGCAATATTTGATTTGTTGAAGTTCCTTTTATGGAGCCTAGTCATTACTTGGGGCATTTTGCCCACATAGTTACACCTTATTTTTAGAAGCGAGTCTTGCTGTTTTGATTGTCATTTTGGTCTATGTTTTGGGTATATTATGATTGACAGCTTGTGTGATGAGGTGCGCTGAGCTCCGCCCCCAGCTTTAACTGTTAGTTTCCATCAAAGTTCAACGCATGAATCTACACATGTTGAATAAATATGAACCAGATCATGAGCTTTGCACAATCAGCCTTTCAAAGCCAGAGTATTTCAGGTCATAACACTAACAAGAACGCAATATTTCATTGACAGATTTGTCATTCTTCTCCTACCTCTTCTTCCTCCACTGTTCTCGGAGATCTGCAAACTATATGCGTCGTGAGTGTAGATGCCTTTCGTCTTCTGCTGTTGACATTGTTGTTAAAATATATTCAAGTTTGAGAGGAAAGGATACAGGTACGGGCAATGTGGATTTTATGAAGAAAGAGAAGAATTAGCATGTTCAGCTTATCATATAAGTTAGAAAGAAGCATGAGGTGGTTGGGAGGAAGTATAGCTTTTGTGAATGCTAAGCCATCATTGAGTTGGTAATATGCACAAGTGGTTTCAGGGAAGTGTCTGCTCTCCATTTCCAGGATGAAGTCTCCTCGATGCGTTGCCAGGATATTGCATGAGGCCACAAAGTGGACTGTATCCTCGTCTTCTAAATGGCATAGACGACAGGTGGATGTGGTTGATTTCTTAATTGTGACTAGACCCCCTAGTCTGGATTGGGTTAGGTATGTGTTACATGCTAACTGGGATCTTACAATGATAGCTTGTCTTAGAAAATTTGAGTTGCTGGTACGAGGGTATAGGAGAACTGGGTCTGGTATGGGCATGTTCTTCCAGAGAGACAGGGATGATTTTGTTTCTATTGCTATTTGTAGGTCGCTGTCATGCACTACGTCTGCCACTGCTCTCTTCGATGTTTTCTTGCATACTGTGTACGGGATTTGGTTTTGAACAAGAGTATAGAGATCTGTGAGTTGGTACTTCTTTAGGATGGCTTGCCAGGACTTAATGGACGGAGTAAAGTTGGTCAAGGCATGTAAAAAAGTCTGATACTCAAATCTGTCGTAAGGTAGGTCTAACACACAACACATAGAAATTTTAACTCCATAATTTATGCACGACGCTCGAATGATCACGTTAGCATATAAAATACACTACATTGCGCCTTCCAATGAACAATAGTCACAATAAAATTTAGATTCCTCATTAATTTTATTGGTAAGTCCTCATTTCTTTATACGTTTTCAACTGTCGGGCGAAGTCCGACAGTGGAATCATTGAAGTTCCTTTTTTATATTTCTCTTCTTTATTCTAAAAAGTATTGAAAGAGTGGCTTTGTGGCGCACGTTTTGTGAAGTCGAGTCTTGCAGTTTTTCTTGCGAAATGGGTCCACTTTGGTTATGATTGACAGCGCGCACGACAAAAGCGGTCTCGGGAACAGCTGAATCGCATTGTTCAGTTACGGTCAACGCACTTCAGTCATCGCAACCAGGAGGTGGAGCTCCACGCGATAGCCACATACAGCTGCAAACCAACATCAGTCAGTACTGAAAAATGGCTGTCTGTCGCCCTCTTGGTTGCTGAGGAAACTTCTCAATAATAATTAGCGGAACCAGCTTTAAACCTACCTCAAAATACATTAAGATAATCTATAGTCCCATTGCAATATAATTCTTCTATTAGATATTTTTAATTTTGTTTAGGATAATTTTTAGACCCTTTTTTGATATGCCACCTTGACTTAGCTGGAGGTGCTCAAGACACTTTTCTGCATTGACTTTCCATTGGTAGTAAACTGCTGCAATAAGGTACTTCCCAGTGCAAGGTCAATTATGAATTGACCATGCATAAGTGTAAGTGCGCGATAGCTAATCAGAGCACCCAACAATCGAAATGCATTGTCCTTTGGCTCTGTACGAACGAACTTGTAGGCATTTCGACGTGCACAAGTTAATGTTTGCCCAATCATCAGTAATTTCTCAATCATTGAGAAATCATAGCTTCAATCATAGCTTCAATCTGAATGTCTACTTGGCTATCTGCTCAGTGATATAGAGAAGATATATGGCATCGTCAGCAGCTGTCCTTGGAAGACCAAGGGTTTTCTTGAATAGTCACGACTCACATTGTGTCTCGCGAATCACGTCACAGCCCCAAAATAAGTTTTTTTAAACTAGGCTCGATCAAAATGACTTTCAATAAATCAGGCACACTTCCACTCTTCTCTTAATCATGTATGTATTAACAAAAATTTAATGATTGACCTTAGAAAACAAAATAAAACGGTAAATATTTGAACAAAAATTCGGCTCAGCCCGAGCTCAGTTCAGCACCGACTATCCATCGGGCTCCTCTGGCTGAAAGGTCCCTCGAGTAACCGTACAACTTTGACGAACACTGCACGAATAATAATCGATGTTGTAACATCATATAACGTATCAATGGTTTACAAATATAATATTTCATGCATCAATACATATTTAAAACATCATAAATTCATCTTTCATATTGTTATCTTTCGAAACTTACCATTATTTACTGATTAGGAGAATGTTTTCTTGACCTCCTTTCCTGAGATTCAACAAACGTGAGCAAGCAAATAGTAATATGCCAGTCATATTTATTTTTCACTATAAAAAAAAATTATATGAATATACTTCACATTCATAATATGATTTTTAAAAATATTTTGTCTTCTAAATGTTTTTTAAAACAATCATTCATAAGAGTTACTCTATAATATCTGCATTTTTATTCATGTAATTCTAATTACATCACGAAAACACTGCTGGAAAACATGGCGGCCGTCATGTCTGCGATTTTTCGTCCCCAATTATTGAGTTGTACTAGTAAAATAACAGTTCTACCTGAACTTAGAGTGGTGTCCAGATATTCCACTGCAAATAAGAACAAAGAATTCTACGGATCGTTAGTATCAACAAGCTTACCAGATGTTGATTCGGAGATTGAAAGTGAGTTTTGTATTATTGGATTTAATCATAGTCCCACATGTCCATTTGCGAGTGTGGAACACCCAACTCCTAAGCACTCATATGTAGATCTAACAGTTAGATCTACGAGATCAATATAACAGAAGTAATATATTGACCTCGTATTGAATAAGGTACTTTTCGTTGTAGGAAAAAATGTAGACCCAGATATTAGGTTATAGCTAAGAAAATTTAGGACGATGGTGCATTAATTTTGATAACTTATATTCAGACTAGGAGTAAATACTCTAACGTTAGTGGGGAATTTATCCTATATGAAAGCACTCATTACTACGAGGTCAATACGTAGTATCGACCTCGTTAACCAAGTCCCTCGAAAAAAGTAGATTTTTTTTTACCACTTTTTTGTATGATTTTACAATGCCTTTGATGAAAAAGAACTACACCTAATGATCCTACAAACTTTTTTGTTTACTTTGTATAAATTTCAATAATAATTTTTTAATGTACACATAGAAAAAAGGGAGAAAACTCACTGCATTCACTGCCTTGTCCTGGCCGTAGTTCAACCCTATTAAATGGCGCCGTCAATGCACAGCGCACACCAATATACTATATTGTTAAAAGAGTCGTCCCAAATCAACCCAATCAACTCGGCCTGTTACAAAAGTCGGTACAGTATCGCCATAGAGCAGGCTCAAATTGCATTCCTCGGTGGTACTATATCCATTGTGTGGGCAAGCTTGTGTTTCCTCAGATCATCGTACCTCAGCGAATGAAATAAATATATAGGTGGAGTTGACTCGAAGCTTCGCGTAATGCTGATCTTATCGAAAGATTAAGTGAATCTCGATTGAAGTCAGCCTAGTATCGATAACTTTTGTTTGGACTGTCAGCCTTTATTTTGAAACAGCTTGTTAGTCCTCAAATTATTTACCTAGACGTTTGTGTAATATCTTTAAATTCGAAAGATAAAGTGAATCTCGATTGATGTAAGCCTAGCAAGTATATCGCTAAACTTCTTCTTGCATTGATATTATGGCAAGCATTTGGATACAACTATTTTTGCCACTGCTATTTTTTATTTATATATCTTTTATTACTGCTTTTTCTTTTTGAAAATTATTTTCAGGCCTACATGTAATTATTTGTTTCTTGTCCTTCGCCCCCCCCCCCATTTCTCTCCTTTTTCTTTTTTGATATTTTTTTTTTTTCCCTCCATACTTCTCTTCTTTTTCTTCTCTCTCTCTCTTTATTTTTTCTCCTCACTTTTCTTCTTTTTCTTCTCTTTTTTTTTTGTTCTCTCCCTTCTTTTCTCCATCATACTTTTCTTCTTTCTTTTTCTCTCTCTCTCTCTCTCTTCCTTTTTCCTCCATGCTTTTCTTCTTCTTTTTTTTCCCTCTCTCTCTCTCTTTCTGTCTCTTCCCTTTTTTATTTTGATCTTGTTTTT
>CALNVZ010003426.1:37956853-37972988 GCA_940671915.1 Paracentrotus lividus
TGAAAATATTTATTGAAAAATGTAGTTATGCACGGTAAAACAGTCACTGTATTTGATAGTAGTCCCACGTAGTGGTGCTGCTAGCGTGCTCCTAAGCTAAGTCGCTTGACACTCACTTACACTTACTTATGCATGGTCAATTCATAATTGACCTTGCACTGGGAAGTACCTTATTGCAGCAGTTTTCTTCCAATGGAAAGTCAATGCAGAAAAGTGTCTTGAGCACCTAAGTTACAGCCAAGTCAAGGTGGCATATCCAAAAAGGGTCTAAAAATTCTACTAAACAAAATTTTTAAAATCTAATGCCAATGGAAGAATTATAATATTGCAATGAGACTATAGATTATCTTAATTTATTTTGAGGTAGGTTTAAAGCTGGTTTCGCTAATTATTATTGAGAAGTTTCCTCATCAACCAAGAGGGCGACAGACAGCCATTTTACAGTAGAAGTCTACTGACTAATGTTGGTTTGCAGCTGTATTAGCCCCGGAACGCCGCCACAAAGTGGCGGCGTCCTGAAGTAAACATATACATCTGGCCCAAGCTCACCGTCTTCCCCAATAAAACGATGAAATTCAACCCCCAAAAAATGTTTATACCAAATGATACACATACATGCAATGCCACTTACCTAAGCATACCAACCGGAATATGGTGAATAAAAACAAACGTGAATAGCTCCAAGAATAAGAAGATTTTTGGGGGTTTTCGTCAGTATCGTAAATTTGCCCGATTCGCTATATTGATAAAGCTGGAATAAAAGGGGACCCTGGATTAGCCTTAATCAAGACGTTCTTTTTGTATAGTTTGTAAGTTTCGTTACGAAAAATAGGCTGATGAAGGAAAAATGGGCTCAAAAACTAAAATAACAAATAATTCATGACTACTAATGTAAGTAATCTCTTTTGTTTTGGTTAATTACCATGTAATGGAATAAAAATAAAATTATGATTGTAATGACTTGTCTAAAGACTAATCATGGCAATATCCATGACGCATGCGTATTACAAAGACAAACCTACGATCACGAATTGTTCTACTCGAGAAGTTTGGAAATTTTGACCCCCAAATTACATATAAGAAGATTCACCAACAAAGACGATAGTTTTCCGGAGCGATTCGTAAGTATATATTGCAATAATATAAAGCTTTTTTTATAACTAGAAGTAAGGTATCGTCCGGAAATTTAGGTACAATTCGAAGTCACATCGCCGTCGGATTTCGATAAAGCGTAGCCCGCACACTTCGTGTGCGGGCTAATCGTAGTAACAGCTGTATGTGCTTGACACTAGCCCCACCATAAACCGACCAGCCCCCGTCGCAAAGCGACGGGAACTGACGAACCAGTAGACATATTTTGCGAAGTTTTGAAAATATCTATACATGACCACAAATTTCGTGGTCAAAAATACCTTATTTGAATTCATACTCACATTGAATCAAATCTTTGAAGTTTTTCCTCGAATTGGTGACATCTGCGAATGTTTCACATGAAGTAATCAACTAATAATGTAGAAAAATACAGGAAAATTGAGTCCATCAACGTAAATTTCTCCGTGCGTGCGTTGTCTTCGCCATACGTCTTCGCACAGTAAAATGACGTCATAGAAAATGGCAGCGATGGCACCAACACTATGAGAAGAGACAAGGCCAACGGAAAATTCAATTTGGTAAGTCAAGAAGCTATTATATACTTTCATTTTTAGTCGTTACGCGTGAAACATCATAGAAACCTTACAACAACATTTTAACATTAGATTGATTAAATTGACCAGTATAATCACCTGAGCGCTCATCATCGCTGATTATTTCGCTTTAAATGGAGGTGGTGGAAGTACAGCCCCGTCGCCTTCGGCAACGGGGCTGTGTATAGTTAGCCCCACCATAGAAATCCCTGTGCGCCCCCCCCCCCTGTCGATGTCCGGCAAAAGTCATTGAAAATGAAATTTGATTTTACAAGTACAAACCAGACTTTTATAACGTTTAGTTTTAATACAAAAGATCTAGAAATAAATCTATTTTTGCATCAGCCATTAGCTGTTTTGCATGTCATGTTGTTGGAATGTTGAAACAGTTGAAGCTGTAACGACAGGTACATGTAGCCTAGTATAGTAGTAAGACTACGGTGACTAATAAAAAGTAAAATAAAAGGTTCCAGGGACGCACGTAGAAAAATCTACAAGTTCGATTTTACAGAGCTAGAGAACAATGCATTTTGATTGTTTGGTGCTCTGAATCTGATTAGCTATCGCGCGGAGCTCCGCCTCCTGGTTGCGATGACTGAAGTGCGTTGACCGTAACTGAACAACGCGATTCAGCTGTTCCCGATAAAGACCGCTTTGTCGTGCGCGCTGTCAATCATAACCAAAGTGGACCCATTTCGCAAGAAAAACTGCAAGACTCGACTTCACAAAAGGTTAAGCGTAGACCCACTCTTTCAATATTTTTTAGAATAAAGAAGAGAAATATAAAAAGAAACTTCAACGAATCCACTTCTTCTTCTTCTTCTTGGTTGTTCTTCCTCCGGTTTGCGGAGATCAGCGGCTTCCCGCAGGTTGGTTGTCGAGCTGTGAGAGTTGTTAAGCCGTACATGATGAATTTTGAGGATGTAACGTAGGCAGTCAGTGGGTCGTTATATTGGTAGACATTTGGGTGGGTATTGTCAGGAAAGGAAATAGAATGTTTGTAGCAAGGGTGGCAGAATCATGGGTGGTAAAAGCTTGGGTAACATCGTCAGGAGGGTTAAGTGCAGAGATCTGGCGAGTGAGTGCAATTCGTTCTGTTTCAAGGGCGGGGAAGGAGGCAACAAAGTGTGTGGTGTCTTCATCCTCGCTCGTGCATAGTCTACATGTGGAGGTGCAGGATTTTCCATTCCAATGGTGTTCAATCTGTGCTGAGTTAGATAGGTGCCTGTCATGAGTTGCGAGCGGAGTCTCGAAGCTAGACGGAGGTGAGAAGGCAGAGCTGCTGGAAATAGTATAGCCGGAGATGGTAGGTCGTTGCATTGTTTCCACAGTGCCAGAGTGTGTTTTTCCTCAATAGCATCACGTACTTGTGTGTTGGGTGACTTGTAGATGGCCTGTCGGCACAGCCTTTTCCATTGATGGTAACTGAATGCTGGGAAGTCAGACAACAGTGGAGGCAGGTTCAGCTTCATGAGGAGTTGTTTCCAGTATGGGATGGAGGGTATATTGGTAGCCAGGGCATTCAGCAGAACTCTGCGTTCATACCTATCACTGGGTAAGGTGACAAGTTGTCCTAGAGATTGGAGGGTGTTGAGTTCGACCTGAAGGGAGAGAGGGATGAGTCCGGTCAGCAGGAAGACTGTTTCATTGGCCGCGCTTTTCGGTAGACCAAGGAGTTTCTTAAACAGCAGAGCCTGGGCAGAGTCAAGTTTTTCCATGGACTTCTTGGACAGTCTGAGAACGGCGACACCATACAGCATTCTCGGGATGCAGTAGGTAGTCCACAACTTTGCAATAACAGGAGGCCAGAAGTTGTTCCGAGATGCAGAACCTCCAATCAAGGCGAAGAGGGTGTTGTATCCCTTTGACACGATATTTGGAACTGGGTCCTGGAGCAGAGTTGCTTTGGTGACACCAAGGTGAGGGTGTTGGCCAATTTTTTTGACTTCTTCCTTGTTAAGGTACCAGGTGCGTTTGGTGCTGTCTTTGCTGTTGTAGACAAGGATGGCACTCTTGGATGGGTTGATTTTGTATCTCCATGTTGAGGCATAGTTGTGGGTCGTGTCTAGCATCGATGGGAGTTCACTAGCTGTAGATGAAATCAGAGCAACATCATCTGCGAGGACAATAACTCCTGCATACATGTTCTGTAGATGACAGCCCAGGTCAGTAGCTCGGAGGGTCTTTATCAGGCCGTCAATGAAGATGTTGTAGAGGAGAGGAGAGAGGATACCCCCTTGTCTATAAACTCCTTTCTCAAGAGCAAATGGGTAGCTGACGTCATTTTCCCACAGCACACGACTAGCTGCTCCGTTGCACATCTCAGCAAGAGTGTGTTGAGCTTCAGTGGGTATTGGAGTGTTGGAGATCTTTTCAACATTTGAAAACATATAAAGAAATAGGACTTACCAAAAAAATAAATGACGAATCTAAATTTTATCCTGACTATTGTTCGGTGGAAGGCACAATGGTAGTGTATTTCATATGCTAAACGTGATCATTCGAGCGTCGTGCATAAATTATTAATTATGGAGTAAAAATTTCTACGTGGGACGACTGGAGAGGTCTGATGTGATTTTGAAAATAAAACACAATAGAATAATGTGTATGTGCAAGTTTTTATGTGAAATTCTGTGCAGTATCCCCTCAACAGTTTCAACTCAAATTGTATTTGTAAACAACTTTAAAGTAGTGCCTAGATTCTAATCTAACGTTAGACCCTATAATAATCTATATTATATCTGTTTTTTACTGAAGTAGATTCTAGCTCAAACTCCATGCACTTTAAATTTCAATTTGATGAATTAGGTTTTGGTCTTCCTCTATTTTCTCTCCATATTTTAATAATAGTATGAATAGGCCTACAGTCTACACTTGTTATAATGAGCACATTTACAACAAACATTATTTTGTTTTAACATGTTTTTAGCTTGGTCTCAAACACCTCATTATAACAGAAATTGGACTGTAAAAGCAACATACATGATAAGCATATATCCACTCGAATGAATGCTTGAGGAGATTCACAATATTTTTTCACTTTGCAGAGGTTTCTGTCCATTCCATGAGAGGTAAAGCGATGAGGGCCATGGAACAGAGGTTGAAACGGTATACACCAGTAAGTAATCATAATGATTAAAAAATACAGTTAACCTTTAAATCAAACTCACATAAGTTAAATAATCGCCTATTAAAGTCGAAAGTATTTTCAAGTCGACTTTATTATATCTTTATCTTCTTACAGCCCTTCATAAGTCAATTTTTCCAAGTCGAGGCTATTTCTATCTGAACAGAGTCAACTTGTGCAAGGTTGACTGTACTTACAATTAACAATGTGGCTGTCTGGCATATTTCAATGAATTGTAAATTATCAAAGGGAATCTAGTGTAGTGGGAAGGTGTTGGAAAGATTTTAAAAATTATTTTGAGCTTTCCTGTTTAATATTTTCATGCTATTTGGGAAGAATATCATAATAAAGTGCTTCACAATAAAGATTACTCTTCAGGGGGGTGTTTCACGAAACCGTCATAAGTCTAACTTCTTGACTAAATTGGAGATAGTGAACAACTTGTCCACAAGCGGGTTCCACGAAGCCCTCTCTGACAAGATCGAGGACAACAAGCTGACTAAATACTTATGATGGCTCCGGACCTGTCATATCTTTTGGAGAGCGCTGATACGTCAATCAAACGCAATTTATGGCAAGCGATCGGTTTAGGCGAATTGTATTTAGCGCTGCAATCTTGATTTTCTCATTTATGTTCATATAAAATGTGACAACCTCTGGATCTGGTCTAAAATGGTTTATAATGATCGAGTGCTTTTTATATCCAATCAAGAAGTAATATGGAGTAAATATATCCAATCAAGAAATAATATTGGGTAAATTTATAATCATCATTTAGCCTACCATAAAGCTACATAAAGAGACCCGTAAAGACTACGTTGGTAGTAAAATCGATCTTATTAATCCCAAAGGATTTTAATAAGTAGTTTTGAATAGATATTTTAAGAATTTGTAATGCTTTCTTGATTTTCTTTTTGTCAGCCAACCAAAAATAGAGGAAAAACCTCAATCTAGCTCCATTTTCAGCTAGCATAATTTTTTCATAGTCTGTTTTACAAAACTATCATATTAGCACATGCGGGGGTACCCGTCTCATGTTTCGACGTGGTCTTATTGATCATGATCGACACCTTCTAAATATATGCAGTATTAAAGTGACTGGGTGTATTTTAAAACATATTTTTATACATTTCACATCATGCAATAAGGTTTCATTCTATTTTTGACCGATTTCATCACGTCAATTTTTGATAATATTGATTTTTTTCTAAAACATAATTTCTAAATATCTCCGAAACCGTGATTAAGGCTATTCCTCGATGACATCATCTCCGATAATATCGATATCACATGTTGTCTAACTTGGAAGTGCTTCGTGTAACCGACTTAGTAAGATTGGAGCTAACTACGTGGTTGGCGGATAAAGATATGACTAACTTGTCCATGGTTTCGTGAAACGCCCCCCGTTACCCTAATAGTCATAATATGACCCAAAGTACACTATAACAGCTGATATGTTTGGGTCCCTAACATTTTATGTTGCCCCATACATGCATTTCTGTGTAAGTGCATGTGACTTAATGCTGAATTGGGTTAATTTCTTATTATTTGGGTGATTCCAAAACCTGAGGTGAACCATTATCAACCTTTCCAAATCACTTTTAGACAATGTCTTCCGAATTCCAATGTTGTGACCAGAACAATAATTTCACTTTAAAGACAAATTTAACAATGTTGCCAGCGGATAAAATTTTTAATATATTTTCTTCAAGTACATTTTTGACATACCATGTCAATATTTCATATTAAAAGAAAAGCAACAACCCCCATTTCATTTAAATTTTACATACAATATACATTACAGCACAAGGCATTGGAAGTGGCAAACTACCAGATTAACTAATGCTGTTAATATATCTTTTTAGCTTCCAGCTCCAAGGGAAGCAAAGATGGCTGAGGATCAGGAATGGGCGGGGGTTTATCCCACCGCAGCTAGCTTCAAATGGTCTGTTGTACCTCTACCACTCCGTATGGGCAACCCCGTCAAGAGGGGCATCCCCCCTCACAAGTTTGGCAATCTGGAACTAGTCAAGGTTGGTTGGAGTTTTCATTACTTTACAATGCTTTCAGGCCCTGTAATACTGGATTGCAACAGGAGAAATGTATTGTAACATTCACCAATAAGTTCAAGCTTATGTGTAAATGTGATATCACTTTATACTCACTATTATAAAGAGCACTGATACATTTGTATATGTACATGTACGAAGAATTTTGATTTAACGAGGTGATTCTCGCGGTCCCAATTTAAAATATTTAGGCATGTGTTAAGTATAAAATGTGTTCAGTATAACAAAATTTTTATTATAATGAGGTTATCGTTTGTCCCGAGTCCCTTTTGGAGCAGGAGTGGACTTTTATTTAATTCATTCTCACCTGTGGTAACAGAAATGCATGTCTTCATTTCTTCTAGATTCCAAATTTTCTGCATTTAACACCACCTGCCGTCAAGAAACACTGTGAAGCATTAAAAGGTAAGGATATAATGAAATCTAAATGTCCTATGTTATAAAGTAAGACTTCTTTTCCACTCTTCAAGTTCAAATGACATAGTAGATATAGGAAGTATGTGTCTCACAAGTAGCCCCTTTCTTCTGCATCATTAAGATAGTGTGTTTGGTAGGACTACAGTATATTTTGCATTAATATTTTTAGTTGAACACATTTTTTCTTTGAGGAACGCCTCATAATAGTATTACAATATTACATGTAGACAGATGACGCCATATACATTTTTATCATTATTATTGTTAATTTCCTTTAACTTTTCCCACTATTCATCATGTATGTGTATAGAGCTGTGCTCAGACTAGTCAGGGGAACTATACACAAATAAGGACTGTATGAGAAACTTCCCTTTAGAAAATGTAGAGCCTGATCTAACTGGATCAATTCTAGATCACTGGTATCATACTTTATCATACCTTTCATTTCTATCCCTATTCATCATGTTTGTGTATAGAGCTGTGCTCAGACTGGCCAGAAGGTCTTGAAACAGGAGGACTGTGAGAGACATTTCCCTTTAGGAAATCTAACTGATCTAAGTGGATCCATTCTTGATCACTGGTATACTTTTACATTCCTATCCCTCTTTTTCATTGCATATGTGTATAGAGCTTTGTTCTGAATGGCCAGAGGGTCTTGAAACAGACGAGGACTGTGCGAGACACTTCCCTGTAGAGATGGTGGAATCTGATTATGTCTTTGCTGGTTCATCACTCAGACATCCCCAGTCTAGAGAGGTCACAATAAAGGTTAGCGAGGCTATCACATCCTTTTTAGGCACAGATCCAATGGGGATAAGCAGAAATTAGAAAAAAGGGGCAAAACGGGCCAGTCTAAGATATGCTACATCTGTGCCTGCATTATCATGCACAATGTAGCTCTATTGATTGAGGTGTTTTATTTGGCTTTACCTGTACCTGGGAGTGGTTTGTCCAATTTAACCTGAACTCCATTTAAGACAATATGTAGTTCAGAATAAAGGCCATTGGCACATTGAAACACTTGCTCATGTTTTGTTTTCGGACTAAGAGATTGCCCTGCCATAGTATAATCTTTTTCTATCGTTGCTCATTATAATAAAATAGGAGTTGACTTTATTATAGTATGTATATTTTGCCATATTAGTGACATATATATTTTATTATGTTTCTGTAAAAAGGTAAAACTAAGTGATCTACCACTGGACAAGCATGCTAGATGGAAGTTTATTCAACTTGTTGGAGAGAGATACAATAAGGAGACTGATGTAGTCACCATATCTGCTGATAGGTTAGTCAAAGTTTATAATAAGTCATTTATATATTAGTCACATTTAATCTTTTAACCTTGTAAAGTGCATTCTTCTCAATTGAAAAGTTAATTTGAATTGATCATTTAAATTAGTCATATTTTGTTTATTTATCGGGTAATAGTCTGCTGTGTAAGAATGTAATCATCTGAGCTCATAGCTTAGTCAGTAAACTCCGTCTAATTGATTACTTAAATCAGTCACACTTAGTTTATCAACTTTTCAAGATGTAATAATCTTAGGTGACAGGTTAGTCAGCCTATAATTAGTCATTGTAAGTCTATTGACCTAGTAAAATGCAATCATGAATACAGGGATTGCCATCTCCACTTTACATTAAATATTGAATACATACTGTATACCTAGAATTCTATCGGGGTGGAGAATGTGTATGTACATCCCCCTTTTCAAAATCACCAAAATGTATTTTTTGACCAGAATGTAGAGGTAACTTTTCTAAATAATGTCATGATATCATTGAATGTGTCTGTCTGATTTCTCTTTTGTTTTTGTTATTATATCTTATTGTTGAATACAGGTGTCCATTGAAGAAGCAGAATTATGATTACTGCATCTATGTCATGAGTGTGCTCTTTCATGAAGCATGGGTAAGATAATTTTGATGGACATTTGATTATTATCTGTTTGTATTAAGCTTGAAAATGATACTAAGAAGGAGTTACAATAAACTGTCATAAATAAAGATTCAACCAACATGTGTCATTTAATCAGTGAAACTTTGCTGAAGTTGTACTTATAGTGCTTTCTCACAAAGACATTTAGAACCTTTTCGGAGACGGCAAAATCACTAGAATTCCATCTGAACAAAAACCGTTTCTTTTTATACAATCAGGAAAATATCTGTTGTGAGTAAGTTTTTGCTATCAAGTCTGATTAAGCTAATAGGTGTAGAAAGTGAAAGCTTACATAAACGGTAGGTATATGTAATTTTCTTGGTTATGTGCAAAGAACATTTTCATAATGTTAAGATTGTATTTCTAGTTGCCTTCGACTATCTCAAGTATTGTCTACATTTTGTAAGAAACTTATCGGTATCTAGCCATTTTCCTTGTTTTTCTCTAGTTCTATTTTCCTCTAAAAAAGAGAATAGAATAACCTCTGATCATCCCAAGATCATTTAATGACTGTTGATTTATTATTTCTGTTTATTGGAATGTGTGATTGATAGATATGCGAACCTTGGGAATCGGAGATCACGGATGATGACATGGAAGAGTATGTGTGGGACTTGAGTCCGTCTAAGACGTCCATTATCAAAACTGTAGCCAGAATGAGGAATAAGGTATGTTCACCTGACCCCACTAACCTACACAATCTTGGCTATCAAAAGTAATTTTTTTGTTTGTTTAACTTGTTGGTGTATATGGCGTATAATTATTGTCAAATACAGTCTACTCCCAATATAATGAGGACAGATACAGTGGTTTTAATTACTTTAATATTTGGCTATTTCAATAATTTAGCTCATGTAAACATCAAATATAAATGTAGAATTATGAGTAGCAAAAAAAAATTAGTATACTTTTCCCCTCTTTATCTTGTGTTGTAAGAAGACATAAGGAAGGATTCTATTGATCTGCTATAACAGTGACATTGTTATTTTCGGTTCTCTCTCTGACTCTCTTTTAGACCATTGACGACATTGAAGTAGACCCTCAGTTGGAGAAAGAGATCTTAGAAAGCAATGAAGTCCAAGAACTACGAGAAGTCGTCTCAGATATCAGGAACGCAGGCGAATCTGTGGAGAATCTGGAAAGATACAAAGCAGCAGTGCTGGGACTCGTTCATAGCAAAGCAGCAATGGCTGAAAGTTGATCAGATCCCATCTTGTTGTCATGGATTATAATATTGACTTTAAAAAGAATCTTGGCCACAAAGGCATTTAAGAAAGTAGATATCTGTATTCATGCTTATCAGCAGGAATTTCTATATGCCTACCTAGCTACCAGGCCGGCTAATCTGCAGCAAGTTCTGGATATCGGTAGCATCGACCAGCCAAGTGCATTCTTTATGGTGCTGCGTTGTCGCCTACATTGGAATTACTGTATCCTTGCTTCAAATGGGGTTAAAGCTCATGTATAGTTTTGGGAAAACATATTTTTTGTTTTACTTCCATAGCAGAATAATATGAATTAATACCTCAAATAACCTCTGTGTTCAAAATTATTTGTTATAAAATCCACTCTAAGACCTGAATTTAGCAACAAAACTGTGTAAATCGATTTGTTTCTGGGCCGTGCCTAAACAGGATCGCACTGGGGGGAGTGCAATGTGCAGTGGTTTGTGTGCAAAGTATATGCTATTGATACACAGACTGATACACACAGAATGCCCACACGCCATACCAGTCAGCAGTGGTGTGGCATGCCCAGAGTTCTGGGGTGAGAGTGAAGGAAGTATGGCCTCATTTTGATGAATATCTCCCCATGTTTATGCTAACTATAAAATATCATGACAAGACATGCATGGCACATGGTTATATTACTTGCCCATGTATTGATATGTTATTAGGACAATATTAGGACAAGTTGAGTAAGTTTTTGAAAAATGCAATTTTCTCTACAGCAACTATACTTGGGCTTTAAATGAATTGTGGCATCACAGGGGTTAATGAAGACTGTTTTGTCACTTCAAGGTATGTATTGATAGAATATCGATGCCTTTTCAACTTCTCATGCTATAGATCATCATAGGCCCATATGTTGAACCGCTGTCTAGAAGTAAACTTGAGGTCAGGTTTAATGATAAAATATTATTACACAATTTCAATGCAATCCTATTGTGCTATCTTATTGTCTGGTTAAACCTGAATTCCAGTATATTTCTGAATACTGAATAGTATACTGAACAATTGAATAGGATTGAGTTTGATGATGTATAGCATCAGTGAGAGTATTCTCTCAGTCTTTCAGCCTTTTATTATAATTTTCAATAACTGTATTTTGTACCTGTCATCTTCCTCCTTTTTTTTTTTTTTTAATTATGCATGACATATGTGATGCAAGAAAGTTATAATTGCATATGTGAGGGGGTTGCTAATTCATCTCTATATTGAGAAAATAAATGAGCTTGAATCATGAACCCTCTAAAATTGGAGTACCTTTATTTTGATACGCATGGTAAAGAGATTTACATTGTATCAACAATTTCTCTTAAAATTTCAGAACTAAAGATTACCTAATAATTGAATGGATCCAAGTGCATTGCATTTCATGGTATCAAACAATGAGACAATTCTCCATTAAGTATGCTCCATAAACTCATAAAAAGGGATGCTAAAAATCATTCTGATTATGACCCTTAACTACATTGTACCTTGTAATATCTTTATTTACATAGATCAGAATTATAAAAAAAAATTATTGGATGGTTATGAGAACTATATTATTGAATCAGATGTGCAAAGCAAACATGGATTGTGAAACAGAGTGGTTGTTCATATGCTATATGTTAATTAAGAAAATAAAATATGATTTACATCTAAAGAAATTTGGAATGAAAAACTATTTATGGGACCAGTATGAACAGTTTTTGATACAGTCAGCTCTCGTTATATCAAGGCACTCAGGACTGGTCAGTTATCTCCTAATAATGAAATCTTGTTATCCTAGACATGTAGGTTCATATACACATGTACAGATTGGAGAATTGCCTTGTTATAATGAAATCTTGTTCCGTACTCGTTATAACGGAAGTCGTCTGTACAACGATTATGCTCTCATTAATGAATACTTCCCACTGGATGTTTTGTTTTCATCCGGCTACGTACGTTGCAATCACAGACATACTGCTACCAGCAACAATTGGCAGGATTTGGGTGATATGAACAAAGTTCACACAACACTAGTATTACATGTACCTACACTTTCAATAAAATTAAGGGTCAAATTGACCCTATTACGGGTTCATTGGGGTCACAAACCATTCTGGGTCAATTATCGCCATAAATTTGGTATTGTCTAAACATGAATTCGCAAATTATATACATGTAGATAGCCCCAAGTGGATGCAAAATGGGGTCAAATTGACCCTTGAATTTGTTACCTTTCATTTTTGAAGTGTATGTAGATGTAAGACTAGTGTTTTATGGACTGTGTTATTACATGTATGACGGGAGTGTTACCATTGTATTAGCGGGGGTATCCTGAACAAAGATTATTGAACTGTAGGGGAGACCGGGGACAATTGTAACAGTATTTTCCAAATTTGACCTATCAACTTTATTAAAGCTAAATACTTGCTTAAAACTAAATAAAATGAAATATGTATATCTTAACTTGACTTATGAATAGGTTTGGGTTAAGTACAACAAGTTATTTTGAAGCCATTACCATTTCAAAACAAGAGGTCGAGTGTTACAATTGCCCCGTGTCCAGGGGCAATTGTAACAGACGTACGGGGCAATTGTAACACATGAAATTGTAACATTTTGTTTTTCTATATCAAAGCTATGCACTTGACAGAGCCAAGATTTAAACATCATCAACCACATAAACTAATTAAAATGAAACGTGACAATGCTTGACTCATTTATATCATATTTCCCACTTGCATGATATGGGGCAAAATTTATGATTTTTTTTATATTCTTTTTTTTAGGTTGTTGTGGCTTCACCCTTTAACTGTAGAACTATAGAACCTTCATTAATTCATATTTTGGTTCTTTATCTACTTTGTACCTACCCAATATATCTTTAAATTGACAACTGTGGTAAAGCAATTCATATATACGCCTTTTGACTTGAACGCATTCTTTTCCAAATAAAGTGATACATTTCTGAGAAGTAAAAAATGACAGCTTTTTTTGTAAAATCAATCTTCAAATTTTACGCCACTTTTTTTTCTGGCAAAAATCAATATTTCTTTGCCCTGTAAAACAAAACGTATTGGACATATATTTTCAGGTATCATATTGAAAATATATTTTAATCTTTTATGGGGGCTCCCATCTCTCCCTCCCCCTCTCTCTCTCTCTCTCTCCTCTTTCTTTCTTTCTGTCTTTCTTTTTTCTTCTTTCACTCCCTCTTTACTTTTTTACTTTCCTATCTGCCCTTCCCCCTCTCTCTTTGTCCGGCTCTCCCTTTCCCTCCCTTCCTCTTTCTCTTCTTTCTCTCTTTTAATGTGCGTTTTTGTTAATAACAAACAAATAAAAAAATAAAAAAATAAAAAATCAGGGGGGGGGGGGGTTCCGTAATCTCTTTCTCATTTTATAGGACCCTATTGTAAATAAGCCTTTTTCGATTTCATGGGCTATCCTGTCAGTGTTTCTTTTATGTTTTATACCATGTACACTCGACGAATAAAATAAAATCAAACCAAATCAAATTACATGTTCACAGTTATTTAATTCTCATGTTTGAGCTCATAGATAAGGTTACCTGTTGTCCTTGTAAACAAAGCAATATAATTGACTATACATTCAAACTTATGAAGTTCTGAAGTTTTCTAGTAAAGTGATATAGATTATTAAAACAACAAGAATTTAAAAAAAAACTGAGGCTCTGATTACAATAAAACAAATGATAAACACACTAAAGGCACCTTTTTTGGACAAAATCAATATTTCTTTGCCTTTCTAACAAAACGTATAGGACAGATATGTTATAAGTTATTTTAATTCTCATGTCTGAGCTTATAGATAATTATAGTCACCTTTTGTCAGGTTTACTAAGCATTATAACTGACAATACATTCAAAGTAATGAAGTTCACATGCTTGAGCTCATATCGACGAGGCTACTCTTTGCTGTTTTTCTTTATTTCCAAGTCTACTCCTATTTACAATTTTGGCATTAAATGAACCTATTACACAATGTCACTTTCTTCATATTTTCAACCTTTTCTTTTCTATTGAAATGATATAAATTATGGGGGGGGGGGGGAGGCGGGGAACAGGAAAAAAAACTGAAGGCTCTGATTACAATGAAACAAAATTGATAAACTAAAGGCACTTTTTTTGGACAAAATCAATATTTCTTTGCCTTTTCAATAAAACTTATTGGACAGATATGTTCAAAGTAATTTAATTCTCATGTCTGAGCTTATAAATAAGGCTATTTGTCCCCGCCGAACGAGTTCGAGCAGGGGACTATGAAACGGGCTCCGTACGTATGTGTGTGTGTGTGTGTGTCCGTCCGTCCGTCCGTCCGTGCGTCCGTATGTGACCAAAATCTTCAATTTGCTACTCCTTCGCCATTTTTAATCCGATTTCGATTCCGTTTGCTTTATATGATAGCACTAGGTGATGGCTACCAAACTTCTTCACAGAATTTTGACCTTTGACCTTTGACCCTGATTTTTGACCTATATTGTTAATTGGCTACAAAATGCTACTCCTTCACCATTTTTCTTCCGATTTCGATTCGGTTTGCTTTATATGATAGCACTAGGTGAGGGCTACAAACTTCCTCACGGAATTTTGACTTTTGACCCTTTGACCTTTGACCTTCATTTTTGACCTATATTGTTAATTGGCTACAAAATGCTACTCCTTCGCCATTTTTCATCCGATTTCGAATCTGTTTGCTTTATATGATAGCACTAGGTGAGGGCTAACAAAACTTCTTCACGGAATTTTGACTTTTGACCCTTTGACCTTTGACCTTGATTTATACTTACATGTATATTGTAACATTGGCTACAAAATGCTACTCTTCGCCATTTTTCATCCGATTTCGATTCTGTTTGCTTTATGATAGCACTAGGTGAGGGCTACAAATTTTCTTCACAGAATTTTGACTTTGACCCCTTTGACCTTTGACCTTCATTTTTGACCTATATTGTTAATTGGCTACAAAATGCTACTCCTTCGCCATTTTTCATCCGATTTCGAATCCGTTTGCTTTATATGATAGCACTAGGTGGAGGCTACAAACTTCTTCACAGAATTTTGACTTTTGACCCTTTGACCTTTGACCTTGATTTATACTTATATTGTACATTGGCTACAAAATGCTACTCCTTCACCATTTTTCTTCCGATTTCGATTCCGTTTGCTTTATGTGATAGCACTAGGTGATGACTTACAAAATTTCTTCAACAGAATTTTGACCTTTGACCTTTGACCTTGATTTTTGACCTATATTGTTAATTGGCTACAAAATGCTACTCCTTCGCCATTTTTCATCTGATTTCGATTCCGTTTGCTTTATGTGATAGCACTAGGTGAGGACTACAAAACTTCTTCACAGAATTTTTGACTTTGACCCTTTGACCTTTGACCTTGACTTTGACCTATATTGTACATTGGCTACAAAATGCTACTTCCTCGCCATTTTTTACCCGATTTTGATTCTGTTTGCCTAATGTGATAGCACTGATCGTGATATAATGGGAATTTTACATTATCGGCGGGGACATCCCTTACAAAAATCGCCAATGGTATTTCATTGGTAACCAATGGTATTTCATTGGTAACCAGTGGTATGTCCATTGATCATTGGTATTTCAATGGTGTCTGAATGGTGTTTGCTCAGTGGTAAATGGTATTTCAATGGTGTTCATTTACAGC
>CALNVZ010003426.1:37979176-38008539 GCA_940671915.1 Paracentrotus lividus
GTGGAATTTAAATGGTAGTTCCAATGGTATTTCAATGGTATTTCCAATGGTATTTCAATGGTATACCATTGAGATTTTTTTGTAAGGGATATATTACGCATCGCGTAATTTACTAATCCACTTGTTTTTCCTTGTAAATAAAACAAATGATTGACAGATACATTAAACGTTGTGCAATTCTCATTTCTAAGATCCCCTTTCGTCAGCAAACGTGTACAAAAGCGGAAAAATGACCATGCATTTGTGATTTTTAGCCTGTTCAGCCCCCCTCCCACCCCCACTTGCCGATCAACGCCTTCACTTTCAAAAACGCTCCGTGGCCCCTGATTGGTTATATATTAGCTTGGCGTTGATGCAGCTGAAAGGTGCTTAATACCGAGTTCCTACGGGAGTTACTTCAACAGAAACAGAACAGTCCAGTAGGGGCAATTGTAACAGCTTGTTACAATTGCCCCTGACAGAGGCGACCATATTTGGAGAGATTTTTTTTCTATCTTAGCTTAGGTATTCATCGTTGAAACATTAGCAAAATATGGCCTAAGAACATAATTTCTAAATATATAAAAATGACAGCCGCAGCTCGTCCACATATTTGTCCAGAAGAAAAACAATGGGTAATGTGAAATATTACTTTCATGCTCAAAAAACGATTTTTCTGCTGTAGAAAGTTCCACGAACCGTTAAATCTGCTAACACTCAAACAGCCTGTGGAGCGATGAAATGCGCATGCTCTGTACAAATTTTAAGTTTGTAGCGTGTTTCTGCTAGGAATGGGAGCCTCTGTTACAATTGCCCCGTGTTATTGTCCCCGGTCTCCCCTACCAATAAACGATTAACATTGCACAAGTGTGTTTAGTAATGTGATTCCTTGACATAAGCTTTGACTGACGTTTTGATATGAAGACATTAAATGTATACTACTTCAGAAAGAAAGAAATAGCTGCTAGATTATTAGCGAATGAATTTGATGATGTGACTTGTTCTTTTGCCAAGATTTAGAGAAAAGTTTCATGAACTCATTTGGTTGGTTTCCATTTTTGAAGAGGGAACGCCTTTATTATTATGGTTAGATTATACATGTATCAAGATGCATATGATAACGAGAGCTTAAATGTTAATTATTTTGGTCTCTGAACCAAGTGCACATAGATCTATGACATAGATGAAAATAGAAGGACAATGAAAGGAGGGGGCAAAAAAAAAGTATAGAGAGAGAGAGAGAGAGGTGGGGGAGAATGTGAGATACAGGAGGGATGTTGGCGTTTACATCAGATAAGAAAGTAAAAGGAAGGGGAACAGATGGGAACCTGAGGCTGGTGACCTAAAGAGAGATTCTATTTATTTTTTTTTTCAAAATGGAAAGATGATGGAAAGTGTGAATAACAAAAGACAGAATATGAATGACATATTTATTTTTTCTAGGCTACACCTCGCAAAAGTTCTGGCTTCAAAAGATGGGGCAAAGGTGAAAACTTAAATTCAGTTGAATGTTTAGTTAATATGTTTTCATTGTTTGATAGGAAGATGTGTGTAAACTAACTTATCTTAGAACTCACATGACAATGGCTATAATCTTTCAGAATGCTATTAATTAAATTTAGTGAACAAACTTTATTACAGCAATAATTAATACGTGCACAAAGCCACTGACCTTCATTATGTTTCGATTGGAAGGATTTTTTTCACTTTTTGAAAGATTGCTTCTTTTCATGAATTTATATTTATGCATACTTGATGAACCAAAGATTACATTTTTATTCAAACTGAGTTTTCAAAAGACTATCAAACGAGTACTGCATGTCATTCATTAATGCGCTTTTACTCAACAGATAATAGTTACACGGTAGGGTTAACCTCCTATTCAACTCGTCATCTGCTATTTGGCAAGACGCTAATCTAAATCTGCCACTCTCGACCCGGGTCAGGTATATGCGTATCGGCTAAATGCTGTATGCACCTTATCATGATAGCCTAGTTAAATTCAGCCGGGTAATAATTAGTTAACGCTCATGCTCAGAAACATTGTATTGAGTTCTGTGTGCACGCTATTTATTATTATCATTGATAATATATTTGTCAAAATCTCTTTCACTATGAAAAGTTAGAGCAGTAAATCTCTGGAAAAAAACACAACCAAAGTAAAGATTACTGCTCCATGACTCGACAAAATCACAGCTAACCAAAATGTGGCTAGATATGTGTGACAAAAGTTCAAATAACCCACAGGAAATATCGGTTCATGACCCTAATCTCAAGACAATATAACTCACAATCTAAATGACACCCAAATGACCACTTCAAATGGTATTATTTATTAGTATTTATGTATGTCCATCTGTTCATTGGCGGGCAATTCGGGGGTCGATCGAATCCCCTTCAGGCGAAAGCCCTAATACGCAATGCCAATTAAAGTCGTTTTAATCAATAAAAAGGTGCACGTACATGTATGTCTGGCTTAAAAGATATTCAAAGTAGATGTAAGCCTGTATATTGCTGTTATTTCTTGTATTAATCAACTTAATTGAGGCAATTTTAGATAAAAAGTAACAAAACTTTTTTACCCTAGAGCATTTGGTGGGGCTCGAAATTGAGTGAGTTTTAAAGTTTGAAGGCCGTACACACAACCTAGCTGCTCTAATCTTGGAAGAGAGAAATTTTCAGTGCTCTAATTAACCCTTTCCGCCATTTTTTTTCTTGTATTTTCATCTTAGACTGGCATGACATAAGTAATTTAGCCATTTGTAATGATGTATTACTCATGACACCATAAAAGACTTGATTTGCCCCTTTCTAGATACCAGTAGTTGTAAAACTCGTACGATGATTATGAGTTATTTGTTCAGTCTTTCAAACTGGCACGAGTCAAGACCAATGCGTTGCTGCTGAGATAAGCGGATTATTATTGACATAGATTGAAATAAGTTCGAGATGCTTTTTTTTTTCAAGAAGTCTCGATATGAACTGGTTTTAATATCTATTATGAAGAAATATATAAATAATATTCTGTCCCACTAGAGCGTCACTTGAATGGGTAAACCAGATAACCGAGCAGGAATAGAAATACCTCCCTAATATAACAACAACAAAAATTAAATCAACAAAAGTTCATTTTAAAGGGGACTCTAGTGGTGGTACACTTCGCGGAGACGGATTTGGGACTGCTTTGAGACCGGTTTGACACTTGTTGCGGTGACGTCTCCGCGATGTATCTGCAACAAATTTCAAAACCGCGACGGGGAAAAAGTATCGGAGACGTCTCCGCAACAAGTTTCGAAACCGTCTCAAAGTAGTCCCAAATCCGTCTCAAAGTAGTCCCCGCGAAGTGAGATACCACCACAAGTATATGACTATGGTGATTAAAGGGGTCAGGGGTGGCACTATTCTCGATCGCCCCTGTTACACTTTACAGTATTACCCCTTGCATGATTACGTCCCCATAAATCCGCACACGTGCGTTTGTAAAACAAATAGTCATGATAGTAGACTGAACTGTGTCCCTGGATGGTAGTAATATATTTAGCAGACGTTTGGCTAGCTTCCGATGGTTGCAACCCGCTATAAAGTTTCATCATAGTTTGCAGGTACCCGCTAAAATACAGTCAATTGATCTTGACTCTGTACATTCAAGAAGAGCATGTTAATTGGAATTCACTCTTGGTTTCAGTTTTGAACGAAATACCCTGAGAATAAGTGGCTTCGAGATCGAAATTGTAGATTGTCGCTAATTTAATCACGCATCAGTATTTCAGTCTCCAAACGCGTTCTGATTCATTTTTTAAAAAGTTATTTTATTGAAAGTCCACGGAACGTGGATTATCTAAAGAGGGAGAATTGTGAATGAAATTTCCCAACACTCGCAAACGCTCATTCCGAACAATTTGGGGACAACACTAGTTGTGAGCAACAGTACTTTATTTCCAACAATATTTTTAAGAAGACTGCCACAGCGACTAGCTAGAGAAAGATGGAAGGGAGCGTCACAGTACTCGATGAGAAAAACGGGGAAGCCCTTCAAAATGGGGGTTCAGTGGGTGGAGGCCATGAAAAGGACATCAATAAGCTGGAATCATCGGTTGAATTACAAGAAGGTAGGTAATAATTTAAATCAAGAGTATTTCCACTTACATTATTATTTTGCATCATCTATCATTCAAATCATTCAAAGATCATATCAAATATTGAGTTAATGTTTTAACTCAATAAGTGCCCTACTTTATAAAATTTTAAAACAGAAAACCAATAATGCTTTATGACAAACAGCTGAAATTTGGAACTGCAAAATGGGAAAAAACTTTTTCTCCTGATCGCTCATCAAATAATAATTGTGTACTTAATTCTTAAAAATCATATTTTCATTCAATAATTAATACACTGGTTTATTTAGAATAAACAAGTGCTCATGAGGCAATAGCGTGAAGCTATATATTAAAATTGCTGAATAATGTTTCTAATATCTCCTTTTAATTGAAATACGAGAATCGTCAGAAAAAATATTGATGTGAGAATACAGGTATCTACATTCTATTCATTTGATTAGCACATGCTAGAGTGATGGTACCCTTTATCTTTCAAGTGCCCTTCAGACTTTTATCACACTTGCTAAATACATTGCATTATAGCTTTACCTACCCTTATCTCTTTATACAGCTCCCATTATGATAAAACCCCAATATTTGATGACGAATTAATCGTCCGGTCACTGGCTAGTATTAGAAACTTGATCTCTTTTGCTGCGAAATCCAGCTCAAATGTATTGAACAGAAACATATCAATGGCAAATTAATACTATTTATTATTCCTGTTTGATTTGATTTGATTAAGTTTTATTCAAGCAGGGTACGACCCCATCAGCAAGTTCAGTATATTATCGTTCTTACACTCCCCTGCAAAGATACATGTATATAATAACACGCTACAATATAACCAAGTAAAGTTTTACAGTACCACAAACAAAATGTTGCGATTCAATTTTTGACATATTAAATAATGAAAGCATAATTTTATTTAAACATCATACGGACAAGAATTGCCCTCATAGGTCGACTAGACTGGAGCCATGGAGCGGGAGGGTGGTCGCGCTCAGCAGGTCTCATTTTTAATTAAAAACGCGAAAGTTATTATTAGTTATGATTTTGTAAGCTCAACCAGTGACCCCCCGCCCATGCACAATTCCCACACGCCCCCCCCACCAATACTTTTCTCTAGCCCTACTGTCCGAATTCTTCCGCGGCTAAACGTACTCTTTTTTGAATTCGAATGAATTTCTAGTGAAATTAGTGAAAAGACACATTACTCCATTTTCACTCAAATTTGCTCGAGTTTCAATCTTATATCATTTTTTTCTGACAAGCTTCTTCTTCAGTAGTATTTCACTTTCTTTTTATTTTTTCGAAAGAGCATATATAGACTTATACCGGATGTGATGGGGTATTGTTTTACTGTTGATGGTTTTATCAGGCAGAATAATTATAATTTACCTTCGAGTTCTTGCACTTTCGATGCTTTGTATTTGAACTTCAAAATCCGGTTCTCAGATAAACTTTCGATCACCATGTAGCGACACACATATTGGATCCTTATTATAAATATACTATAGCTAGCTACTGAAAGCATCTTAACAAGAACTGAACGATAGAGACTCACATTTCCTGAACGAATGTACGAATTTGACGAAGTCATTAAATCGGGGCGGCGTAGACAATATAGGAGGGTGGGGGTGGTCAGTAAAATTCGCCAAATCTTCGAACATTTTGATGCTTATATTTTGAAAAACATTCAGTGTGAACTACGCCTTATATAATTTTGTTTAAAAAAATTTACACACCAGTGGCGGATGCAGTATTTTAAAATTGGCGAGGGTGGGGGGGGTCCCTATAATAGACCCTGATAAACACAAACCAATCAATCAATTAAACCGGTTCTTTTCTCGTGTTGGTGTAAAACGATGGTGTTAAGCTATTAGGATGAAGGCGAAACACAAAAAGTAAATAAATAAAGAAATGAATCAATAAATAAATGTATGAATGAATAAATGAATGAATGAATGAATGAATGAATAAATGAAACAATGAATGAATGAATGAATGAATGAATGAATGGATGGATAAATAAATAAATAAATGAATAAATGAATAAATAAAATAAAATAAAATAAATAAATAAATGAATAAATGAATAAATAAAATAAAATAAAATAAAACAAAATAAATAGAATACATGAACTAAAATAAAATGAAATAGAATAAAATAAAGTGAAATGAAATGAAATAAAATAAAATACAATGAATAAATAAATAAATGAATAAGATATAGAAGCTTCTTTGCAAAAGTCAAAACTAAATCATAAAATCAAACTGATTGCTAATATTATAATTTAAACCAACCCATACCTACTATCGCGCTCCATAGTATTACAAGTACTCCGCGAAAGCGAAATACACGGAGTTGAAATATACACAAACGAGAGTATGTTTATCGCGAGGAATATTTCATCCCAAATAAATTGAAGAAACATGTTTGATAATTTCATATTGAAGACTGACGGGATATTACATTCGGAGTATATAAGAAGAGGAGTGAAGCGCGGGTAAGTGAATATTTGAAACAAGACATAGGCTTCGGAAGATTTTCAGGATTGGGGGGGGGGCTCAATTTTTCACCAATATTTTGGGGATTTTTTTTTTTTAATACCCCCCCCCCCCTAAACATACTTTGACAGAGTTTTTGAAAATGCTGAAGTCTTCTTTTAATTTTTTTTTTTTAATAAGGAAAGAAATACATACTATTCCTAACGGTACCCAGATGATTATTATGAAAATTTTTGATATATCAACCTGAAAACAGTGCATTTTGAGCCTTTTTTGGCTATGTTTAGAGAGAAGATATTTATGTCATTAAACCATTCGAGCGCGAAGCGCGAACCGAAAATTTGTGATATATCAACCTGAAAAGTGCATTTTAAGCGGTTTTCCCTCGCTAGCTTATAAAGAAGATATTTATCTCATTAAACAATTATGCGAGCGCGAAGCGCGAGCCGAAAATTTGTGATATATCAACCTGAAAAGTGTGCGTTTTAAGCGGTTTTCCCCCGCTAGCTTATAAAGAAGATATTTATCTCATTAAACAATGCGAGCGCGAAGCGCGAGCCGAAAATTTGTGATATATCAACCTGAAAAGTGTGCATTTTAAGCGGTTTTCCCCCGCTAGCTTATAAAGAAGATATTATCTCATTAAACAATGCGAGCGCGAAGCGCGAGCTCAAAATTTTTGATATAGCAACCTGAAAATTGTGCATTTTAAGCGCTTTTTGTGCTATGTTTACAACAAAAGATATTTATCTCATTAAACAATGCGAGCGCGAAGCGCGAGCTTAAAATTTTTGATATAGCAACCTGAAAAGTGTGCACTTTAAGCGTTTTTTGTGCTATTGGTTATAAAGAAAATATTTATCTCATTAAACAATGCGAGCGTGAAGCGCGAGCCGAAAATTTGTGATATATCAACCTGAAAAGTGTGCATTTTAAGCGGTTTTCCCCCGCTAGCTTATAAAGAAGATATTTATCTCATTAAACAATGCGAGCGCGAAGTGCGAGCTCAAAATTTTTGATATAGCAACCTGAATATTGTGCATTTTAAGCGCTTTTTGTGCTATGGTTAAAAAGAAGACATTTATCTCATTAAACAATGCGAGAGCGAAGCGCGAGCTGAAAATTTGTAATAAATCAACCTGAAAACAGTGCATTATGAGCGTGTTTCGCTATGTTTACAAAAAAGATATTTAACTCATTAAACCAATGCGAGCGCGAAGCGCGAGCTCAAAATTGTTGATATAGCAACCTGAAAATTGTGCTTTTTAAGCACTTTTTGTGCTATGGTTAAAAAGAAGATATTTATCTCATTAAACAATGCTAGCGCGATGAAATTTTTTTGACATATCAACCTCAAAAGTGTGCATTTTAAGCGTTTTTTTTTTTCACTATGCTTATAAAGAAGATATTTATCTCATTAAATAATGTGAGCGCAAAGCGCGAGCTGAAATTTTTTGATATATCAACCTGAAAAGTGTGCATTCTAAGCGCTTTTTTGTTAAAAATAACTTTTTTTTATTTTTTATTTAAGTGTTTTATTCAATCAAAACAAATCAATGTACAGGTCATCAAAAGCATCGTATCAACAATTACAATAAAAAGTTTCAACAACAATAATAATAAAAATAATAATACTGATAGAAACAATAAAGAAAAAAAAAGGGAGGAACTTAAATAACAAGAAGACTATTTATAGAAATGTGTACATTGAACATAATAGATACAGTACCAAGCACAAAGTAGGAGGAAGCCTCTTTGTAAACCGGACCTATATGCCTAAATATAACCCCTGTAAAACAAAGAAAAACAAGAATCGAGCTTTAGTCCCGTTATTTATCACCGAAGACCGAATACACCCCACAGTTAAAATTCCACTTTCGTATCTGTAGCTACATACTGATCAAGTTTTGTTGGATATACAGACATCGGAGTTAAAATTTGTAAAAAAAAAAGAAAAACAAAGTTAACAGAAAGACATGCCATCCGATCCGGCGAGCGAGCAGCATGAGCTAAAAAGTTTGACAATAGAATTTTGAAATAAGAGCATTTCAAAACAAATTATGAGCAGAAGGGGGACTCAAACATTTCAAAGCCCCTCTCAAACACCGGGGGGGGGGCTCAATGGCTGAGCTCCAACCTAGATAGTAGTTCCTGTGTTTCTATTATTTAAAGAAATTAATAATAAAAAAACTAAAACTATGATGCGCGAGCGCGCAGCGCGAGCTAAAAATTTTGTCAATAGAGACCTGAAATATAAACTTTTCATTTAAAAAATTTGGCGGGGAGCCCAATGATATCCTCATTAAGATAATGGAATGGGCTTCATGATGTCTGAGTCCCCTTCACAAAAAAAAGACAACAAAACAATAATGATACAAATCTTGGGGTTATACTATAAAGGCGATCGCCGAATCTCCCATCAAAAATATTGGGGGGGCTCAACGATATCTGAGCCCCCCCAATATTTTTTTTGGGGGGGCTGCGCCCCCCCCAAGCCCCCCCGGTTCCGAAGCCCATGCAAGACAACCATCTACATCTTGGGGAAGATCGATATGTTTCCCGTATATGAGCTTATATGCTTTGATATGTTTGCCTTAGACGAATATATTCCGCATAATGTATGGAACGCAAAGTGTTAACAAATTATCAATGATACTTTTTCTTGGGGGGGGGGGGAGGAGGTTTGAGGCGAGGCAAAAAGAGGGCGCCAACATCAGCCCATGATTAAAACTTTATTAAAAAAAAAAAAAGATTTGTAAATGGATTTTCAAACAATTACTTATTATAGTGTGATACTATCATTCTAGAACACGTCAAAAGTCAATTGTATGTAATTTTTATCTTGAAAATAGCTTTCAGCTGCGTTGGAAAAAAATAAAAATATAGAAGCTTCTTTACAAAGTTCAAAACTAAATCATAAAATCAAACTGATTGCTATTATGATAATTCAAACCGCGTTGGTATCACTGTTGTCTTTAACCCCCCCCCCCCGGGCTTGAAAGTCGATCAGCATGATGAAAATTGATTATGTCTAGTCGCTGCACTCAAATCTTTACAAGTAATATCAAAAGCATATTTTCGCGATGTTGCAACATTATCACGTGATCCAAGTCCACATCGAACAAGGTACAAACTAAAGTGGTTTCCTATCAGGATCACGTAAAAATATAATATACGTTTACTTCTATTAATTCATTCTGGTTGAGTCTGAATATAAGACGACATTAAAATTCTACATATCATTTCTCCGTGAATTCTCTCCTCACTTTATATAGTGAAAAACAATGGTAGATCCTGGGGTGGGGAGCACCCCCTCTGTGCGCCCCTGCATTTAGGGAAGCACTTATAATACGTAAAAATGTTAACATGTTGAAAATTTAAGACAATTTTCGGCTCCCACCCCTCCCATGTTAAAATCATGGATACACCAATGCACTGAAACATTGTCCTAAGAAGCGCTGCAGATAGAAGAGAACTTCAACCTCGTGACGGGTTGAATATGAGATTGATTCGTTGATTTTGGTTTGACAGTTTGTAACAATTGATACTGTAGTATGATGATTTTCGTCTGGGATCGATTTTTTACGTCAACATCCGAAAGACGTATATTAAAAAAATAGTCCGTTCCGTGTCAGTTTGTATGCAGAAAGTTGAATCTTGATGGCTTTTATAGGACGAAATGCAAATTGATCTTTCGTAATAATATATTCTTATTTTCCTTTTGATTTCTGCAGTGAAGAAAATGGATATCCCAGATGACAACGAGCCTATTCTAACCACTGACAATGACGTTCCGCCCAACTACAGCTCCATCGAAGACAACGGAAACGTCTCCGAAGAAACATCCGAAGTTGCTTCCCGACAGATTACGAACAATTTCGAAAATGTCCGAAAGACAATTTTGGGTTTCGTGATAGTGACGGGTATTGCGATTTCATGGGTCGGTTCGACGCAGTTTTCACAGAGTACCTATTCGGATACCTTTAATGCGCCGTACTTTAATGTGTGGTTTGGAACATTGTGGATGCTTGTCTGTTATCCGTTGTATGTCCTCGGTTCTTGGGTATTCAAGAAGGAAAGTCGGAGCTATCCGGGAACTGTTGATTTATACAGGTAAGGTTTTGCTTGGATTAAAAGCAGTTAAAGGAAAAAAAACTCTAAGATATTATGTCCCTTTTCCAAAGTCGTTAATGCGCGACTCTGATTGGTTGAAAGTTCAGTCCCGGACATTATTTTTTAGGTAGCGTTAGATCAAGGATTTTGAAGGGGTGTAGCGAGAAAATTTGGGAAATAGGAAGGGAAGTGCAACTGAGAATTTTCTGACATTAACATGACTCGTATAGGCTTGATGAACGATACCCCCCCCCCCCCAAAAAAAAAAAAAAAAAAAAAAAAAAAGAGGGGGGGGGGGGGCGGACGCCTGATGTGCCTTCACTGCACGAGGGATATATTCTTATATTTGTATTCTTGCGTTTCACAATCGAATCTGTTGCAGATATTGACTGCGCAACAATGGGAGAGGATTGCCGAAAAGGCGCCACTCTAATAAGAAAATAAAGGCATTGAAATATACGTGTACGTCTGATAATTATAATACATCTAAACACCTAATCAAGTAAGTTCCCCCCTTAAGAACCCCAGTATAACAAATTATCTAAGTTGAAACCATGCATAGAATATAGCTAGGGTTGTTAGGAAGCAGATTCTCGAAAATTAGTGACATCCATGACTTAACGGCTGAATGAGCAGAACATCAACATCAACACAAAATGACGCTTTTTCAAAAACTGCAAAATGTTTGCTGGGGGTGGCATTCCATTGATTTTCCACCATCTGATCTGGTCAGCAAGGCTGGCGTTGGCATTAATGCGTATAAAAGATTTTTTGTTTTTGAAAACGGGTCATTTTGTGTAAATGTTGTGCTTATTCAGCCGTTAAGACACCAGTGGCGGATTAGATACAGGATTTCGGGGGGGGGGGGGGCGCCGAAATTTTCGGATTTAAACATGTACTGTCAATGAGCGGTTTTCAAATTATAGAGGGGCGCGCGTCCCCTGCGCCCCCGCCTGGATCCGCCACTGGACACGGATGTCGCTAATTTTCGAGAAGCCGCTTCCTAGCAATCCTAGTTATATCCAATGCGTGGTTTCAACTTGAATGAAATGTTATATTGGAAGATATGATGGGGTACTTTAGGGGGAACTTACTTTTGATTCTAGATGTTTATACTTATTAAATCAATTCCGTGGTACCTTGTAAAGCTTCAAAATTATGATTTTTCTTTTCTTTTCATTTTTCTTCAGGCAAGCTGAACGTGTATTCGGTCGGAAGGGGGTCACAATCAAAAACTATTTCCGATTGGTCGCTCCCTTCGCGCTATGCTGGATGGTGACCAATTACATGTATGTTTACGCGCTGGGCAAGATAGCAGCTGCTGACGTCACAGCTCTGTTCTCCAGTAACACGGCGTTTATTTACATCTTCTCCTGGATCTGGCTTCATGAAAGATTAGTGCTTCTACCGGCAAGGGTAAGAGATCATTTTGGGGGCTTCTACTATTTGTCATTCTTCCTGTTTTTTTGTTGTTTTTTTCTTTTAATATATTTTCTTCAATTTTTTCCTGGGGGGGGGGGGAAGGGGGTCATATTGATTTCTTCCCTCTTATTCTCTCCAAGACTAATTACAAAGTAGGGATGGGGCAATTTGATTTCCTAATTCTTATTTTCTGCCTAGAAAATCCTTTATTGTTGTGAATGATTGTGTAAACATTACGATAACCAGAGAGTTTTAGAAAATGTAATTACGAGGCATTAAACAAAAATGCTTTGTCTCTTCTTCGGTGTGTTGGATTCTTAAGGTGTCCTTGTTATCGTGTCATTTGCAAACCCCTACCAACACATAATGGTATTAATTAAAACAAAATAGAATGAAATTCCAATATGTGTGTAGGCCTTTCATTTTTATTTTTATTATCGTCATTGTTTTTCTCCCCCACGGTGTGTCTGTTCTTCTGTTCAATTATTGCTGACCAGTATTGGTCTCGTCACATAAACAACGTCTGCCCCAACGCACACTCATGGTTGTATCAAATCCAAGCTGAAATCGAACGTTATTTTAATTTTACATTTATTTCCTTTTTATCATATTTTTCCTCTAGGGTGTGTCTGTTCTTCTGTCTATTGCTGGTATCGTTCTCATCTCATACGCAGACGGCTTCATGGGTACGACCGCTGTTGGTATCGCACTCTCTATCGGTGCAGCTATCGGATCAGCCATCTATAAGGTATATAGGCCTACATTAAGATAGTAATAGGGAGTTTTTGAATTGTGTAGACGTGCCGCCTGCAGGTAGTTGAAAGGTAAAGAATGGAAGCTTTTGCCAAATAAGTATAATAGTCAGGGTGGCTTCTTCACGCGTGACGCTTGTGCCGCTTCTAGTTGCTGATACTTGTCTTGAAAACTTAAAATACTTCGTCTCCGCCGACCAGTCCACTGCAACAGTACCGAGGAGAGCGTTCAGGGTCAGCGTTAAAGGCCATCATTATTATATTTGTCAAAAGCTTCCATTCCTCATCTCTCAACCTCCTTCAGGCGGAACGTCTGTTCAAAGATAACCCTTCTTATACGATAACCGTACCGCCTAGGTTAGGGTTGGGGTTAGAGTTAGGGGAGAGCGGGGTTATATGGAACATTTTTCACAAAAATGGCCATAAAACAAAAGCGGATTTATTTCAAGAAACAATAAATGATCAGCTTTAGTGTGTATCTGTATGCTACAAATGTACTCCATAAAATTCTTAAACTTATTGATGGTTCCGGAAAAAATCCATCTTCAACAAGACCATGTCAAGTGTTCCAACTAACCCCATACACGGGGTTAGTTGGAACATGGTATGGGGTAAGTTGAAACGTTGTGCATTGTATCTTAAAAATTATATTTAAACTATCTTAATCATTATTGCATGGGTTCAGCTAACTTTGCTTTATTGATTCGAATTAAAATATTAAAGATTGGTGTTCAATATTTTTTTTTAACTTCATGTTTTATTACACTTGATAGCATCCACTCACATACAGATATTCTTAAGTCCTGTGAAGTAGCATTCTGCATAAAAATTGTCCAATTTGCACTAATATACATGTCTAAGAATATTTCGGAACACGTCACTGAATTATATGATTTTTATTTTTTTGTTCAGTTGAAACCTATTTATTTAGTACATGTTCCAACTAACCCCGTTCAAAATGTTCCAACTAACCCCAGAGGCCCATTTGACATTTGTAAGCTTACAGCACAAAGGAGGGACAACAACATGCCATATATTTAACCTTGTTTTGTAGCTTGGTTATAACTGTTTGTTATACTCAAAAACAGGTCAACTTAATTTATGATCTTCTTTGAGATAATAAAACCTTTGTAAAAGTGACAAAATTTACTCAGAAGGTGAAAAAACAAACATTGCTTTCTAACTTCACGAGGCTTGAAGCACGTGTGCTGTCTAAAATGTGGTGGATGGCAGTTGCTAATAGCAACAACCTGAGGGTAGATTTGCATAAATATATTAATAGCCGTTAAAGAAAATTACAATGTTTCAACTAACCCCGTGTTCCAACTAACCCCACTCTCCCCTACGTTACCGCGTCTCACGCGCTCTACGCTCTGAACTCTTTTTTTTTTTTTAAATCCTACTTTATAGGCGGTGTGGTTATCGTATGAGAAGGGTTATCGTTTAAGGTTGTTAGAAACGTCTGTACAATTCGAAAACACCCTATAATGTCATTGAACCCAGGGAAAGACACCTTTAGAACGATATTTTACAGGTTGAAAATATTGCATAGTCATGTATCAAAGGTCATCGTGCCTTATCAAATTAATCCTACTGATTCTTTGTTTGTTTTATTCCTCATTCCCAGGTATTATTCAAGCGATACATCGGAGATGCGACGGGTGGGCAGGTTTGCTTGTTTCTGTCGTTGCTGGGGCTATTCGATTTGATCTTTCTCTGGCCTATTCTCTTGACGGTGTATTACACTGGTTTTGAGCAATGGGATTGGACGAATATGCCATGGAACTATTTATGTGGCAGCTCTGCACTGTCATTGGGTAAGGATGACAAATATGAAGGAATGCATATTAAAGGACAGAATGAAAGAGAGAGAGAGAGAGAGAGGGAGAGGGAGAGAGAGAGAGAGAGAGAGAGAGAGAGACACACACACACGGAGAGAGAGATGCATCATGCTTTTTACTTGAATATGTCGACAATGGTGGTATGATTTCTAAACTTTTAATTATTTTTACATTGTTACACAGGCATGATTACAAACTTGATTGAAGAGATATGTTTTGATGGTTATATAGAAACTGCAGGAATAAAAAAAAAATAATAATAATAAAAAATCAAAGTCCATACTCCAGAATCGTATCGACCATTAGAGCTCTGTTATCATGATTATTGCTGGAAAAGGGGAATTAAATTTAATATAATCCTTTAATGTTCCTTCTTAGTCGCTGAATTATCCAATTATTAACTTTGTTAAGAGTTTGACAGTTGAAGTGTGAAGGTTTGAAGTCTGGAATTGGAATAAGTATGCCATCCTCGACCTTGGTTTAGGGTGCACTAAGTTCCGTATTTCCGGAGGTTCTAGGACAACTGCCTCCTAGAAAATTACCGCCTGAAAAACTTCCAACACCAAAAACCTACCCTTAACTCGACACCTAACCCTAATCCTATTTCCTGGGAAGTTGTCCGGGGTAAATGTCCAGTGGTTAGTTGTCCTGATACTATTTCCAGAGATGCCGTCCACTGAGCCATTGAGTAAATAATATCATTTACAGGAGCAAGTTATTGTGATTCATTTCTTCTTTTTTTTTTACTGAAAGTTTTCAACTTCCTGATCAACTTTGGCATTGCTGTCACGTTCCCACTATTCATCGCTCTTGGTACTGTGGTCGGTATCCCACTCAATGCAGGTACGTATGAACACACCGTCCATTACAAAACACATTCATCCCGATTTTAAGATGGTTTTTTCTCTCAGAAAAGTAATGAAAATACCCTCAAATGACAAAATGAGATTTGAAGAGGATGAGATTCGGAGATACTCAATAACAATATCATAAAAACTTTCTAGGAATAATTTTTCAAACACTGGGATATTTTGTATCCGTTATATGGATCAGAGGTACTATATAGATAGGATACTCCTTTATTATATCTAGACCTTGATTGCTGGTTATTTATCAATTTATACTTGACAAACTGTTAGGCCTTATGCTGCAGTCAAACGGATGAGAAGCGGATATCGATTTGCTGGGATCCGTTGACATCCGTTTGGGTGGACGTTTATGGGGTGGACGCTTATTGTCAGGAGATGTTCTTCAAAGCGACCAGGAAATTGTGCATGAACAAACATTTTCTCGCCAGAACCAGATCCGGCCCCTGTCCGCTGGTTGTGCGTTTTTCCATTATTTACTCACTGCTATGACGGAGAACGCCTGACGATGAACGTATAACTAACGTTAAACGGGACATTTACGCATTGTAATGGATCCCATAATTCGACATCCGTTTCCCATGCGCTTGATATCCGTATATTAATGGGATATCATACCGTTCCAGTTATATCTGGATGAAAGACTACCTTCGCAGAAAATAATTTTCATGCTCGTTATCAGCCGGCAAGTGAAATGTCTTCTACAATCGATTGAATAACAAAATATTATTAATTTAAATCCCATTTTCCCATTTCCCCCCATAGTTGTTGATCTAATCTTCCGTGGTCGAGGCTTTGGTGCTTGGAAAATTGGCGGTACGGTGCTCATCGTTTTTGGATTCCTCATTATGCTGATGCCCGAGAGATGGCAGGAGAAAGCATACTGTTGTAAATCTAGTAACTCGTTAACACTTAATGAAGCTGAAGAAGCAGCGAACGCTGATAATGGTATCGATAATCCAACATTGGACAACAACAAAGAAGAAATGAATGGACAAGTTTGACGAACGTAAACTTGAGTGGCGCCCTCTCTATTTTCAAATCTGATTCGCCACTGGTCATTTGTTTCCAGAGACTTTACTTTTTATATATTGTCATTTATTTTGAATGTCAATGCTCCATATAATATTGTCTAATACTCGTAAATGTGTATAATGCGTTCCTTAGAAATATCTGTAGCAACTTATTGCTCAGCGAGATATTCAGGCGTATACTGTCTTTATTCTACTAGCGTCACCGCGACTGCTGCAACTCATTATTCGTGGAGACTCAGGTGGACATAAACATAATTTGGAAAGATGTCGCTGCGACGTCACATAGTCTAGTTTGTCTCGTAGGAGATGTCACGGCAATGGGACACTATCATTTTACGTTTGTACTGCTAACAACGGTCGCGGAAGCCACTATGAAAGGAATGTTATTTAAAATATGTTGTTATTTCCGATGTATAAATGTTTGTTTTTTTCCTTTTAAAATGCCTTATATTATGTTGATATAATACCGAGTGAGTCAAACAAAACTTTACACCTAGAAAAATGTCAATAAAAAGAAAACCAATCTGTGAACCCTAAATTATTTTACATATTCTGAAAGAGTAACTCCTCCCGCATCTTCTGGTATCATTTTTGTGTGGTATGTCTTTACGCTTGGATGAACACGATGCATTGTTTGCGAACAGGCAAATTTCGAATTGTGTCAGGTTGGGGGTGAAATTGAAACAACAAAAGCTGACAAAAAAGCAACTCCATCATGAATAAAATAGCATAACTTTTTAACAAAAAAGTTTTCTGCTTAATAACTTGGCAGGGGTGTTGTTACACATATTGACTACATTTTGTATGAAAATGAGATAAATCTGTAGAGTCAGGCATGAGTGACCACACGTCAAAGACAAAATAATCTCTTTTCAAAAGTATTAGGAGGCCTTTTTAGGTCTGTCAGTGGCAATTTACTCTTTGATGTGTACTCATTCGTGCATTACTTGACGAGTCAATCTAATTTTCATACAAAATGTAGTCAATATGTGTAACAACACAACTGGCAAGTTATTAGGCGGAAAACCTTTTCTTTAAAAAAGTTATGCTATTCTATTCATGATGGAATTGCTTTTTTTTTGTCAGCTTTTGTTGTTTCAGTTTCATCCCCAACCTGGCACAATTCGAAATTTGCATGTTCGCAAACAATGCGTCATGTTCATCCAAGCGTAAAGACATACCACACAAAAATGGTGCCAGAAGATGCGGGAGGAGTTACTCTTTCAGAATATGTAAAATAATTTAGGGTTCATAAATTGGTTTTATTTTTATTGACATATTTCTAGGTGTAAAGTTTTTTTTGACTCACTCGGTATACATATAATATATATATATATATATATATATATATATATATATATATATATATATATATATATATATATATATATAAAGACACAGTCTAGAAATCAAAAGTTTGACGGTTGGTTCATTTTATTGCTACTCGCAAGTTTCACGCCTACATTGGCGATCCTCAGGCAACTAGTTGCCTTAGTTTATATATATACTTTTTCTTCTTTTTTTTCTGTCTCCATCTTAAATGGAATGGTATATTATACATGTAGGTCTGACCTGCCGGAAAAAAAAAAAAACTTGAGGTGACGACTGCGTGGATTTGGCCCGTTTTCACAATGTCTGAACTAGAAAGAGTACAGACCATGTGACCGGCATAGGTCGCAGCTAGTTTCTTCACATTGTGTTTTTTCGGCAGGGTAATTTCTCGGTTGCACTTAGATAATCAAATAATTCAAAGATGACTGGCCTACGTATTATATTCTTAAGCAATATTGTCGCATTTTTTCGAGTATGCATATTGCTTAATTACGTTGTCCATAGTCTATAATTATGTTCACATTTTATATTTTGTTATACTTTATGCACAAGAAATTGTGAGGCTTAGAGAAAATAAAACGATTTAAAAAACATTACATTTTGTTTTGTACATTCAGTAGGCTAGAATGTGTAATTGTATAATTCATGTTACGAGAAAGGCCAGTATTGAAAATATATTAAACTTTTCTTAAACTTCTACCACCATTGATGATGGACATTTATTTGAAATCAACCATAATTGTCAATTTGATTTATGAGGCGATGCCTGCAGCTGTATGCTTATATAATGAAAAAACTTGAAATGCGCCTACTGCGGCGGTCACAACTCGTCGTAGGCTACGGGGCACGTGCCATCGACGTAGCCTGCGTTGTATGTGCAATGCACGCACAGGTCCTAATTCAACTTCTGCGATTCCTGCAATTCTATAGTAAGGGTATTGTAAAAACTTCCTGCGCGTCGTACATGCATTGTACCTGCGAGGTACCTCCGCTGCACGAATTTTCTACGAAATCCATCGTAGGGAGTTGCACGTCGATGATACGGCGAGTTGTGACCGCCGCATAAATGAAATAATCTTATTTGCAATATTAATAATTCAGTGGTTGCTTTGAATGCCGCTTGGATGTATTACTTATTCATACATTTTGTGGGGGAAAAAATGCGAGTGATTTTATAAAAGAGATTGCAAATTGAATAAACAGTACAAGATTTTACGTACATTACCTGTTCGTCTCAGGGTTGTCGTTGTTGTTGTTTTTTAGTTTTTACAGCTTGTTTTTTTGTGAATATACTTTGACCCATCTAGCCCATGTCAATTTTTTTTTTCTATCTATACTTAAACCTATTTAAAAAAGACAGTCATGTAAAAGGCCCATCTACAATGGCCACAAGATAAAGGGCCCATCTCACCGATAGAGACGTCACGATCAGTCGCATCAGTTGCGACCACTGCCGAGACGTCGCCGTGACTTGCTCGCGACTGGAAAAATATGAACAAAATGAACATGGTCGATTTTCCCGCGACTCGGGATACTTAGCGGGGAAATTGCGGCGACGCCGTCTCTGCGCGACTTCGAAGTCACGAACTCGTCTCATGGATAGTGAGACGCCACCTTTGGTTTGCGACTAATTCGAGAGTGAAGTCTCTGGAGTCTAGGAGACGTCGCCTTGACGTCTTCGGAGTTTCCGGGAGTCGTCGAAAAACAACCAGAGGTCTAAAATGTTTATGTCACACATGCTTGATCTTATTATTTAAAGACTTCAAGTAGCGGCGACCTCTCCGTGACTCCATGGAGACGGCATCGCGACTCCGTGGTAGACAAAATTCAAAAATTTAAATAATTTTCTTCTTTCACATTTCTTCAGTGGTAAAGGAACTCCAACTGCCTTTTTTTTTTTAATACATACATGTTTCAGGCACGGATCCACGGGGGGGGGGGGTGTGGCGTGACCTTTAACAAAACTCGAATCTACAAAAATAAGAAATTCTAGTTTTTTGGCCCCCCACCCCCCACACCTTCATGAAATCCTGGATCCGCAGCTGCACTGTAAAAAAATACCGTCGTATTTACTTAAATTAATTATGTTAAGAAACTGCCTTAAATTGTTCGAGTATTAACAACTCTATGCTATTTTAAGTATCTTCTACTGAAAATTATATGAAGTTATTATTACTTGATTCAATTGAGTAAAAACTTAATTCAATTGAATAAAAGAATTTTTTATTTTTTTTAAATGGGGGAGGGGACTTTCTCAGCAAGAAAGTCCACTGACATCATTTCAACCTACATATTTAAGCCAAATATCAGACTTCATTTTTGTCACTTACCTGTAATTGATAAGGTACTGGCATTTATATTCATATCTCAAACGTGCATCCTAACAAATAAAACAGTGAGAACTTTTTCCTACAACGTAAAAAAAACGGATTTTCAGTTGAGTTGCTGTTTAATGTTGCTCTTTCTTTGCTTCAACAAAAAAATTGAACTTTTTTACACACCCTAATCCAAAACAATTTAAAGCACAAATATATATGACAGTTATATAATAGTTTGAACGTTTACCTGCTCTTAATGAATATTCATATAGTATGTAAATACGGCGTTAATTGAAAAAAATAAGTACATTCCACATGATTTTTAAAGTAATAAGTATTTAAAAGAAATGTGCTTAATTGAAGTTAAGATTACTTAATTAAAGCAAGCTAGAATTACTTTAATTTTCCTAAATGTATATTGAACCTTTAAAAAAATGAGTAAATTCAAAACTATAAATTTTGAGTTAGTAAGACTTATTTTGGATGTTGTCTTTTTAAAGTTAAATCTATATACTCAAGAAAATCATGGTTACATAGCAACATATTACTTTTTACAGTGGGTGTTTGGAAACAACAAAGTTGAAAACATCGATACGAACATATTATTTAACTTATAGGCCGTACTGTACATTTCCCACTTTGTCGTGCACCTTTTCAGAATTGCATGGGAGCACAGATAATGATTCAAAGAATTAGGAATGGTTGAATTTGCAATTTGCAATAGTTATTCATTGGAGTAATGTTGGTAGCAGGTGGAATGTCAATACTAAAAAAAAAAAATCACAATAAAAAAAAAAAATTCCCGTCCTTTACCTTGACACCGATCGTTATGATGGCCTATATCAGAGGAGATAAGATAGAGAGAGAGAGAGAGAGAGAGGGGGGGGGGTGGGTGTAAGGATAGCTGGGCGCACCCCCACCCCCAACACTTTTTCGAAGTGGTTGGGCGGCTTTTACAAACATTCTCCGACCTTTTTTTATGACTCGATACAAAGAAAGAAAAAAAAAGGGTATTCATCTTCTTCTTCCAATATTGTACAGTCCACTATGCATAAAAGACCAATAATTGTATTCACTCTATTCAAATATGAATCTCTATACAATGTCTAGAATTGGAGGTCGGATCAACACACTTGACAGCACATTCCTTATATTATAAAACTTGTAAATACACAAAGTACAAACACACACAGAGACCTGAAAAAGTACCACCAGTCCAACACATAATAATCGAAGGTAAACCAAATTAAATTTTCAAAAATATTTATAAATTCATTTTCGCTTCGTGTATGTTTATGATTGACCATGATTTTTCGATTATAAGAGGTTTTTTTTTTTTTTTTTTTTTGCTGTCAATATTATTGTTTATGTTTATTCATAAAATGCATTGGTTCGTATAGTCTACTTCAAAATATGAAGTTCAGCCTAGTAGCAGAAAATACGCGTAAAACGTATTGTAGACTAATACTTTCTTGCCGCATATTTTACTTTGTACATTTTACCGTAGTCTATATAGGAGTATAACGTATTCTGATAGATGAACGCTAACTTTGGTTAAAGACTGTATGGACAGTTGACAGCAATAAGGAAATATCTCCACGAACACATACTTTATACCCTTTTGTATCTGAAGCAAAATGACGTATCACTTTTTTTAGAATAAAGATGTGGCCAGCTGCAACCACGAAAGGTGTTGAGAATTGACGTTGTACCAGCTCGCATTATTGATTCATTGTGTTAAAATATTTGAAATTAGGAAATAACCTCGTGAAGCAGTATATCAACTAGCGATGTAATTCTATATATACTTCGAATATCAAACTGGAGATCAACAAAATATATCAGGATGGATTTGACAACATCTAAAAGGAGGAAGGTCCCGTTTGATGAGAATGGAGATGACTCAAAGGTAAGAAAAGATGGTAAATTCCCATTTGGTCTAAGCCCATATGGTCTAATTCAATTTCGTCTACAACCAGTTAGTCAAATTACCTTTTGGTCTGAAAACAACTTCGTCTATTTACCATTCCACCGAGTAATTCCTATTTCGTATAATGCCTAGTACTTCTAATATCCACTTGGTCTGTCACTACTTCATGTACTTGGTCAGTTCCAGTAACAAACTGGTAATAGACCAAATATTGATTTGGGCAATAGCTGGAAATGCAATTAGACCATTTGGAATTTAGACTAATTGGCAATTAGACCAAGTATGCATGAGAACAATTAGTAGACCAAATGGGTTTAGCCCATGTGGTATTAGACAAACGGATAATAAGACCAACTGGTGTTAGACCAAGTGTATATCAAGCAAAGATTGCATAATAGTCACTAAAATGTGGTCAACCATAGGGGAACTGACGAAATCCCCGGTGACAATATTGTTCAAGGTATTATTTCGTGTAAGATGTAGGGTTAGGGTTGGAATATAATAGCGGTTTTTATGTTAGTGGTATAGCATGTTGAAGGCAATTAGTGTATAAAATTATCAGCGGAGCAGTCGACGGAGCAATGTCATAGCCGTCAATCCACATGGGTAATCGCCTTTAAAGAAATATGTTATGATATTGTAATCATAACCCCCCCCCCCACTTTGTTCAGCAAACGTGTATAGAAAAGCAAAATGACCATAAATTTGTTATTTTTAGCCTTTTCAGCCCCGTCCCCTCCACTTTCAAAAACGCTCCGCGGCCCCAGGACGTTATGACTTTATACAGAGTTGGAGGCTATTCATATTTTCATCTCACATTATATGTTTGATAGTTGAGACTCATGATTGTCGCACTATAAACCAAAGTATATAAAGTTAATATTCTTTTTTTTTTCTTTTACCCTGCAGCACATCGAAAATAATAACAGCTACAAGTACAAGACTGAAAATGTTCCAGAACGTTCATCAATCATTTTTGGTCTCAGAGAAGAAGTTGGCATCTTGGCCAGAACACTTCAAGCTTTTGAGGTAACCACACCCATCCCCACCTCTCTCTCTATCTTTCTCTTTCTTTTGCTCTCTCTCTCTAGAAGAATGGTTGCGCTTCTGTTAACTAAAATAACCAATTATGTGTCGTGGTCAGGTGGAACAGAGTAGACTTTCGATCAAAGGGTATGCGGTACAAATCCGGTTCAAAAACATATTCGAAATCCGCCTCTCTCAATACAAGGGAGGTAAATAAAAACAAATTCTCCAGAGTTCTGTGGGATTATCCAAAGTAAACCGGATAATAATGAGTTATTACACGAGGCGATAAGAAACACCAGATGAACATTGTATTAATAAGCATAAAATTATTGTAATTGTTAATTTTATTATTGACAGGAGAAAGGATTGAACCTTACTCACATCGAGTCAAGACCATCTAAGAGGATGCCTGGTAGCTATGAGTTCCTGGTGACCAGTGAAGCGCCCTCAACGGAGCTAGAAGCCACTTTGAACATTCTCAAGGATCGGGTGACCTACCATCACGTGATTCCCAGACCAGATGAACCGAAGCAAACAACAGGTAACTCTGCCTAAGTCGAATCTCTTAGGACGATCATGGAAATCTTTTCGACTTAGGTGAAACTTGACTTATGACATGTATGAGAGGGGAATAACACATGTCTTGTTAATCTGGACTGGAAAGTGTTTCGACTTAGGTAATTATTCGATTCATAGAAGGTCAACTTATGCAGAGTTGACTGAAGTAGGTTAAGGTCTTGGATAAACTCTTTTGTGTTATGAAAAATTTCTGGTCAGTTTCACTCTTCGTTCAAACGAAAATAGAATAATGTAGAAAGTTGTAAATGGTGTTTCGTAATCTAAATGGATCTGCGATTATTAGGAATTTCGATAACAAGTTTGGGCCCATTTTAGCAAAAAATATTATCATTCAATCAGAAAGGTTTGTGTTTACTATTATGTCTGAAATGTTAGTGGTAAAAATTTTTATTTTATTTTTTTTAAATTTTTTTTATTATTACTATTACGTGTTTACTGGACGGTGTTACATTCCTCCCCGTTGAGATATACAGATAAAAGTAATAATTCGTATCATGGTATAAAACATTATAACTTGCTTTTACTTCAAAGTGTGCTTGTGTATTCGACCTTAAAAAAATGATATAAATGGTGAATTCGTAACATTGGAAAGAGATATACAAGTCAAGTGGGCCTGCCTTTTTTCAGGAGCATATAAGCTATTGATTTGAGGTTATGTAGTCCTGTAGTTAAAAAAATATATATATATATAAAGCAGACAAGAACCCCTCAACACTGTCACACATAGTGTAGTATTTACTGTTAAAATCAACGGTTTTCCCCCTCAGTTCCATGGTTCCCAAGGAAGATCGAGGATTTGGATGAGTTTGTCAACCATATTATGAATGCAGGAGGAGAAATAAAGTCTGATCATCCAGTAAGTAGCAGTAAAAGTGAACCTACAAATGCTCCGGTGACGGCGTATCTGGGTGATGTTTCACCAACTCCTTTTTAAAGTTAAGAACAACTTTATCAACGACTGGATCAAGATTTCGGGTGTCGTACTAATCAAATCCATCTTCATATATAGCACAAGAACTGATCACCAGTCGTTCGTAAGTTACGACTGACTTTACGAACGACTGATGATCAGTTCTTGTGCTAAAAGCATGTGATTAGTATATAACCCAAGAACATGTTTCAGTCGTACGTAAAGTCTTTCGTAACTTTAAGAACGACTTAGTGAAACACCACTGTGAAGAATTACCCCCTGATAACTACCCCAAGAAATAGGGTTAGGTGTATAGTTCATTGGTAGAATTGTGGCGTAGTTTTCCGGGGGTAATTGTCTAGGGGTAGTTTTCCTAAAACCTTAGCGACGAATTCTCCTATAAATATATTATTGCTCCGCAATTTATTATCTGATTATTGTATTTTCTGGAGCATTTGTCGCCGGAGTAATGTCGTAGACTAAAAATTATAAGTACCGTTTGAGGATAAACGCTTTAGGTGCATGAAATAAACTATTTCTAAAGTTGAGAAGGGAATACTTTTTAAATTGTTTAAAAAAAAATATATGTTTTTGGAAAGACATTTATGTACCTGGAACTGGGTGATATAGGCTAAAAAGTATAAAATATAGTGTATCTGCTATTCGCAATTCTAAGTCAAGATAACGTTTCACGAATGGTGCGTATCTATAGGACCTATGCTCTTCCTTTGATTGCAAATAAATTTGTTCGTAATATTGATCTAAATGAATTTTGTAAATATGCATTTATAATGTTCATTGGTTATAAATATCCACAAATCAGGTATTTAGTCATTATTGCTGGTAATGTTCCGTTATACATTTCTTATCATGAGATCATATTCATCATGTTCATGTAATATTCGTTTTATGTGGAAACAATTCCTTTTTTTTTTAAAGAACACAAATAGAATTGTTTAATCTCTCTATTTAGGGTTTGACTGATCCAGTGTACAGAAAACGCAGAAATCAACTGGTCGACATTGCATCCACGTACCGTCAGTAAGTAAAATTGGTATCTCACTTTTCCGGAGACGTCTCAGAGACGTCTTTAAAACATCTCCGCGACTCATGAGCTGTAGCAGTAACTCATGAAACATCATGGGAACTGAGGACGTCTCTGAGACGTCACGGAGATTCAGATGACGTCTCTCTTACGTCTCCGAGACGTCTCCGCGACTAGTATCACACCCATTTCAAATCCGTCTCACACTCGTCCCAAACTTGTCTCAAATCCCTCTCATGGCAAGTGAGATACCATCATAAGCCTCGTGTTCATACTTATGTCCGTTGAGTCTCGACAAGATTGGCCTATATGCCTACAGTTACAAATCAACAGATTTTTTTTTTCCTAATCAAGAAAACGTATGTGTTCATATACCCATTGAACATATTTAAATAGGCAAAGTGATTTTTTAGATTCGATCGATGATGCAATATGATAAATCAGAGCTGGTCAAAAATATATCCCCCTTTTTTCTTTAGGAAACTGGGCACAATACAAGTCGGAATTCTTTTTTTTTTTTTTCTTCTTTTTTTTTTGGTGATAAAATAGTAAACCTTTATTAAATGTATCTAGATTATATAGATAAATTCCAGACAGACCCCTTCTGCGATGATACCACAGAAGCTGGAGACAAGCTTACTAAAACCATAGCTGAATGCAGAAGGAGGAAATGGCAGGAATTCATTGAATCCACCGACATGACTCACAGCAGCAGAAAAGCATGGAAGACCATTCGCGTCCTTGGTAACGACTATACCAAACCTAAAACAAGAACAGAGGTGACTGCAAACCAAGTGGCCCACCAGCTCTTAGAGAACAGCAAGGGTAACCATGATCACCACCCAAAGAGAGCTAAGCTTCCCACTACGGCAGCCTCCCGTACCCAAGAGCGCCATGGTTTCACCGACCCCTTTAACTTGTTTGAGCTATGCAGTGCTATCAAAGCCATGAAGAACAACAAGGCAGCTGGGCTCGATGATCTTCTATGTGAGCAGATAAAATACTTAGGTCCTTTAGCACTCAAGTGGCTCCTCAACATGCTTAACTCCTGCCTCGACACAAACAAGTTACCCAAGATTTGGAGAAAATCCAAGGTCATTGCCTTACTAAAGCCTGGCAAAGACCCAGCTATCCCAAAGAGCTACAGACCTATCTCCCTGCTATGTCATACCTACAAGCTGTTCGAGCGCCTCCTTCTGAATCGGATTGCCACCTTTGTGGATGACCATCTCATCCCTGAACAGGCTGGTTTCAGACCTGGAAAGTCCTGTACTGGCCAACTACTCAACCTTACTCAGCATATTGAGGATGGTTTTGAGAAGGGCCTGATCACAGGAGCTGCTTTTGTAGACTTATCAGCAGCTTACGACACTGTCAATCATCGGATTCTAGCCAAGAAGCTTTTTGATCTGACTAAAGACCTGAAGTTCACAGAGCTCATCCAAGCAATGCTATCCACAGTAGATGGCGCACCCAGAAGAATGGCCTACCTCAAGGGAGTCTCCTTGCCCCTCTCCTTTTCAACATCTACACTAATGATCAACCAGTACATCCAGAAACTAGGAGCTTCATATATGCAGATGACCTCTGTATCGCCTCACAGTGTGACTCTTTCGAGGAAATTGAAGCTACACTTTCAACAGCTCTTCATGGTCTGGTCCCATACTACGCATCCAACCACCTTCGTGCGAATCCCTCCAAGACGCAAATCAGCGCTTTCCATCTGAAAAATAGAGAGGCCAACCGTCAACTTAAGGTCAAGTGGTGTGGTGAGGCTATAGAGCACACTTCCAACCCAGTCTACCTTGGGGTCACTCTAGATCGCTCCCTCACCTACAAGAATCACATCTTGAAAACAAAGAAGAAAGTCGGCGCCAGGAACAGCATCCTGAAGAAGCTAGCTAACTCTAATTGGGGCACTGATGCAAGCACCATCCGCACAACAGCCCTTGCCCTCTGCCAGTCAGCTGCAGAATATGCATGTCCTGTAGGGGCCTATGGGGCAGGTCAGCCCATGCTTCAAAGATGGACCCATCACTCAATAGCGCATGTAGGGCCATAACAGGCTGCCTTAAACCAACCAATGTAGACGATCTCTACATCCTGAGTCCATCGCCCCTCCTCACATCAGGAGGTCTGCACTCTCTCAAAAGGAGAAACTTAAACAAGAAAACGATCCACTCCATCCTCTCTTCAATGCCTTGCCTACAACAAAGCGCTTGAGATCCAGGCATAGTTTTCTTCACTCTACCGTGTCCCTCAACAAGAGCCCCAACAACCGTAGGTTAGACCTTTGGTCAACCCGTCTTGAGTCTGCTCCTCACAGTGTCATCATCTGCCCGAAGGAGTCTCTCCCACCAGGATTCCGTGAACCCTGGCCTTTCTGGCTCTGTCTGAATCGCTGCGGGCTGGAGTCGGCCGTTGCAAGGTATTGATGGCCAAATGGGGCATCGACACTGAAGGAAGGCCAGTATGCGAATGCAGAGAGGAGGAGACCATGAGCCACCTTCTACAATGCCCTCTTCTCCCCTACCCCTGCTCCCAAACTGATCTAATTACTCTTTCACCTAATGGGATCGCCTGCGTTCAGTACTTAATGGGTAGAGTCTAATTCTGAGTTGGATTCCAGGAATAATCAATATATACAATGCACACTATGATCTTTAGATTTAATTAGGTTAATTACAAATCAAACAAAAGAATAGGAGAAAGGACTCGAGAAGAAGAAGATTAAATGGCCAATTAGTGTTGTTAACAGTGTGAGCAGAATTTCATTATAATGTCAAACCTGTCATAGTGGAAGCATATTTTGTTCATATCAATTCTACTCCACGTGAAATGTAAATCTAACGTATGACATTAAATCTTAACATAAAGACGCGTCCATTATATGAAGAGGGGAAACGCAACATTACATTCATGAGTTTAGTGGAAATGCACGCAGCTGAAAAACAAAACCCGCGCTAACGGCGGGAAGCGACCGATTGAACAACTCATGCAATTTTACTTATAGCGCACAAAAACTCGCCTAAGAAAACTTCCCTGTCGGGTAAAATGGAATTGTCAGTCGATCCGTTTGAGGAATTTCCTGGACATGAAATAAATAATTGAAACTTTTTATCATAGTTTCGTAGGTAGATGCTTCAACCAGATTGGGGGAAAAGACATTTTGGCAAGCCTATAACACCATTGTGCTAAAAGTGTTGTAATCAGATTTTATTTCACATAGATTGGATGTTCCCTAACGAATTATTGATATAATTAGTGATCTTGTCACATCTTTGCGAAGACGCCGTCCCAAATTCGATATGCATGTGAAATATGCGGGAAATTGACCCATCGAGTAAGATTCGTTTGTGATTAATGTTCAAGTGAACAGCGGACTTTTTTTTTTAACCATCGAGATAAATGTACCATTTTGGAAAGCTGAGAATTCAAAACTTTTAAAACTGCTTGAATTCATTAAGGTGTAATATAATTATTCGTAACGAGGAAAGCTGACTATGCAGCGTATGAGCTATTTTGAGAGCAAAATTGGGCCCATTGTACGGACAATTTGTCTTACCTGTAGGATTTCGAATTGGACACAAGTGACAGGAAAACTT
>CALNVZ010003426.1:38024344-38040107 GCA_940671915.1 Paracentrotus lividus
ACAAGGTTCGCCGTACTAAAGGTTCAATCCTCCAAAAATAAAATAAGGTTCGTGTATCCAAAATAAATTTTGGATATAAATCATTATCATTTCAGGGTTGTTTTATTTACAAAGTATCGAACCATATTTTTTTGAGAATTTTATACAGAGTATCCGAATTTTATTTTTGGAGAATTTCATCTCGGAGAATCGAACCGTCGGAGTTATGAGCTATAGCGTAGGCGGTTTAAACCTAACGTTCTTTACCTAAAAATAAAATCAGTAAATACTTTGTCTTAGTGCAAAATCACTGTAAATGAAACCGATGAGTATGATTTTAATGTCAGAAGGATATAAGGTCACTTATAATCGTAGATCTCCTTCCATTTTCAATGCGTTAATATTGTGCGCGTGTTGTCAATATAAGAAAACATTCTAATTGTTTTTGTACAGTATATAAATGTATAGGCCTATAACCTGCAATATACCATATTGTATGTTTCACCAAAATCCTCTCTTTTATATGTGCTTGTAGAAAGGGATTCTATTTGGGAAAACGTTACAAAATATCAAATATTTATTCACAGAACTTAGGTTCTCTTGTGAAGGCAAAGTAGTATTTTTAAATATTTGGTGGTTATCAGTTAATTCTTATGTGGCACCGAATTCACCTTTTGTAGTATAGAAGTGCTCGTTTTCCCAAAATCTGTTTTATTACCATTATTGTACACTTTTGAATTTACAAACTTTGTACTATATAATGTGTGTAAATTTGGGGCTTTGCTTGTCTCCCTCATACAAATAAAATATATCGATATTTCAGCTTCCACTTTCGTATTAATTTTGTTTTCGTGAATGTCGCCGAACAGAGAGAGAGAGAGAGAGAGAGAGAGAGAGAGAGAGAGAGAGAGAGAGAGAGAGATGGATGCACAATATATAACGTCTGGTAATCTACCACACACTCCATTGGATTAGTATCAAATACATCTAATTCAATATCATAATGCAATAAGAGGGAAATTGATGGCTTTATAATATCGTATAGGTCTATATCCCAAAAATGAACTCACGGTCAATTCTCATCTCATTCTCTTTTGTTGGGGTGAACTATAAAATATTGTGTAAAACAAATCACAAGTTTTTGCTTGAAATGTAGAAGAAAACTTATTTTCTTGGAGGAAAAAGGTTCCTCCGTGACATTATGTCTACTGAGCTATGTAACAAACCATTATAAGATATGCACTTTGTATAATGTGTTTAAATTAAGGATGAATCTCCACTTGTACTTGTGCTATCAATGTACCTTTTGAAATTTGATCTCACCAGCAACTTTATTTTCCAAAGTCACGCAACCTGTCCATTACCCTAATAAAATTAAGAGCCTGAGTTTACAGACTAGGGGTGAGACAGCGCCCACTTTCCTCCCCCACGCAGTTATGTGTACCCATCATCATACACAAACTACTCAACACAAGATTTGCCATATGGTTAGAAACAATTCCGATCATACACACACATACGGATCAGCTGTAGCTGTTGCATGACGGCTGGCGCTTCGCATCAAGGGTTTCCCATTGCATCTATATCTCATACGATCAATCGATATCACAATCTCGACCTGTAATAGCCGCGTTGTCTGTGCCTTGCTTTTTTACTGGGATCTGCTCTTATTTCGTCTTTGAAATTAACTTTTACTCACTTAATTCGTCGATATGGATTGTTCTAACAAGAGACCCCTGCCCGATGATGTGAAAGATAGCTTCGACTCCAAGATGAAGAAAGCGGTAAGGTTACAAATCTTACTAGTTTTATTTATTTTTTCTGTCGACAGTGCAGTGCAGTGTCGTATGTTTTCAATTTGAGACGACAGGTGCGTGTGCGTGATTATGTAAGTGTTGGTGGAAAGTGTAACAGTATGGTACTTTGCAGAATACACTATTTTTATACAGTGGTGAATTAAAAACGTATAAAACAAAGTGACTAGACTGGAATTGCTATCTCATTTGAGGTATTATTTAATGAATCATCTATCATCTACTATACACATAGTGCACATCTTGTGTAATGCACGCGTGGAGTGGAGCCGTTATGAACTTACCGAGACTAGCATAGACGGGACTACGTACGAAACATCAACACAGTCGTACTCAATAAGATTGAGCAAATGAACGATATGAATAAAACATGGAAAATTCACTTACCGAATTGTTTCCAATATTCTTCTCCTTATTTTCCTTTCCTTGAGCACTGCTCCTTATGTCCCAAAGTAGTAAATTTTAGTATTCAACCGCTATATCGTACATCTTTGCCACGATTCCACTGACCAAGAGAAGCAAGTAATTCAATGGCGGAATAAATTGTGCTGCCCTCTTTTGTCGAAGGTTTGCATTTCGATGATGTTTCCGTCACGAGTCGAATGTGACATGGCAACAGTAGTTACTTTGTTGTTTAATTCGTTGTTAGGATGATTAGCTTTTGATTCACTCGCGAATAGAATGAAAAAAATAAATAACTAAATAAAAAAATAGTAGGGCATAGTAATAATAAAATAATAATATAATATTAACAAAGTTTTGTTTATTGTTTTTAAAGGCTATATATGAGGTAGAGAGGCCTGGTGATTTCTAATTTTTTAAAGTAAAGGGGCTGGTCACAAGTGGGGGGGGGGGGTGGGGGGCTGAACAAGCTAAAAATCGTGAATGTATAGTAACTTTTGTGTTTGTCCATGTTTGCTGAGAAAAGTTGGCTGAACCTCCCTCCCCGCCCCCTCATTATAAATACTATAATGATCTTTTTTTTTTTGCTTTTAGTTTTTTCATTTCATGTTTGTTGTTTATTTGTTTTTGTTTTTGTTTTATTATTTATTTATTTCATTTTTTATTTATTTTTTTATTTTTTATTTTTTTAATTTTTTTTATTTTTTTTTTTATTTTTTATTATTATTATTATTTTATTTTTTTTTTTGGGGGGGGGGATAAGTCCAAATTCTATCCAAGATTTACTAGGCAATTGTAGGCCTAAATTTCCTGCCCCCATTTTCCCCTCCCCAATGAATGGCTTAGATGTATGTACTTTGTTAAAAAGAAAATAAATAAATAAAAACAGAGACAAAGACAGTTAGATGTATTTCAATTCAAGTTTAATTTTATTTACAACACATGAAGAAATACAGATTATAAGGAATTTAAAAGCAAAGACAAAGTAAACAAGACTAAGCTCCTCCGGGCCCTAAAAAAAAGTCTAAGCAAAAAAAAAAAAAAAAAAAAAAAAAGGCCTAAGCTGCGGGCCCATGACAAAAATATCTCGTCCAGCCCGCCCCCCCCCCAAAAAAAAAAAAAGTCTAAGGAAAAAAAAAGGGGGGATTGACAGCAGGCCGATTTAGGCACTCATCCTACCCCTATGGCCGATACACCGATGACCTTTATGATGTGCCGAGGGGCGGGAAAAAAAAAACATCTCTCCATTTTTTTTTTTTTTTTTTTTTTTTTTTTTTTAAGTGTGGAAGGTAGGTTAACATTTGCTTATTTTACGCGATGTTTACATAACACACTTCTCGGCATAATCGTGATCGCGTAGTCGCAGGCACTCTATCTAGCTCTACATTTTTAATTCCATTTCATTTTTTCTCAAAGCGACCATACGAAATCGAAGTGGCAGAAAAATTGGAAGACTGCTGAAAATCGTGAAGTTTGCTCTCATTTCACCTTTTTAGTTCAGTTAAGCATTGTCAGAGATTAGTTTTATTTAAAAATAAATATTTAAGTGCACACATGACTCCCAAATTTATACGTTATAACGCGGATTAAAAGTGTAAATTTAGTTAGAAATTTATTTTTGTAACGCCGCCAGAGTCACGTAGAGTCGGAGGCACGAGTTTGATATATCAAACGAGTGTAGTGCAATGAGTGGTGTAATGTAGGGCCTATCAAGTATCATGGTCACTAGACTGGAATACTCTCTCATTTGAGGTATTATTTTATGAATTGATTATTACAGTAACTGAGTTTACATACTGAAACATAATGTATAACAAGGGCCCCGTCCCAGGGCCGCAGAGCGTTTTGAAAGTAGAGGGCTTAGCCAAAGTTTTTTTTTTTGGGGGGGTGGGGGGTTAACAGGGCTAAATCACAAATCTTGGGACAATTTTGCATTTATGTGCTTCTTAAATTTGCTGAGAAAGTGAAGGCTGTCACAAATTCACCCAATTTCCATCTTCATGTAACAAGGTCAGTCAAGCCATCGCTTTATAATGAGCATCTTACTTTTAAGTAACCTTCACATTTTCCTGAATATATGTATATTGAGGAAAAACATACAACTTATAAATGTAAGTGTAACCTTATTACTTTAACTGGTCAATAATCTATCAGGCTATTCCCATTTATAACTGAAAATTTATAGGCCCATGAAACTGAACTCCTTGATATGTCCATTGTTTTGACAGTATCTTGGTAATGATAACTATAAGAAGGAGGATATGGGAGACTGTTCATCCATCATGTTTGGACTCAAAGAAGAGGTTGGCATCCTGGCTAAAACACTCAGACTGTTTGAGGTAAGATATTGGACATCTGTATCATCCCCTGTGAACGTGGGATTGGGCATCTAATACATGCACTCAGTGGTAAATCCAGGGGATGTGCATCTCCCCTATGATTTAAAAACCACTCATTGATTGTATGTAAAAATGAGAAATTTTTTGGCAACTTCATGTGTAAAAACAGTCTTCTTTTTTCCTATGGGTCATTCCATGCCAATTCACCCGATGGGTTACACCCTACCGTCTCAGAATTCACTCAAAATTGGTACACATAAACTTTAACATTACCTTCCCATGAAACAAAAAAAATTAGCGTAAACGGTTCGTCGGTTTCCGTGCTATGGCCCGCCCTTTTTGATTTGTTTTGGTAAAAATGGGTGTGACCTTCCATTTCAACGGCACAATGCGCCTGAACGGGTTGACCAATTTTTGAGAAACTGGTACCATTCAAAAGGAAATTCAAAGAGGAATTCAAAAATGGTATCAAAAATATTATTGGAGCAATTTAAAGTGCTATGACCTTTGACCTTTCCTTTAACCTTGATTTTGACCCCCAGACGAATAATATTTTTACTTGATTTTTATGTATGTTAATTGTCAGTATAATATTAACATAACATGTAAATATCTGATGATATTTTATTTCTTCACCTTTAAAAACTCTTTTAAATGTAATTTTCAAAGTTACTGTTACCCCCACATACTGATATTTGTGTTGGTAATGTGTGTACAAGTCTCCATTATAGGCTTACTTGAATACTTCCAAACTGAAGTTAAATTACATTCAATTAAAACAGGATACTAAACTTTTCAGGTAATAAAGGAAACATTAAACACAATAATAATGTATACATGTACGTAGACTCCATTTGCTTATGAATAGAGACATTTGTTTAGCCTTTTTGATTGGGGTGCAAAAGGTATACATACAAATTATCAGAAATCTGCGGTTTTGACAGAAACAAAATGCTTCCTACATGTAGTCGGCTCTACTGTCCCAAACTGGATACATCCTTGAGATCTTTGAAGCATCAGAAACAGATATGGAATACTTCAATGGTATTTGATTGTAATGTTACTTCAGTTTGAAATTATTCATGTATAATGGAGTCTTGTACACACATTACCAACACAAATATCAGTATGTGGGGGTAACAGTAACTTTGAAAATTACATTTAAAAGAGTTTTTAAAGGTGAAGAAATAAAATATCATCCTAGATATTTACATGTTATGTTAATATTATACTGACAATTAACATACATGTACATAAAAATCATGTAAAAATGTTATTCGTCTGGGGGTCAAAATCAAAGTTAAAGGAAAGGTCAAAGGTCATAGCATTTTAAATTGCTCCAATAATATTTTTGATACCATTTTTGAATTCCTCTTTGAATTTCCTTTTGAATGGTACCAGTTTCACAAAAATTGGTCAACCAGTTCAGGCGCATTGTGCCGTTGAAATGGAAGGTCACACCCACTTTTGTCAAAACAAATAAAAAAAGGGCGGGCCATAGCTGGGAAACCGACGGACCGTTTACGCTAATTTTTTTTGTTTCATGGAAAGGTAATGTTAAATTTTATGTGTACCAAATTTGAGCAAATTCTGAGACGGAAGGGTGCAAAATTGCACTTTCATTGGGTGAATTGGCATGGAATGACCCCTATTCTCTATGTGTTTTTGTTTGCAATAGATAGTGTCAGATTCTGTTGGGGTGCAAGAGACACATGTCCCCTCTTTTCTTTTAGAATCCCACATTGGTAGGCCTATCACTCTCTGTGCCTCCTCTATAATATACCAATCCGGGATCTGCCGTGGTAATGGTATGCCTTCCTCTAGATAATTGCAGGTACATACATGTACATGTAGTTCTGTTACTCGATCACAGGAGCGGAACTGGAAATATATCCGGTCCCACACATTGGGAGTTAACAGTAAAAATTCTTAGAAAATGAAATATTTAATTATTTCGGTTTTTCCAGTAAGTGACTTCTAGGTTTACACTATGGATATTAATGTGCAGGTACATATATTTCTTGATCATGCAACGGAACAGAAAAATGATATCATAAATTTATGCAGATCGGACATCCAATCAAAACACCAGGAATACTTTAAAATTCTTTCTAACAAAATATATATTTTGAATTGAATTGAATTGAATTGAATTTATTCATTAACAACAACAAAGCAACAACAATATCTTCATACAATGGAGAATACAGGTACAGAATACATTGGCATGGATACAATAATTATAATACAAAGTGTTGGAGATATAAAATAGGTAGATATAAAAGAATATAGTTGTTAATAGGAACCAGAAGGTAGCACATGTGCTAGTCGAGCCTGGCCCCCAGTATAAGTATTATTTGGGCAAAAAACAAACAAACAAAACTATTATGTACAAATTAATCTATAACTACTTCTCTAAAGTTTATAGACTAGAATGAATTATTGGATGCATTATAATAGTAATAACAAAAAATAAGTCAAAACATGATTACATAAGCTTAATTTAGCAGTAAATAACTCGATAGGAGATTACGAAATGAATTTCTGCTTTTTTTCTCTGTTATATAATCTGGTAAGCCATTCCATAACTTTGTTCCCACAAATGATATCGAGAATTGGCCCTGTGTTGTTCTAATGTACACTTAGGCATATATACAATTAATTTTTTTCTTTCCCTCTTTAGTAATTCAATTTTTGTCCATCAAAAACTATTTTAAAAAAGAGTTTCAGTTAAATCATGAAATGTTAAAAGTATAACTATGCCTATACTTTTCTATATTTGGGTGTCAATTTGGACAAAAGGTTACAACTGTCACAATTCAGATATTGAAATTAAGAAAATTGCATTTTCATAGTTTCTCCTAATTGCTCAATATAATTTTCAAAGTATATTGCAATGAAAATATACTATTTGTTTTAAAACTTTCAATTGAAAAAAATTCAGTCTAAGGAAAGGTGTAGGCCTAGGTCATGTCCTCTGGCCACTTTCCTTCTTTTATCCTAAATGAAATTCACCTAATAGCATCAATTTTCTCATTTCATTTGAACTCCTTATGTACACAAAAAAGACATTACATGTCATTTCTAATCATTCACCCTATCTTCTTGTAAATCCTTCCTCTGAAATGTTCCCCATAAGATTGTGAGGTACTACACTTTGGCTATCTATAGGCCTGTGCATGAAAGTAGAGTGTTGGATATGCTACAAAAATTGAAAAGTGTCTTGGGAAGTAGACTAGTGACTATAATTGGAAGTGACAGGTATTGCATGTATAGACCCCCAGGGACCTCCTCCCAGGGAAGTTGGGTTCCTGCCAAATCACTTTGAATGCTCAGTTTGCCATACATAATGTAATATTGGCCAAAACAAATTTGCTTTTCAAAATGTCCCGGCCTACACAACAAAAACCTAATTCACGATGGATATTTATTGGCCTACATATTTTGTGAAATTCATATAGAATAAATGCATATATGCATTTATTATTATTTAAATTTAGGGTTTTATATGCTTCAGTATTTATGGATGTCCTGTGAGGTTGTAGGCTACATTGTATATGTATTATGTAAGAGAGCTAAAAAAAATCCACACATTTTAACATGTAGGTCTATGCGTAGGCCTACATGGAAATCGTGGAATATTTAAAAAATTGAAAAGAATATGTAATTCCTTACATTCACGTGGTTGACACCCCTTTAAATCACTTAATAAAATTTCCTTATTGATATGAAATGTTAATATAACAGGAGAAAGGAGTGAACCTAACTCACATTGAGTCGAGACCATCTAAGAGGATGCCTGGTAGTTATGAGTTCCTGGTGACCAGTGAAGCGCCCCCAACGGAGCTGGAAGCAACTCTAAACATCCTGAAGGATCGGGTGACCTACCATCAGGTGCTCTCCAGAACCCATGATACCAAGGACTCAAGTAAGTTCTAGGCTTAACCTTAACTTAACCTATACTTATGAGCTCGTATTCTTGAAGGTGATTTTCAAAACTGTGGACTGAAACCATGGATTATGTAAATTTTGTGTAATAATAACGCTTAATTCAGTATGGACACTTGACAAAAATCCAATATGAATGCACGCTTTTGTCACAGTTTGCTAAATTTACGCCTGTTGCTATGGTTTTAACATAATTAGCTCACAGAATTGAATTAATGAGTCCACTCTTGAGTCTACTGGAGGCCTATATTTAAATAAGCATAAGACTTAACCATAGAAATAAGCGTGAATTTATCCCACTGTGACAAAAGCATGCATTCATATTAGACCTCAGTGTCACACTGAATTAAGCAAGTTAAACAAAAATTTTACAAACATACATGTAATCAATGGTTTTAGTCCACGGTTTTGAAAACCACCTTCGTGAATACAAACCATTGTCTTTGCATTCCAACATTCAGATAAAGGCTCACATAGTATGTTGTAGCAACAGAACTCAAACTAAAGGTCTTAACATTTTAATGTAAAAACAAAAGTGAAGTAGATTGTAGCCCAAACCTTAACCTAGACTCGAACTAAAGCTTTTTACATTCCAACGTTCAGACTTTGACTGTACCCCTAACATTAGCTGGTTTTAAACTTTTTACCGTCTTTACATTTCACTCTTACATGTATCTGAACATGACTCAAAAGGTCTTACCCCTTTCCATGTGAAATATATCTAAATCTTTAATTAAACTGTCGTACACCCCGAAAATGAAACATGATATCTTTAAAATATTCTTTGCATGCCATCGTCAACTTTTATGACAACCGTATACTGTACTGTAATAATTGATTTTTCTTTTGAAATGTGCTTCAAAAGCCTTACTCAATGCTCAGTGTCTGTCAAGTACATGTCATTTCCAGTATTGAAACCCCAGTTCTAAGACCTGTTCATACCATATTTCAAAACTTTTAAGAAAAAAATTGACATTTTTGTGTGATAAAATGAAATAATGTGGCATGAAAAGGTGTCAAAATATTACTAGAGTTTCAAGTGATGATCAACATCATGACTTGTAGGCCCTATGTATTTTGTTTTTTGAGATTTTATTGGCATTTAATATCAGAAACAAAGTCTGACAAAAATCTTTTTTTAGTGCCAACCATTTTGTCTGGCTTTATTTACATTGACTTATCAATGGTACTTCAAAGGAATTGACACAAGATAACAAATTACACGCAAGTCTTAAGTAAGCACCTGATATAGAGATAACATAATGTCAAGCTTTACAAAGGATTAAACATTTTAAATCACAAGACTTTACTTAGTACTTGTAAATAGATTTTTATCTTCTCCCCTTTAAATTTCAAGATAGGATTGGACGTGCAAATCTGCTAAAATTATCTGAAAAAATAGGCATTAAATAGTTCTGGAAATGATGTAAAATATATGGACATGTGTGTACATGTTTGTATGAAATCACGCTGAATAACGAAGAATATGAGGAAAGTGACAGAAAACAAAATGTTTCAATAGAAAGTGTGTTACAACTGATGTAGGGGCACAGTTAAACGGTTATAAACATCAAGGCACATCCACACCTCCTGTCGCAACCTGTTGTTTCAGAGAAAAAGTTTGAACAAAATCTCTTGCACTTGCATAGACATCCATTAATTTTTTTTTTACTGGGGGATGATCTATTCATCATCCCCCCCCCCCCCTCCGTAACAAAAGAAAGTGCGTCAAGCTCTACACCAGTGATCTCTTGAAAGATGATTCCATTACCAATTCTTAGATACATGTACATGTATGTAAATTAAGTGTTGGTTACAATTGTTGCCTCTATTGAGTGCTAACAAAAAACACCTTAGTTCTATACAATCATAGTGCAGAATTGATATTGAAGCAGAAGCAAGTTCATCTTGAAATGCAATTCCATCATCAAAGAAGTACCAGCATATATATGCACTTTTTGGTGTTCGGAAGTTGGAATTTCTCTAGATTATTTATAGGCCCCATAAATAGATTGCCACAGGTCAGAACAGGTATGTGTAAAAATGACAAATGGAGCTCAATCATGACCTGCTTTGAAAGGGAAAAAAGTACATTGGCAATTAGTACGGGTAGAGCAAAATAGCGAGTGAGTCAAAGAAAACTTTACACCTAGAAAAATGTAAATAAAAAGAAAACCAATTTATAAAACCAAAATTATTTTACATATTCTGAAAGAGTAACTCCTCCTGCATCTTGTGGTACCATTTTTGTATGGTATGTCTTTATGCCTGGATGAACGCAACGCATTGTTTGCGAACATGTCAATTTCGAATTGTGCCAGAATGGGTGTAAAATCAAAACAACAAAAAGCTATTAAAAAAACAACTTAATCCTGATTAAAATAGCATAACTTTTTAACAAAAATGTCTTCCGCTTAATAATTTGGCAGGGGTGTTGTTACACATATTGACAACATTTTGTATGATAATGAGATAGATCTGTAGAGTCAGGCATGAGTGAGCACACGTCAAAGACAAAAATAATCACTTTTCAAAAGTATTAGGAGGCCTTTTTAGGTCTGTCAGTGGTAATTTACTCATTGATGTGTACTCATTCGTGCATTACTTGACGAGTCAATCTAATTTTCATGCAAAATGTAGTCAATATGTGTAACAACACCCGTGCCCAGTTATTAAGCGAAAGACATTTTTGTTAAGTTATGCTATTTTAATCAGGATGAAGTTGCTTTTTTCTAGCTTTTTGTTGTTTTGATTTTACTCCCATTCTGGCACAATTCGAAATTCACATGTTCGCAAACAATGCGTCGTGTTCGTCCAAGCGTAAAGACATACCACACAAAAATGGTACCAGAAGATGCAGGAGGAGTTACTCTTTCAGAATATGTAAAATAATTTGGGATTTATAAATTGGTTTTCTTTTTATTGACATTTTTCTAGGTGTAAAGTTTTTTTTTACTCACTCGGTATACAAACACAATTGAGGACATTGGTTACATGCATGAACAGTAGATCAAGGAAAGTCAATGTCAGAAATTTATTTATAGGGACAGAGTCATTTGAAGAGGCAGTTGTTATGTTAATTGTTTCACATTAAGCTACTTCATATTGTCAAGAAAAGAAGTTTGTTGGGGCAAACATGTTAATAAGTTATTGACTACAATTTTATGAAAAGATCTGAGGTTTGTTGATTCTGAGCATTGACATGGAACATTGGATATGATGACACATCAAAAAGAAATTATTGACAATAGCATACAGAGCTCTGTGATATCCTGCAACAGTGTATATTCATGTGTGCTTCAGCAGTTCAAAGTCTAATCCAATTTATAATGAAAAATCAATGTCTTCATCCATTGGGAATGGATTTGTACCTTTGTTTTTAAGCTCCAATAAATATAAAGTCTACCTATATTTGTCATCAATATGGTCATCATTGGCATATCAAGTTCCAGCAAAATTCATATGAATAAAATATGAAAATTCAATATTTTAGAACATACACATACTTGTACAATGTAGGTTGCGCTGTACAGCGTTTAAAGACCAATATCACAAATCAAAATGTCAATAGCTATCCCAATCAACCATATATATTTACAATTAATACAAATTTGGATTGGAATTTACTATTCAACAGTAGATATCCACATGTATATCATGCACTATGTTTGTTGAGTATTTAGTGGAGTTACAACCTGGAACAAAATAATATGAATTCACATCGTGTATGTGCCAAGAGCTATTTGGATGTACAGTACATTACATTAATGCTCTTCTAGTTCCCAACAGAGAAGATCATTTCAATCTGTATATTACTCCCCTCCTTGATCTCAATAGAGCATGGGGAGTATTGGGAAGACTATAGTTTTTTACCTTTTACAGCACTATGGACATAGAAAATGTACAAAGTAGGCCTTTTCAGGAAGTTTAGAACGTACAATGATGTGTCATCCATTAATTAATGAAAACATTAACTTCATTCGAATATCCTAGTTTGCGAAAAAAAAATTTGCATAATTTATTTCTTATCATTTTTGCTATGAAGATGTCATATGTGTGTAGTCCCTTGCCTTGCCGCTTGCAGTTTGACCTCTCTGGACCTGTTCCAATCTTGCATGATCCCAATCTTCCATATGCCTGCTCCTATATCCTTCATGCACCTCTTCTAACTCTATGTATGTACTTGCATGTTATTTGTCGTCCATCCCTGCACCTCTCCCAAATCTCCTTACCCCATCTGGAACTCTGATCCAAGGTATGCCCATTCAACCTGATGTACATCTAATGATTTTTCTTCGCTCCCCCCTTCCAATTTCTCTCCTCAATTACCTCTCTTCGTCTACCTCCTCTTCCTTTCCTTCCTCCACTCTTTCTACCTCCTTCCTTCTCACTTCATTTCTTGTTTCATACCCATTCTTTTTTTATTCACTCTGACCCTTTATTCTCAACCCCACTTTCTTTCTTTCTTTCCTATTTTCTTATGCCTTTCCTTTTCTCCCCTTCTCTTCCATATGATGGGAATTTCACATTACTTGAGGGGGTATCTCACTTGAAGATGCGAATGTTTGCAAAAATGTTCTTGGTTATCAATGGAAATAAACAGGTTGTGACTATAGAGTTTTTATGTTAGGAAAGAAATTTCTAACATGTTCAACAATTTCCGTGCAAATGTATAACCTCCATTTGCAACTCAGTAAAAACTTGTTGCGAACATTTGCAAAAGATTAAAATCTGTTTGCAACTCTTGACGCACAATGTTGAACTATAACCTCCAACTTTGCGTCTTTACAAGCCTTTCCCTGGTGATAACAAAAATTTAAGTAAATATTCGCTACTCAATGAGATGCACCCTTTATAAACATAGATGTTTCATGTTGTCAAACTTGAAAAACTTAAAACATGTTTTGTTTTCCCTGCCCCATCCATCCTGCTAACCCCAATTATCCACATGCACCTCAACAATGCTTCTTACTGCATGATGTGACACCTTGCGCCATTCCCTGTGAATGCATGGGTGGATATTACATCTCATCTAGAATGTAAGTGTTGTAGATTACATTGTGCTTTACTTCCATCTTTATAACAAGTCATGTGTTCATGTTTTAACATACACTGTATGTTAGACATGTAAATGTAGGCCTAATGGGTCTATTGTGAGATGAAAGATATTAACCTTTGAGATATTAGAATACAAAATCATACCTTTTTTTAATTAAAAAAAAAAAAAAATGAAATTTCAGTTTGTTGACTCCGGAAGTTTGCTTTGGTCTGTATTAAAAATAACATAAATAAAAATATCTGGGATGATACAATGTGAGGCAGTACTTAGCTCCTTCTCTAAATGACTAACAGCCTGTCTTTCAGAGAATTGCTAATTAAAACTGACATTATAGAAATAGGTTCAATAGGTGCAACAAAGGGAGTTTTAACAAGACTACAAACGGATACCTGTTTTGGTGACCAACATGTAGTTAATGTATGTCATCGTCTACACAATACCAACATTATATAGGAAAGTTATATCATGACAATTGATAGGTTGTCAACTATCTTACAATTGCCATGAATAATATTTTTTTGTTAGTGGGAGGATGTTGGATTGATATATTCATCCCCTCCCCACTAACAAAAGAAAGTAGGCCTACATCAAGCTTTACGCTGATGATGATTGCTCATACATTTCTATATTTTTGATGTGCATGTTAGACATACTTTTAAAATTGGAATATGAAGCTCAAGCTAAGTAACTCTATCTTTTGACACAAATAATTGATGTCCTCAGTTCCATGGTTTCCAAGGAAGATCAAGGATTTGGATGAGTTTGCCAACCACATTCTGAATGCAGGAGGAGATTTAGAGTCGGACCATCCAGTAAGTAACAGTTTAGAGCATAAAGTATGTTTGACTTACACAATCTAAGTCAGGAATAAGAAGATGAACTCCATGCAAGCTCTTAACCCTTTAGCATGTCTGTGAATATATTTTAAGGCAACTTACTTATAAAGCTGCATCCCGCTGCATGAATATCACACAGCAGCATTTTATACTGGATGTACTAATCTGCTCCTATTCAGTTGATGGAAGAATAATTGGGGAACAGTATATGAGGTATATAATCCTGATGTGCTGTATTCACGTAGCAGACAGCAGCTGTATATTTTGGTAAGTCACCTGACAACTCGTTATCCAGAAAAGAATATGTCTTCTTTTTTATTTTAATCTATCATTTTAGAACAAAATGAACATTTATGAATATAATCACTTTCCAGGGAAAAAAAAGAAAGATTATGTTTAAACTTTTTAATTTTACATTGCTTTTAGGGCTTCACTGATCCAGTGTACAGAGAACGAAGAAAGTACTTTGCAGACATTGCTTACAAGTACCGCCAGTAAGTACTCAACATTTTATTTTGAATAAATACATGTAGTAAGCTTAGCATATAAAAGGTCATATTGAGCAAAGTCTTCAAGAAGGAACCTCAAAATATTATAAATTTTTAGAAAGTATTAAAATAGACCCAAAACCAATCCTTATTTGCATTAAAAAAAAAAGCAACTGCTACCTGTAGGGTAGTCGCTTTTAAAGTGATTAGTAAAAGTTTAATGAAAAGGATGACATGACACAAAAATACTAAATCACATTGCATACTGCGTGGAGTCTTGGGATAAAGTTAGACATTTGCTTAATATAAGGTATTGATGGCGGAGCAATAGGTGTAGGAACAAACATGTACATTATAAAATTGCAGAGAAGTCAAGTGTTTATTACGGCACACTTCTAAACGATTTCGTCATCTTTGTATTCAAGTGGTCAACCCATTCCGCGAGTGACGTACACTGAGGTTGAGACCAAGACATGGACTACCATCTTCACCCAGCTGACCCACCTCTTCAAGACGCATGCCTGTCAGGAGTTCAACTATGTCTTCCCACTTCTCATGGAGAACTGTGGATACCAACCAGACAACATTCCTCAGCTGGAAGATGTCTCAAACTTCCTGAAGGGTAGGTGGTATTTTTAAGTGCTACAAAAGAAAATATTTATAAGGTTTCAAAGACCAAGTACATCTTCAATCTTTTTGTATGTTTCCATATAGTAAAGGGAATGATAACCTAAGAATGTCTTATGTGTATGTTTCCATATGGTAAAGGGAATGATAACCTAAGAATCCCATATGGAAACATACACATAAGACAATTCTTAGGTTATCTCATTCCTTTACTAAGGAAACATACACATAAGAACATTTAGGTTATCATCCCCTTTACATGATGTGAAAG
>CALNVZ010003426.1:38040659-38070530 GCA_940671915.1 Paracentrotus lividus
CCATATAGTAAAGGGAATGATAACCTAAGAATGTCTTATGTGTATGTTTCCATATGGTAAAGGGAATGATAACCTAAGAATGTCTTATGTACTTATTTTTTTACCAAACTCTCTGGGATGAAAGGCTCAGAGCAAATCCGTACCTGCCAATTTAGAATTCATGTCATATATTAACTCTAAAAATTAATGGAAGTGAATTAAGAAAATCCTTTGTTAGTGTACACTAGTCCAATTGCTTCTGCTTTTCTCAATACTGTACTTCTCTGTAACATGCTACATTTATCAACTGTTCCTGTTTTTCTCTTCAGATTGTACTGGATTCACACTGCGACCTGTGGCCGGTCTCCTGTCCTCCAGGGACTTCTTGGCTGGACTGGCCTTCCGTGTATTCCACAGCACCCAGTATATTAGGCACCCTAGCAAACCTATGTACACCCCTGAGCCGTAAGTCTATGTCTATCCCACTGCTGACACCCTTCTATATCCCAAACATACAGACAAACAGACAAAAATGAACAAACGGACAAAACACTGTACATCCTCCAGGGATCCTCCCTGTCCTTCAGGGACTTCTTGGCTGGACTGGCCTTCTGTATATTCCACAGTACCAAGTACATCATGCGTCCTAGCAAGCCTATCTATACCCCTGAGCCATAAGTGCAAGTATATCCCACCGCTGACACCCTTTTAATTCTCAAGCATACAAACAGACAAAACAGTTTCGTATTCATCCCATGTACATTCCCGTGTTGATATTGCTGATATCCCATCCTTGACACCATAAATCCCAAACATATTACAGACAAACTAATTTCATTTCATTTCATTTCATTTCATTTCCATCCCATTTTTATCCCACAACAAGAGGGGGATAGAGCAATGTCCTTCTGGCGCTGCTCAGCGGCTGCCGGGCCCACGAGAAAAGGGGCAAAATAAATATCCGTTTCGGACAATAAAATTTAAATCCCGAACAGACAAAACGATTACATAAGCTTCACTGTACATCCCTGAGCTGTACGTACTTTCATTCCACTGCTTATGCCATTTTAAATCCAAAACATACAAACAGACAAAAGGATTTCATATTCATTACATTCTTGAACATTAAGTGCTGATATCCCACCAATGACTCCCTTTTAAATCCCAAATATACAGATAAACAGACAAAATAATCCCCTAGACATCAGTGTACATAATAATAATAACTTTAATTCATAAAGCACCTTTTTATATTAGATACAAAGTGCATAATAATAGATACAAAGTGCATCCCTGACATGTAAGTACTTATATCCCACTGCTGACACCTTTTGAAATCGCAAACGGACAAGACCATTCATATTCATCCCATATACATACCTGAGCTGTAAGTACTTCTATCCCACTGCTGACACCCTATTAAATCCCAAACGTACAAACAGACAGAACAATTTCATATTCATCCCATGAACATCCATGAGCTGTAATTACTTATATCCCACCGCTTACACACTTTTAAATCCCAAACATAGAGACAGACAAAACATAACATAGGCATCAGTGTTCATCCCTGAGCTATAAGGTTAAACCTTAAGTAGGCCCTACTCATGTCCCATCACCAGACCTCCCAACCTTTCCGCTTTTGGCGGAAAGATTACGCTTTTTTTAAGTGTTTACGATTTTCCGCTTTCGTCTATTAATTTTCCGGAAAAATCATTCAGATTCAATTGGCATTCCATACAATGTGAAATTGACGATTTTGACCCTTTTCCCAGGCTTTTTATAAAAAATATCGCTTGTGCAATTAAAGTTTGTGTTTATCGGTGCTTGAAATTAGTTTAAAAGACTTGATACAAGTCTAGCGTGAATGGAATCTTAAAATCCTAGCCCTGCTTGCAATGATTTCAAGACTGCAGGTAATAGGCGTAGGGCAATTCTAGCTGTCTCTCAGCCCGCTAGTCCCCCATGATTGAGAGCTCAGTTTTCATGGCGTACGGACCGGCGGGAATCAAGATCATGTGGATATTTTTGAGCTCTTTCTTTCTGTGATTATTTGATATTTATCATGCCTTGGAATTGCTTATACAACTAAAAAGAACAGCAAATGCATTGTTAGCATCATTGATCATGGTGAGGAAAAAAGATTGTCAATTGTCATTGGTCGATTTCAAACTGCAGACATGTTAGGGTCATTTCTAGCTTTCTCTCAGCAAGGGTAAGTGTCTCCATTGCCATTAATGGGAAGGCTTGGCGGCGTATATCTGGATCATGGATTATTTTAGTCTCTATTGGATATTATTATGCTTGGGATTGCTTAGAACTAAATAGACTAGCAAATTACTGTAGATCTACTTGTAGCATCATTGATTGGGGAAGAAATTTTTTTTTTTTTTTTTTTTTTTTTTTTTTTTTTTTTTTTTTTTTTAACTTTGGTTTCTTATTTTCTGCTATCAATTGTGTTCTTTTCACACTTGGTTATATATAGATCCTTGGGTAAGGTGTTGCTGAGATGAGATGAGGTCAAGGTTATATAGGGGTCAAAATGACCCCGCAGTCGCCGCTCGACGGTACGTCCCTCAGCTAGATCCTCCCCGCAGACCATCGAGTTATATTGATTTTTAGCCAATCTTTTTAGGATTTTCTTTGTTGAAATGTTGGGAGGTCTGCATCACTGACTCTCATTTTAATCTTTGAAAGAGAAGCAGACAAAATAACGCTAAACAGGTACATATTCATTCCATATTCATCCCTGAGCTGTCAATACTTATATTCTATCTCTTACATCTCTTTCAATCAGAGCAATATAGTTATGGTTATGAACTTTTTGCTGATTACTTTATTTTTGATATGAAATATAAAAGTAAATTTAAGGAACAAAAACTTTGTCAAAATAATGGTTTTATGACGTTACTGTTTTTATGACTTTCTTGCAGGGATGTTTGCCATGAGCTCCTTGGACATGTTCCTCTCTTTGCTGATCCAAAGTTTGCTCAGTTTTCACAGGTGAGTGCAGTGATAAGACTTTCACAAACATTAAATCTTATTTTACTGTCAAGAGGCAACCAAATACATGTACCTGGGCATGTAAGAAGCAAGACATGTATTTTGATCATCTAGAAATTGTATCTTGATTTTTTTCTGGGTTACTCGCCACTTAAAGCTCTTTCAAACGGTAATTGGCTTCTAATTTGATAATAATAACTGTTTGTATAGCACTTTATTCCATTAGTAATAATATTGTTTTTCAATATTTTATCGTAGAATAACTGTTACAGATTTAAGTAGTTAAACATGCATTCATATTTATATTCATTCATGAAAATATCCACCATATGAATTGTGTAATGAATTTTTATGTAGTGATTGGACAGTGTAAGAATTTCTCTTTGTTTTTCCCCTTTAGGAAATCGGTCTGTTGTCCCTTGGAGCCCCAGATGAGTACATTCAGAAACTTGCCACCGTAAGTTTGTTATTTTCTTTTCTTCTCTATTACTTTACATACATACTTTCAACATTGATTCCAAGATCAAGGATAAATCATGATAATTCTTAAGATTTAAGTTGTAAGAGTGAAGGGAGAATTCTGCCCCCTGGATATTTGCCACGATTCATTTCAGGATATTTCTTGACTTTATAGCATAGAGTCTTACAGATACCAGATTTATAAAGTTTTGACCATTGGTAACGCCCAACAGCAAAATGGACAATTTCCCCCCATTGACATACATGTAGGTGATGAAGCAACACAATACAGAATTGCAAAATTCAATATGTGAACCTCTGATTATGTAAATGCTGTGAACTAAAAAAAACTATAACCGATACATGTATGAAATATAGAATTTTGTAGGGTAACATATAAAAGGATGTCCTAACTGCCTGTTAGTTGCAGAAGTTTTAGTGACTCCGTGGCTGAGATTTTTGGGGTGGGGAATGGCACAAAAGGTAAAGACTTTTTTTAAGAGCAAATATTAGTCATGCAAGTTATTTTGTTTCCTGCTTTTTTATTTTTTTAATTCTTTTGACTCTGGTGTTTTGTATAATTGCAGTGCTATTGGTTTACAGTTGAGTTTGGACTATGCAGACAAAATGGTCAGATTAAAGCCTACGGAGCTGGACTATTGTCTTCATTTGGAGAGCTGGAGGTAAGTCTTGTTTTTTAGGTTGATCTTCATTGTGAAGCTGTTTAAAATCTATTCAGCTGTTTAATTCTTATTTATGCGAGTAATTAATTGCGTAGTGAATATATGTTCAGTGTTTATCATTATTTAAACCATTTTAAGAGAATTTAACAGAATGGTTTGATCAGTATCTCAACAATTCCCTGAGTGTACTCACTGCATACTGGTTTTCAATTATTCTACAAGATACTTATGTAATCTAATTTATAATAATAATATTAATGGTGGCTTCTTATATAGCGCTCAGGTCCGTCATGCATGACGCTCATGGCGCTTTACAAAGAATTTTTTTTTTACACATTATTACCCCAGTCATAGCTGAGCGCCCAAGTATGTAGCGCTCAAGCATATCTGGTACCTATTTACACTTGGTGGGTAGGAGCATTGTAGACGAAACGCTCATGCCCTGGGACGTAAGTGTCATCCGGGGATTGAACCCATGGTCCTTGCTTTCTCAGTCCAGTGATATGACCACTAGACTATGACACTTCTACCTTTTTTTTTACTATGCCAAACCTTTGCATGTCTTATGAATGTGTAGCACATTTTACTCTTTTTATTTTTTTAATGTTACAAAACATTTTGTGTAGCATGAACACAGAAAAAAATACCTTTTCAGACGAGATACAAAATGATATTGTTGTTTTTCGAATCGTCTAGCACCATCAAAGAGGAAATTGATTATTATGATTGTAAGTAAGTAAGTACAATTGTGAAAAATATTGAATAACGCATGCAAGGAGGAAACATTTCCCGAAGAAAGTTATTGATGTGGCATGGATTCAAACCTTGTTTTATGTGATTTACAGTCTTATTTATGTGTCAAAATGTAAAGCTAATTTATGATTCTCCTTTATTTCTAGTACTGCCTGTCTGATAAGCCTGAGATTCGAGCCTTCGACCCAGAGAAGACTTCAGTAACTGAGTATCCAGTCTGTAAGTTCCAGCCTGTCTACTACCTAGCAGAGAGTTTTGGAGATGCAAAGGAGAAACTCAGGTAATTATAAGAGAGACAGGGACAGATAAAGAGAGAGGGAGAGCGGAGAAAGGGAGAGAGAGAGAGAGAAGGGGAGAGAGAAGGGGAAGGGGAGAAAGGGACGTGGATGGACACATCAGTAGCTAGTATCCAGTTTGTAAGTTCCAACCTGTATACTATATGGCTGAGAGCTCAGGTAGGCTAATGGAAGCTTTTACCTGCTTGCTGACATCACATTTGATAGACATGAGGGGGAGAGAGGAATATTTCCTGATAGGAATATGGGGAGGAGAAAAGTTGATAGAATATGACATCAGTTTCCGAAGGAGAATGGGATGGGCGTAGTCAACGTACCCTTTGATTTTGATTGAAAGCATGTTATATAGATAATTATAAATAAACAAAAAGAGTGAGTTGTAACTAAACATCATGTATATAGAACAGGGGAACAACTGCATCCAAACAGAAATATTTAATATGCCACTTTGTAGTGGAGATCTATTATTCATTATTTAATTAGTAATGTAAAACTTGGGCCAAGAAGATGATGGGACCCTTCATTGTTTATTATAATGCCAAAACCAAGTCTGTGTAGGTGTACCGTGTTGGATTGATCTTATATTTATAAAGAGAGATACATGTACTGTAATTGGCAACTAAATATCCAAAGAAAAGACGAATACTACATCCGAACAACATATTTTATGTGGATCTTGATACATTCGTTTACCACCTCATTATTAATATCAGCAGTCATCTTTTTATTTGTGATGTAGAACTTGGGCCAAGAAGATTGAGAGACCGTTCAGTGTGCGTTACAATGCCTACACTCAGTCTGTAGAGGTTCTTGATAAGAAGGAGTCACTGAAGGATATGGTCACTAATATCAAAGGTAAGAAATAGCTTGTTATTTAACTGCTTTATCAAAATCCTCGTTCTAATCTACAGTGGAAAATGGTTATAACGAGGTCATTGGGACCATATAAATTACCTTGTGATATCAGGAATGTCATAATAATGGGGGGGGGGGGGGGGGGGGGATACAAAGCACTGGAACATACACATTTACCTTGTTATTTTAGGAAACTTGTTATATCAGACCTCTTATAACAAGTTTTCACTGTTCCTCAAAATGTTGTTATAATAGCGCAATATCACAGTGTTTTGATATGACAGTCATCCGATGAGCAAAATAGCAACAAAAATAAGCGTAACATTGTTATTGAGACCTATTAATACACCGTAAGCAATCTGCTAGCTTGAATAGCAGTAACATTACTGGTGAGCTTGCGAATAGGTGGTGTATGAACTGGGCTGATAGATTATATAATTTGTTGCATTGCAAAAATTTGTTTGTTGTTTATTATTTCTTTACTTCAGAGTCTTTGTTTGATTGTATTTATTTACCAGGTGAACTGAGTATTCTGACTGAGGCACTGGACAAGATCAATTAGAGAGAGAGGGGTGAGCAAGATATATTCATTTAACAGGGAACAAAATATAAAGTTAATCAACGTACAGGTATAAAGATTCCATGGAATATGACCACAGATTATATGCCTCTATTTTTATATACTGAAATATAATAAGGCATTTGTATTTGATTATACAGTAATTAGTTCTCGCCTATTATATTAAATAACAATCATTTTATTCTCTTGGCAGAATATGACAAGAAACTTTGAAAGACTTTCACTGTATTCATTTTTAACTTTATTTTTAAATGTGTGGAACTTTCTGAGAGATGTTGAATATGGCTATAAGACATGCCTCTGACAATCATGCCTGGCACCAAAGGGCGATAAGAAGTGCTCAAACAGTTACAAGGCGTATAGCTATTGACTTGAAAACCTATTATTACTATATTCAGAAAGTAAGTAATGTCTCAATATAATATTATTCAAATTAAAGTATGTCAAAAAAGAACTCTATTCATAAAAGCATACATGTATGTTATGTGTAGATACAAGTCTTACAAAAATCTCCTTTTTTTTAATCAAATTCATATTACATGTATATAGATAATATTAGTCATGTATGTCACATTCATATTTGCCATATATTGGTGTGTATATAACAATTATTATGATACTTGTAATGTCACATTATATTGAAGTCATAATTGTTTGCTGAAGAAACAGCAGCAAAACTGCTATCAAATGTAAATTTATTGTAGCATTGAAAACTGGAACAAAATAAAAATACAAGTTACAAAACACATAATTTTTTTTATAAACTTGTGACATACATATGGATCTTAATCAAATGATTAGTTGACTGCAGAAACATGAACAAGCATTGCAAGACAGTCTCAACCTTTACAGGCCTAAACTACGACATTCCAAGATTCAGGTGTAATGTTGTAGAATCTCAATAATAATAATATCTTCACACTAAATGATCACATTATTCAGACGTTTTTTCATAGTATGCTATGCTTTAAGTACTGATATTCCAGTTAAAATTTAAAAAAATTGAGTGATTATATTCTTTAGCCATTTTTGCATTGTTTTTTTTTTTCTCACCTCTGGAAGCTAATCAAGTTCATTCACATGTATAATGTTTTCAAAACATTTTGGTGATGGGAGGTTTGGGACTCATGGATTTAGTTTGCAGCTGGTTATTTCTTTTCATCAAATTATATTGTGCAGCTTTCTTTTTTTAGCAGCTAGGAAGTATTATAGTGTGTGTATTCCATACATGGTTGTGTTTCTTGGTCTCAAATTCAACAATAAACTTTTACCCTAAATGAAAAGGTACAAGGACAAAAAAGAAGAAGATTAAGTAGGAGAATGTATGAAAAAATTACTTGAAATATGCAACGTAAGGTGTTTTTTATTAGATCTACATTTTGAAGGGTCTTAGTCAGGATTTTATGGAGGAAAATAAATTTATTACTGATTTTGAAGCATTTTAATTGAACACTATGAGCTCGTGTAGCCCAGTGAATATATCATCAAACTGATATTTGTTTAAAGCCCAAGTATAGTTGTAGTAGAAAACATTGTTTTTTTTTTAAACCTGCTCAACTTGTCCTCATAGTGTTCTAAAGACATAACAATATATGGGCAAAGGATATAATCATGTTCCATGCATATCTTTCCATGATATGTAATAGTTTGCATGAGCACGGGGAGATGTTCATCAAAGTAAGGCCAAACTTCCTTCATTCTCACCCCAGAACTCTGGGCATGCCAACCAGCAGCTGATTGGTATAGCGTGAGTGAATTCTGTGTGTACAGTCTGTGTATGGGAATAGCATATGCTTTGCACAAAAACCGCTGTATGCTGGCATTGTGCCTGTGAGATCCTATCGATTGTGGCACTGTCAATAGATATATTTACACAGTTTTGTTGCTAAATTCAGGTGTTAGAGTGGATTTTATAACAAATCCTTTTATACACAGAGGTTAATTGAGGTATTCATTCATATTATTCTGCTCTGGAAGCAAAACAAAAAATCTGTTCTCCCAACACTATACATGACCTTTAAGTCCTTGTCATTTTCCATCATTTTTAGTCATCATGATAGTTTCAATTTGGTTGTGTGCCTTGTCATATAATATAATACCAGATCATGTAATCATGAATACTTTGTATTCAAAACTATGCTGTTTCACAAATTATATTTGTTGTATAATGTCCAATACAATAGCACAAATTTCTTATATTCTATATATTCTATTAATATCAAATATACCATTGTATAAATATTCAATATACAATTGCACAAATTCTTATATTGTATATAGCTATTCAATATTTGTTATTCAGAAACATTTTAAACATCTACATATGATATGTATAATAGGATTATGAATATTTTACATATATATTTTTTATATCTCATCAGATATCATTATTGTGGTGTGTGATTTGGCAAAATGATATTTCTGAGCACATTACAAAAGTCATGCATTATTCGAAACATGATTAAGACAAGATTAAACGTTTTTCATTGCTGTAAATTTGCTTGAGACATCTAAAATGTTTATAAATTCATAAATATTGTAGCTTTTATGCATTTTAAAACGTAATTGTTGCATGATTACACAGAAATAATGGCACGTTATAATCTGTTTGAATACACATGAAAATAACAAATGGAGTAATAGAGTTCCATTGCCATCTACTATGTACATACGGTATGCTTACAAGAAAAAAAATTTGTATTTCCTCCCCCTCTGTTGTGCACTATGTATTCTTCTCATATTCAGTAATCAAAATAATTATATGAAATAGGGTTTTGATAATCTGAAATAAAAGGGACAATCTGAAAGAACTGCTAGAAAAAAAAATTGATTTTGACAAAATTGACGACAGCTACCTATTTCATGAGGGTTCTCCTTGTACTCAATACATATGGATGTGCTACCTATACTGTATTATGAAATAAAGACAATTATGTATCTTTAGATTAATATAGTTTTCTACAAGATTGCTATGGAAAACAAGTCATTCCCATACATTATAATTTGAAAGTTGCTCACACTTTACCACAAAAGCGCTATTCCTGCATAGAACTTTAACTGTTAACATTGTCACTAATACATTGTCTAATGACATGAGAAAGTAATATTGTCTTTACATTTTAAAATACCATGTAAGACTTACTCGCCAACTTCTTATATTTTTGTTTTACATTATGTAAGTAATTTTGTTTGCCAAGCTTGCAGGGGTTTCAGCATTAAAAATATGTCAACCAATTCTCTTTCACTGTTATAGATGTTTTATAGAGTAAAGGAGGATTATGTATAAAGTGTTTTAGATATTGAAGGCAGAGAGAAAGAGAGACAGAGAAAAAAAATAAATGGATATAATAGGAGAAATGACGAATATATGTACACATGTAGAAAAAGAGGGAGAGGGAGAGAGAAAAAAAGAAGGAGAGGGTGGGAGAGTGCAAAATGTATACTACAAGGAAAATGTAATGGGAAAGAAAGGAGAGAGAATGTAGAAATGGGAGGGAGAGGGGAAACGGGTTGGCTGAGAGAAAGAGAGAGAGAAAAAAATAAAACGGATATAAAAGGAGAAATAACGAATTTATGGACACATGTAGAAAAAGAGGGAGAGAGAGAGAGAAAGAAAGAAGGAGAGTGAAGAAGAGTGAAGAAGAGAGGGAGAGTGCAAAGTGTATACTACAAGGAAGAAGAAATGGGAAAGAAAGAAGGAGAGAGAATGTAGAAGTGGGAGGGAAGGGGGAAACGGGTTTGGAGAAGTCAGAAATAAAGTAAAAAACAGTAAGATAAATACCGGAAAACAAAATTAACCCCAAAAATATAATTTTGAGGATTGTGTTCTATTAATAGTGATTGTTACAGAGCGTAATCTTGTAGAGCCGGAAAGAGAGAGAGAGGGGGAAGAATGGCAAAATTATATAAATACCTAGAAAAAAATAATGACAAACAATCTCCAGAACATTCCACCAGCTCCGTTCACATGATTTCATATACAGTTCGCCAGCACAAGATGACTAAATTATGACGTCACACTGCGAGGGCAATAAAGGTTAAGCGTCAACGTTTGCAAAACAAAAGACTTCGTTTATTTTAGCACTCATTGCACTGGCAGAATGACGTAGTGTCCGAACAGTAAATTAACACCTCCGTCATTTTGTTCAATAAGATGGAATGCCGTTGTTTCTTATGTGACGTCACGTTAATTAACACACTGACGGATTTTTATTGAAAAAAAGAAGAAGAAAAGAGGATGGATATCAATGGGAGATATTATTTTAGAAGGCTTGTTGGAATTGAAATTGCCTCTTCCGTTAATTCTAGGGACAGTATTATACATGTACTTCACGGAACAGCAACGATTTTTGTTTCCTTCATTAAATCTCGCTTTTTATGCGTCTGTAATTTATTATTATTTTTTATTTTTAATGCGTCGGATCGGTTTTAAAACTTTGAAGCTCAAATTGCCCTCAATGATACAATTTTACCATTAAAACAAATGACCCTCATGGCCAGGTGCCCTGTAACATGAAACAGATCGATTGTTACTCTTAGTACACGGTTTAGCATAGGTTTACGATTGATATCGATGATCACAAGATATAAGACTGATCGCATTTTACATGGCATTGATAAGATAAGGAAAATAGAGAGAAAGAAAACAGAGGTTGACATTGCATTAACTAAGTACATGTACATGGATCCAGTTGTGGCGTTGACAGGAAACAGCAATACCAACACGTCACATGTCTCTAGAGATCGTAATAGGTGGAAAGCCTTGATCGTTAATTTCTGGAACAGACAGGCCACGTCGACCGGGAGCATAAAGAGTTAAAATGAATAGAGTACCGAAGTTTGATGTCATAACGGTGGTGTTGTCATGATTGCTGGTTCTAAACAATCTTGTGTTGAACAATAGCAACATGATCGCACCGAAACCTGTTTGTGTATGTGCCCGAGTCTAGCCCGCTGCTGGACCGCATTTAGGCTAAACCTCATGCATGGCCTTTTTTTTTTTTCGTTTAGAACCAGTAACTAGGACGACGGGTGATTATGACGTCAACACTTCGGTACTCTATTGCAAATTAATAATAGCCAATCAGTATCCTTGTCGCAGGCACTACTTGAAGAAAAATCTCACCTTGAGCCAATCAGAATGGTTGTTTCAATTATTGTGCAGTTAGTCGTAACTATTTACAGGGCAATAATAGTATTGACGATTGTTTCATATCTTCTAAAGATATGACATTCACTCTCTTAAAAGAGTGAAAAGGTTCACTCTTGACACAGTGAATTTCAGAAAGAGTGAATTTAGGGTGAATTTCAAATGATTTTGGAGTGAAAATACACATTTTTACTCATGTTTTAGTGACCTCAGGGATCACTCTAAGATCCCATATGAGTGAAAATGGATAAAGTGCATATTAATAAAACCTAATCAGTAACCTTGTTGCTTACACTTTTTGGATAAAAGCGTCATTATGACCCAATCAGAATAGTTGTTTCAATATAGTACAATTATTCGAAACTATCTTATAGTATTGATGATTGTTTCATATCTTCTGTAGATATGACATTTACTCCCTTTAAATGAAAAAGAGTGAAAAAGTTCACTCTTTACGGAGTGAATTTCAGAAAGAGTGAATTTAGATTGAATTGGAGTGAAAATACACATTTTCACTCATTTTTTAGTGAGCTTAGGAATCACTCTAAGAATAGATCCTATATGAGTGAAACTGGAAAAAATGTGCAAATTAATAATAGCTAATAAAAGCTTAGTAACCTTGTTGCATACCCTTTTTGGATAAAAGCCTCACTCTTAACCAATCAGAATAGTCGTTTCAACTGTGCAATAAGTCGTAAATGTTTGATACTGGGCAATAGATTGTTTCATATCTTCTAAAGATATGACATTTACTATTACTTATCTTTAAAAAAAAAGAAAAAAAAAAAAAAGAAGAAGACTATTACAATCCATGTAAAACATACATATCATATCCATGTTAATCATTTTATAATATTTAAGATATTTCAATTTGCACCCCAATTATTCGATTTTATTTATATTGTTTTATTTTATTTTATTTTATTTTATTTTATATTAATTATTTCATGTATAAGGAGGCAATTTAGTGACCATTTAAGAAATGTTAAATTTCCAAATCATAACGTCCCATAGCCCTGCTTTCTTGAACATTCTATTGGAAGGAGTTATGTCAGATGTCTTGTGACATTTAGGCGATGACACATGGGCCCCCTCCCCGGGTCCCCGGGTCAACCCATAGACGATGGCGGCAAAAAGAAAAGATAACAAGAAAATAGTGGGGGGGGGGGTTGGCGAAATATAAGGTCCGATGATATAATCATATAAAAATGTGAAATCTGGGATACGCTCTATATTTGAAATTACGACACAGACCTTCGTTATTATGTAACTGTAATATTAACTACAAACTTACGAAATATTTCATCTAAACATGCTTACGTTCCGGAATTTCATAAGCTCATGAATATTCACGAGACTTTCGTTTCGAAACTACTGAGACTTAGGTGTATTAATAAGTCTCAACCAATGGACAGCTCCCCCAGACTTGGGCGAGCACTCAAGCACCGTCTTCCGATGCAAGCCATAGGCGCATTATCGATTTGCGCGGCAACACGGATTTACTAATTGATATAAATTGATAGACCGTCGCCACGCGAGACCCATGTATTAATCCAACACCAATCTGTAATTCAGCGACTAGCTCTCTGATGCCTGCGATCTACATGCAGTAAATAAAGGAAGAAAAGAAGGTTATGTATAGGGAGAGAGAGAGAGAGAGAGAGAAAGTAAAGAACGGGCAAGTGACGAAGATCGCTTTTTATTAAAATTCGGGACGACGCACCACCGAACGATTACATGACGCGAGCAGTGCTCGTCGAACTCTGGCAGACGACAACCTGTTGCATGGGATTGGGATTTATTTTTGCGCCTTTTTCAGTACACGATTTATTTTTCGGACCTTTAACACCGGCGATCGTTTCATTCTCGCCTCAGCTCAAGCATTTATGATAAAATCTACTTTGAATTTGAATCAATTTAAAATAACCGGTTTGTGAAGCATTTTCATGTTGTCCTCTTCTGTGCAGTGTCCGTAAAGGAATCTTTAAAAGTAAATGCCATAAGATATTTGTCTTTAATCAACAACCTTCAAGGACATTTTGAACTCTTTACAACGTCACCTATTACGTCACAATTCCCCGCTCCGATACGTAGAAAGGTGGACGTATTAGTCGGTTTTTCAAACTTTAACAGTGTGCTTCAAAGTTTAATAGTTTTGTCTTGTTTTGCTGAGAAAAATATTTAAAGGTTCTAGAACAATCACTTGCTATCATTGTGACGTCATAAAAGTAGACTAATTTGTAGGTTGTAACAATGGCGGAGGATAGCCCAAAGACCGCGAAGAATGGTGAATTTTCCTTGCCGAATTTCGGTGCTGTGAAACCAGTAAGGTTTACCTCAGGTAAACCAAAGAGGACTCCCTTCGAGAAACTCTCAAAATCCTTCGATGAAGTGGTAAGTTTATTTCATTATTATCATTATTATTATTATTATTATTATTATTATTATTATTATTATTATTATTATTATTATTATTATTATTATTATTATTATTATTATTATCATTAATTGCTGTTACATTCGTTTTGTTCATTATATTGTAAAAGGTCAATAACAATTACAATTTCACTTCATTTAAATTGTTTTCCTTTAAACCCAAACTCTATAATGATTGTGGTGTATTTTTTTATTATTATTTTTGTGTGTGACAAAGGGTACAATGAAGGATTTGTAAAAGTATGTAAATTATGGGTTCTCCTTGGAAAGTCTTTAGTAAGGGTTTATTTCATTGGTTTAATAGTTGGTTGGTTAATTGTTGATTTTATATTATTGTTGATTTTGTATTATGTTCAAAGTACTGAAGGTTAACTCCGGGGTTCGAATATACCTGGCACCGCACTGGCGCCACATTCAGTAAATAGGTACATTGTTTTGGAAGAAATCCTTGCAAGTTCCGTATCAGCTATATATTTAAAGCCAGAGTAATAGCAGGGCTTTGCGTTATCATCAGGAAAAGGGCGCTCTCATTTATTATTACTTTTGAAAGTCAATTAGCAACGAGAGAAACGTGTAAACATTTAAGATTTGCCGACCTGAAGATGCGCAAATGGAAGCCAAACCATATTCAACCATCTATTTTACGCCTGTTTTTTGTCTTCTTTTAATCATACATCGCTTGAGGTTGCAATGACCTAATTTGAAATTAACTATTTTGACATTTTTTTTTCTAAAATAATAATAATTATACTTGCTTATATAGCACCTAACACTTACTTTATCAGAAGTCTCTAAGCGCTCTACAATATTATTATGCAGCATAATTACCCTGGATTTAGCAGTGCAGCTTTTACGCGCGCTGCGTTTCAAGGAATAAATATTCCTACCAGGTCCCCATTCACCTCACCTGGGTCGAGTGCAGCAACTTGTGGATGAATTTCTTGCTGAAGGAAATTAACGCCGGGTTGGGATTTGAACCTGCGACCCTCTGATTGAAAGGCGAGAGTCAGAACCACTACACCACGACGCTTCCATGTTGACTTATTTGCCAATATAACACTGTGTGTGTTTTTTTCGCGCGTTAGAAATAAAATGAAACAAGTAAATAGTCAAATAAATAAATATATATTATTAACATATTAACAATTATATATTTCTTCTCTGACTCTCTCCATTCCTCCCCCATTACCCTTGCCGTTATTACCTATGATGGGCTGATTATGTTAAGAGTATGCATGGGGTGTCAACTCATACTCTTCACTTCACCAAACACTAAAAAGTAAAATAAAAGGGGTAAAGGAGTAAAATCATCCCTCATAAGGCCGAGGAGTGACAGTGTTTTAAAACAAGGTGGAAAACGCTTTTACTCATTGGCCCTTTCCCACCCTTTTCGCCCTTTGTGTTTGTAGGGTGTATAATCCTCTCATTATTGAGCCATCAATGTAAATTATTATGCAAACAGCAGCATGACTTTCCAAAGAAAGGATTTTCTCCAAATTAAAGACATTCAGTTCACGCACAACGCATAGCAAACAAACAATTATTGGGTGCATGGATAATAAACAACGGCTATTATATTATATCTTTACTTGCAATCTAATTGCGAAAGGATGTCCAATATTTTCACGATAGGGTACATGCAGGTAATATGGACCCTAAGCTCTTTGCCTAATTTGCATAAAATTACGAAATACACACAGTCTAATCTTTGTTTATATGAATCAATAACTACTGTCTAACTTTTATTGAGAAAACCAATTGTCACCAACCCCCCTGTCTGCAATATTCAATGTTGACGTCATTACCAAAGTGCCCATTATACCTGCATGTGCAGGTAATATGGACATGTATTTAATGTACGTTTTAAAAACTACAATTACTCTACATGTCTGGAATTTGCTTAATGCTTGAAAATCATTAACTTTAAAGATAATTTGAAATTATAAAACCCTTCAGTAAAACCTTTGACTATATATTTCATTGTTATGTATTTTGTATATTATTTCTTTTTTAATATATTTTAATATTATTTTCATTATACAAGTCAATATAGGCCTACAAAAGTTATTTATATTTATTTATACTGTGAATGTACCTTAAAAATCGTAGCAAAGAGATTGATGCCTCATCCCAATATTAAGTACGAGATGCATTTCCGCCATTTTGGATGTCACATATTACTGCATAATGTTGCTGTGTCAGGAGCCATTTAATGCAACAATTTCTGCACCCCTTCACTAAACAAATGACTGTAAGCCTATTATGTTCAAAATGAACGTATTAAGCTTACTAATATAAAAACAATTGGGTTACCCCTCAATCCTTTCACTCATTCTGTGCAATATCAAATTTTAATCAGGGTGTTAAAATGCAGTAGTTTTACTACCTTTTGGGTTTCATCATTTTCTCAGAGAAATTTCGCATAGTGCTTCTCACGCACGATATATTTATGCGTTACTAGTTTCATATGAACAACATTAATGGTGCTCACACCGGTCATCCGGTCAACGCGCGTCGAACGGTCCAGACATGATTTGCTTCAGGTGTCCCATATTACCTGCTGTCCCATATTACCTGCATGTACCCTATACCAATTTTCTCTGTTCATTATTTAATTACTGTTTAGGTTATCATAACGTATAGTTAAAGCAAATTGTATCATTAAATAAATCGTTCGGAACTTGAGATGCTTGGTTGGGAACTGCATTCGTTTGATAAGGGACCGTTCAATTCGAATAATCATGATGATAGGTGTTTCCTTTTAAGGGGAAAATGAGAAGAAGGTGAAAACAAAACGAAAACTCAAACAGTAATCCATCGTCTTTAAAAATTATGAAGAAAAAAAAAAATCTTATAAAAAAAAAATTTCAAAAAAAAAAAAAAAAGAGAGAGATAATTTGTAGGAACATAAAAAGGATGTCTAATCATGTAGTTGCAGAAGTAGTGACTCGTGGCTGAGATTTTTGGGTGGGGAATGGCACAAAAGGTAAAGACTTTTTTTAAGAGCAATATTTATCATCAATTTTTTGTTCCTCTTTTTTATTTTTTTAATTTTTTGACTCGGTGTTTGTATAATGCAGTCATTGTTAACAGTTGAGTTTGGACTATGCAGGAAAAATGGCAGAATTAAATGCCTACTGGAGCTGGACTATTTTCACTTGAGAGCTGGAGGTAAGTCTAGTTTTTTAGGTTGATCTCATTGTGAAGCTGTAAAAATCTCATTCAGCGTTTTAATCTATTTATGTGAGTAATTATATTGCGTAGTGAATAGTTCATGTTTACATTTAAACATTTAAAGAATATAAAGAATGTGTCATACTCAACAATTCCTGAGTGTACTCACTGCATACTGTTTCAATTATCTACAAGATACTACTGTAATCAATATAATATAATATTAATGGCTCTTATATAGCGCTCAGTGTCCGTCATGCATGACGCTCATGGCGCTTTACAAGAATTTTTTTACACATATACCCCATCATACTGACGCCCAAGATGTAGCGCCAGGCTATCTGGTACCTATTACACTTGGTGATAAGCATTGTGACAACGCCATACCTCTGGACGTAAGTGTCAATCCGGGATTGAACCCATGGTCTTGCTCTCATCCAAGTGGAGTGAGAGCGCAGAGAGCGATGGACACTTCTACCTTTTTTACTATGCGAACCTTGCATGTCTTGATTTACACATTTTACTTTTTATTTTTTTAATGTTACAAACATTTGTAGCATCAACACAGAAAAATACTTTTAACGAGATACAAAATGATATTGTTGTTTTCGAATCGTCTAGCACCATCAAAAGAAATGATTATTATCATGTAAGTAAGCTAGTAAATTGTGAAAAATATGAATAACGCATGCAAGAGGAAACTCCGAGAATTATTGATGGCATGATCAACCTTGTTATGTGATTTACAGTCTATTTATGTGTCAATAATGTAAACTAATTTATATTCTCCCTTAATTTCTAGACTGCCTCGATAAGCCGAGATTCGAGCCTTCAGACCCAGAGAAGACTTCAGTAATGAGTAATCCAGTCGTAAGTTCCAAGCCTGTCACACTAGCAGAGATTGGAGAATGCAAAGGAGAACTCAGTAATTATAAGGAGACCAGGGAATAAGAGAGAGGAGAGCGAGAAAGGAGAGAGAAGAGAGAAGGGAGAAGAAGGGAGGAGAAAGGAGTGGATGGAACCATCAGTAAGCAGATCCAGTTGTAAGTCCAACCTTATACATACTGGCTGAGACTCAGGAGGCTAAGGAACTTTACCTGCTTGCTCGACATCACATGATGACATCGACGGGAGAGAGGAATATTCCTGATAGGAATAAGGGAGGAGAAAGTTATAAATAGACATCAGTTTCCGAAGAGAATGGGATGGGCGTAGTCACGTACCCTTGATGATGAAAGCAGTATAGTAGATAAATTATACAATAAAACAAAAAGAGTGAGTTGTAATATAACATCATGTAATAGAACAGAAGGGAACAACGCATCCAAACAGAAATATGAATATGCCACTTTGTAGTGGAGATGCTATATCTTATTTAATTAGACGTAACTTGGCCAAGAAGATATGGGACCCTTCATTGTTTATTAATAAGCAAACAAGTCTGTGTACGGTGTACCGTGTGGATTGATCTAATTTATAAAGAAATACATGTACTGTAATTGCAACTAAATAGTCCAAAAAAAGACGAATACTACATCCGAACAACATATTTTATGTGGATCTTGAATACATTCGTTACACCTCATATTTAATATCAGCAATCATCTTTTTATTTGTGAGTAGAACTTGGGCCAAAAGATTGAGAGACTCGTCAGTGTGCGTTACAATCCTAACTCATCCTTAGAGTTCTTGATAAGAAGGAGTCACGAAGGAATCATGGTCACTAATACAAAGGAAGAATATGCTTGTTTTAAACTGCTTTATCAAAATCCTCGTTCTACTCTACAGTGGAAAATGTTATCTAAGAGGTCATGACCATATACAATTACCGTTTGATATCAAGAATGTCATAATAATGGGGGGGGGGGGGGGATACAAAGCACTGGAAACATACACATTTACCTTGTTATTAGGAAAACCTTTATATCAGACCTCTTATAACAAGTTTCACTGTTCCTCAAAATGTGTTTATAATACGCATATCACATGTGTTTGATATGACAGCATCCGATGAGCAAAATAGCAACAAAATAAGCGTAACACTTGTTTGAGACCTATTAATACACCGTAAGCATCTGCTAGCTGAATAGCAGTAACATATACTGGGACTGCGAAAGGTGGTGTATGAACTGGGCGATGCATTATATAATTGTGCGATTGCAAAAATTGTTTTGTTGTTTATTATTTCTTACTACGTTCAGAGCTTGTTTAGATGTATTTTATTACCAGGTACTAGAATCCGACTGAAGCACTGGACAAGATCAATCAGAGAGAGAGGGTGAGCAAATATCATTTAACAGGGAACAAAATACTAAAAGTAATAATCACGGTACAGGTATATAAGATTCATGGAATATGACCACAGATTATATGCCTCATTTTATATAACTGAGATATAAAAGGCATTTGTAATTGATTATACATAATAGTTCTCGCCTATTATATTAAATAACAATATTTTAATTCTCTGGCAGAATAAATGGACAAGAAACTTTGAAAAGAACTTTCAACTGTATTCATTTTTAACTTATTTTAAAGTGTGGAACTTTCTGAGAGATGTGATATGGCTATAAAAGACATGCTCTGACAATATGCTGGCACCAAAGGGCGATAGAAAGTGCTCAAACATTCAGGCGTATAGCTATTGACTTGAAAACCTATTATTACTATATCAGATAAGTAATAATGTCTCAATATAATATTATTCAATAATAAAGTATGTCAAAAAAGAACTCCTATTCCATAAAAAGCATACAGTATGTATGTGTAGATACATCTTAAACAAAAATCTCCTTTTTTTTTAATCAAACTTCATATCATGTATATAGATAACGTCATGTATGCTCACATTCATATTGCCATATATTGGTGTGTATATAAATATATGTATCTTGTAATCACATTATATTGAGTCATTAAATTGTTTGCTGAGAAACACAGCAAAACTGCTATCGAAATGTAAATTTATTGAGGCATTGAAAACTGGAACAAATAAAATACGAGTTACAAAACACATAATTTTTTTATAACTTGTGACATACATATGGATCTAATAAAGTTATTTGACTGCAGAAACACTGACAAGCATTGCAAAGAACAAGTCCTCAACTCTTAACAACGCCTAAGACTACGACATTCCAAGATTCAGGTGTAATGTTGTAGAACTCAAATAATAATATATCTCACACTAAATGATCACATTATCAGATTTTTTTCATAGTATGATGCTTTAAGTACTGAAACTATCCAGATAAAAATTAAAAAAGGAGGATTATATTCTTTAGCACATTTTGCATTGTTTTTTTTTTCATCTCACCTCTGGAACTAATACAAGTTCATTCACATGTAATGTTTTCAAACATTTTTGTGATGGGAGGTTTGGGACTCATGGACTTTAGTCAGCTGGTTATTCTTTTCATCAAATTATATGTGCACTTTCTTTTTTTACAGCTAGGAAGTAATATAGTGTGTCTATTTCCATACATGGTGTGTTTCTTGTCTCAAAATTACAATAACTTTTACCCTAAATGAAAACGGTACAAGGACAAAAAGAAGAAGATAAGTGAGAATGTATGAAAAATTACTTGAATAGCAACGTAAGGTGTTTTTTATTAGATCACATTTGAAGGGTCTTAGTCCGGAATTTTATGGAGGAAAATATTTATTACTGATTGAGCATTTTAATTGAACACTATGAGCTTCGGTAGCCAGTGAATATATATCAAACTGATGATTTGTTTTAAAGCGCCACAGTATAGTTGTAGTAGTAAAACATTGTTTTTTTTTAAACCTGCCTCACCTTGTTCCTCATAGTGGTCTAAAGACATAACAATAATATTGGGCAAAGGATATAATCTGTTCCATCATATCTTGCCATGATATGTAATAGTTTTGCATCGAGCAGACGGGGTAGATGTTCATCAAGTAAGCCAAACTTCTTCATTCTCACCCCAGAACTCTGGGCCATGCCCCAGACCAGCAGCTGATGTATAGCGTGAGTAAATTCTTGTGTGTACAGTCTGTTGTATGGGAATAGCAATATGCTTTGCAGACAAACCGCTGTATGCTGGCATTCGTGCCTGTGAGATCCTACTCGATTGTGGCACTGTCAATAGAAATATTTACACAGTTTGTTGCTAAATTCAGGTGTTAGAGTGGATTTTATAAACAAATCCTTTTATACACAGAGGTTAATTGAGGTATTCTCATATATCTGCTCTGGAAGCAAAACGAAAAAATCTGTTCTCCCAAACCTATACATGACCTTTAGTCCTTGTCTTTCCATCATTTTTAGTCATCATGATGTTCATTTGTTGTGTGCCTTGTCATTATAAAATCCAAATCATGTAATCATGAATACTTTGTATTCAAAACTATGCTGGTTTCACAAATTATTTTGTTGTATAATGTCAATACAATAGCACAATTTCCTTATACTTCTATATATTTCTATTAATATCAAATATATCCATTTATAAAATATCATATACAATTGCACAAATTCTTATATTGTATATAGCTATTCAAATATTTGTTATTCAGAAACTTTAAACATCTACATATGATATGTATAAAGGGATTATGAATATTTTACATATTATTTTTTTATCCATCAGATATCATTATTGTGGTGTTGTGAAATTTGGCAAAATGATTATTTTCTGAGCACATTAAAAAGTCATAGCATTATTCGAAAGCATGATTAATGACAAGATAAACGTTTTCATTGCTGTAAAATTTGCTATGAGACACTAAATGTTTATAAATTCATAAATATTCGTAGCTTTTATGCATTTTAAAACGTAATTGTTGCATTGCATTACACAGAAATAATGGCAACTTATAAATCTGTGTAATACAACTGAAATTAACAAATGGAGAATACGAGTTCCATTGCCATCTTACTATGTAAGGTATCTTAAAAGAAAAAAAATTGTATTTCCTCCCCCTCGTTGTGCACTAATGTATTCTTCTCATATTCAGGTATCAAAATAATTATATGAAATAGGTTTTGATAATCTGAATAAAAGGGACAATCTGAAAGAACTGCTAGAAAAAAATTGAATTTGACAAAATTGACGACAGCTACCTATTTCATGAGGGGTTCTCCTTGTACTCAATACATATGGATGTGCTCTATACTGTATTATAAATACAGACAATTATGTATCTTTAGATTAATATAGTTTCTACAAGATTGCTATGGACAAGTCCACCCATACATTATAATTGAAAGTTGACTCACACTTTACCACAAAAGCGCTATCCTGATAGAACTTTAACTGTTAACATTGTCACTAATACAATTGTCTAATGACATGAAAAGTAATATTGTCTTTACATTTTAAAATTACCATGTAAGACTTACCGCCAACTCTTTATATTTTTTGTTTTTATCATTATGTAAGTAATTTTTTTGCCAGCTTGCGGGGTTTCAGCATTAAAAATATGTAACCTTCTCTTTCACTGTTAATGAATTTATAAGAGTAAAGGAGGATTATGTATAAAGTGTTTTAGATATTGAGGCAGAGAGAAAGAGAGACAGAAGAAAAAATAAATGGATATAATAAGAGAAATGACGAATATTTACACATGTGAAAAAGAGGGAGAGGGAGGAGAAAAAAGAAGGAGAGGGTGGAGAGTGCAAAATGTATACACAAGGAAAATGTATATGGAAGAAAGGAGAAGAATGTAGAAATGGAGGGAGGGGAAACGGGTTGGCTGAGTAGAAAGAGAGAGAGAAAAAATAAACAGGAATATAAAAGGAGAACTAACGAATTTATGGACACATTAGAAAGAGGGAGAGATGAGAGAAAAAGAAGGAGAGTGAAGAAGAGTGAGAAGAGAGGGAGAGTGCAAGTGTATACTAAAGGAAGAAGAAATGGGAAAGAAGAGGAGAAGAGAAATGTAGAAGTGGAGGGAAAGGGGGAAACGGTTTGAGAAGTCCGAAATAAGTAAAAAACAGTAAGATAAAACCGGAAAAAAATTACCCCAAAAAATATAAGTTGAGGATTGTGTTCTATAATAGTGATCTGTACAGAGCTAATCTTGTAGAGCCGGAAGAGAGAGAAAGGGGAAGCAAATTAATAATACCTAGAAAAAAAATAATGACAAACAATCTCCAGAACATTCCACCAGCCTCCGTTACATGATTTCTATACAGTTCGCCAGCACAGATACAAATTATGACGTCACCTGCGAGGGCATAAAGGTTAAGCGTCAACGTTCTGCAAAAACAAAAAGACTTTAGTTTATCTTTAGCACTCCATTGCACTGGCAGATGACGTAGTGCGACAGTAAATTAACACCTTCCGTCATTTTGTCAATAAGATGGAATGCCGTGTTTCTTATGTGACGTCCACGTTAATAACACACTGACGATTTTTATTGAAAAAAAAGGAAGAAGAAAAGAGGAGGATATCATGGAGATATTATTTTAGAAGGCTGTTGTAATTGAATTGCTCTCCGTTAATTCTAGGGACAGGTATTATACATGTACTTACGAAACAGCAACATTTTTGTTTCCTTCATTAAATCTCTCTGCTTTTTATGCTCTGTAATTTAATTATTATTTTTATTTTAATGCGTCGGATCGGTTAAAAACTTGAAGCTCAATGCCCTCATGGATACAATTTAACCATAAAACAATGACCCTCATCGCCAGTGCCCTGTAACATGAAACAGATGCGATTGTTACCTTAGACATCGGTTTAAGCATAGGTTTAGATGATATCGATGTCCCCAAGATATAAGACTGATCGCATTTACATGGCATTGATAAGATAAGGAAAAAGAGAGACAGAAAACAGAGGTTGACATTGCATAACTAATACATGTACCATGGATCCAGTTGTGGCTGACCGAAAGCAGAATACCACACGTCACATGTCTCTAGAAGATCGTAATATGTGGAAGCCTTGACCGTACGCCCCCGTTTAATTTCTTGGAACAGACAGGCCACGTCCGACCGGAGCATAAGAGTTTAAATGAATAGAGTACGAAGTTTGATGTCATAACGTGGTGTAGTCATGCTTGCTGGTTCTAGTAACATCTGTGTTGAACAATAGCAACATGATCGCACGAAACCTGTTTGTGTAATGTGCCCGATCTAGGCCCGCTGCTGGACCGCGATTTAGGCTAAACTCATGCCTGCTTTTTTTTTTTTCGTTTGAACCATTAACTAAAGGAGAACGGGTGATTATGACGTTCAAACCTTCGGTACTCTATTGCAAATTAATAGCCAATCAGTAACCTTGTCGCAGGCACTACTTGAAGAAAATCTCACCTTGAGCAATCAGAAATGGTTGTTCAATTATTTGTGCATTATCGTTAACTATTTACAGGGCAATAATAGGATTGACGATTGTTTCATATTTCTAAAGATTGACATTCACTCTCTTAAAGAGTGAAAAGGTTCACCTCTTGAACACAGTGAATTTCAGAAAGAGGATTTTTCAGGGTGAATTTAAAAATAATTTTGATGAAAAATACACATTTTATCTTTTTAGTTGACTCCGGGATCACTCTAAGATCCCATATGAGTGAAAATGGATAAAAGTGCATATTAAAAAAACCTAATCAGTAACCTTGTTGCTACAACACTTTTTGGATAAACGTATTTATGACCCAATCAAAAATAGTGTTTCAATATAGTACAATATTCGAAACTATCTTATAGTAATTGATTGTTGTTCAATATCTTCTGTAGTATACATTTACTCCTTTAATGAAAAAGCAGTGAAAAGTTCACTCTACGAGTGAATTCAGAAAAGAGTGAAATCTAGATTGAATTGAGTGAAAATACACATTTACGTCATTTTTTAGTGAGCTTAGGAATACTAGAATAGATCTATAGAGTGAAACTGAAAAAATTGTGCAAATAATAATTAGTCTAATAAAAGCTAGTACTCTGTGGCATACCCTTTTTGGAAAAAGCCCACTCTTAACAATCAGAATAGTCGTTCAACTGCAAAAGGTAAACTGTTGAATACTGGCACTAGATTGTTTCATGATCTTCTAAGATATGACATTTACTATTACTTTGATCTTTAAAAAAAAGAAAAAAAAAAAAAGAAGAAGACTATACAATCCATTAAACTACATACATATCCATGTAAATCATGTTTATAATATTAAGATATTTCATTGCACGCGCCAATTATCGATTTTTATTTATATTGGTTTTTTATTTTATTTTAATTTTATTTTATTATATTAATTATGTATAGGAGCAATGACCATTAAGAAGTAAATCTTCCAAAATCATAACGCCCCAAGCCCTGCTTCTTAACATTCCTAATTGAAGGAGTTATGTCAGATGTCTTGTGACATTTAGGCGATACACTGGGCCCCTCCCGGGTCCCCGGGTCACCCATAGACGATGGCGGCAAAAAGAAAAGATAACAAGAAAACTAGTGGGGGGGGGTTGGCGAATATAGGTCGATATATAATCATATAAAAATGTGAATCTGGATACGCTCTATATTTGAAATTACGACACAGACCTCGTTATTATTAATGTAATATTAACTACAAACTACGAAATATTTCAATCTAAACATGCTTACGTTCGGATTCATAAGCTCATGAATATTACAGAGACTTCGTTTCGAAACTACTGAGATTAGGTTATTAATAAGTTCGAAACCAATGGACACTCCCCCAGTTGGCGAGCACTCCGCACTTTCCGATGCAACCATAGCGCATTATCGATTTGCGCGGCAACACGGATTTACAATGATATAAATTGAATAAAATCCGTCGCCACGCGAGACCCAATGATAAACCAACCCATCTGTAAATTCAGCGCAGCTCTCTGAGCCTGCGATCACATGCAGTAAATAAAGAATAAAAGGTTTATGTTATAGGGAGAGAGAGAGAGAGAGAGAAAAGTAAAGAACGGGCAAGTGGACGAGAATGTTTTATTAAAATCTCGGAGACGACGCACCACGAACGATAGCATGACGCGAGCAGTGCTCGTCGAACTCTGGCAGACGACAACTGTTGCAGGGATTGGAATTTATTTTGCGCCTTTTTCAGTACATCGATTTATTTTTCGGACCTTTAACACCGGCGACGTTCAGTCCGCCTCACTCAAGCATTTATGATAAAAATCTACTTTTGAAAATTTGAAATCAAATTGAATACCCCCGGTTGTTGGACCCCCCCCCTTTTCATGGTTTGGTTTCCCCTCTTCTGTGCAGTGTCCGTAAAGGAATCTTTAAGTAATTGCCAAAGAATTTGTCTTTAATCAACAACTTCAAGGCATTTTGAACTCTTTACAACGTCTCCTATTAGTACAATTTCCGCTCCGAACGTAGAAAGTGACGTATTAGTCGGTTTTTCAAAATTTAACAGTGTGCTTCAAATTTAAATAGTTTGTCTTGTTGCTGAGAAAAATTTTAAAGTTCTAGACAATCACTTGCTATCATTGGACGTCTAAAAGTAAGACTAATTGTAGGTTGTAACATGCGGAGGATAGCCCAAAGACCGCGAAGAAGGTGACTTTCCTTGCCGAATTCGGTGCTGTGAACCAGAAGCGTTTACCTCAGGTAAACCAAAGAGGACTCCCTTCGAGAAACCGCAAATCTCGAGAAGTGTAAGTTATTTCATTATTATCATTAATTATTAATTATTATTATTATTATATTATTTATTTATATATTATTATATTATTATATTATATTATTATTATTATTATCATAATTGCTGTACATTCGTTTTGTCATTATATTGTAAAAGGTCAATAACAATTACAATCACTTCATTAAATTGTTTACCTTTAAAACTCCAAACCTATAAGATTGTGGTGTAATTTTTTTTTATTATATTTTGTGTCTGCAAGGGTACAATGAAGGATTTGTAAAAGTATGCTAAATTATGTTCCTTGGAAAGTCTTTAGTAAGGGTTTATTTCATTGGTTTAAGTGGGTTGTTAATTGTTGATTTTATATATTGTTGATTTTGTATTAATTTCAAAGTACTGAAGTTAACTCCGGGTTCGAAATATACAAGGGGGGGCTGCACCGCCTGGCGCAACATCAGCTAATAGGTACATTGTTGGAAGAAATCCTTGCAGTTCCGTATCAGCTATAATTTAAAGCCAGAGTAATAGCAGGGCTTTGGCGTATCATCAGAAAAGGGCCTCACTCATTTATATTACTTTTGAAAGTCATTGCAACGGAGAAACTGTACATTAGATTGCGACCTGAATGATGCGCAATGGAAGCCAGACCCATAATTCAACCATCTATTTTAACGCCGCTGTTTTTTGCTTCTTTAATCAATACATCGCTTTGAGGTCATATGGAACCTAATTTGAAATTAAACTATTTTGACATTTTTTTTCTAAAAATAATAATAATTATACTTGCTTATCTAGCACCTAACACTTACTTTATTCAGAAAGTGCTCTAAGCGCTCTACAATATTATTAGCAGCATATATACCCTGGATTTAGCAGTGCACGCTTTTACGGCGCGCTGCGTTTTCAAGGAATAAATATCCTACCAGGTCCCCATTCACCTCACCTGGGTCGAGTGCAGCAACTTGTGGAATGAATTTCTTGCTTGAAGGAAATTAACGCCGGTCTGGGATTTGAATGGAACCTGCGACCTCTGATATGAAAGCGAGAGTCAGAACCACTAACACGAACGCTTCCACTGTTGACTTATTTGCCAATATAACACTGTGGTTGTGTTTTTTCGCTGCGTTAGAATAAAAATGAAACAAGTAAATAGTCAATAAATAAGATATATATTATTAACAATATTAACAATATAGTATTTCTTCTCTGACTCTCCCATTCCTCCCACTACCTTGCCGTTTTACCTATGATGGGCGCTGATTGTTAAGAGTATGCACTGGTGTCAACTCATAACTCTTTTCACTTCACCAAACACTAAAAAGTAAATAAAAGGGGTAAAGGAGTAAATATCCTCATAAGGCCGAGAGTGATCAGTGTTTTAAAACAAGGTGGACAACGCTTTACTCATTGGCCCTTTCCACCCCTTTCGCCTTTGTGTTTTGTTAGGGTGTATAATCCTCTCATTATTGAGCCATCAAATGTATTATATGCAAACAGCGCATGACTTTCCCAAAGAAAGATTCTCCAAATTAAGACATTCAGTTCACGCACAACGCATAGCAAACAAACAATTATTGTGCATGGATAATAAACAACGGCTTTATATTATATCTTTACTTGCAAATCTAATTGCTGAAGGATGTCCAATATTTTCACAATAGGGTACGATGCAGGTAATATGACCTCTAAGCTCATTTGCCTAAATATGCATAAAATTACGAAATACACAACAGTCTAATCTTTGTTTATATGTACTCAATAACTACTGTCTAACTTTTATTGTGAAGAACCAATTGTCACCAACCCCCCTGTATTGCAATATTCAATGTTGACGTCATTACCAAAGTGCCCATATACCTGCATGTGCAGGTAATATGGACATGTATTAATGTACGTTTTAAAAAACTACATATTACTCTACATGTCTGGAATTTGCTTAATGTTGAAAATCATTAACTTTAAAGATAAATTTGAAATTATAATAACCCTTCCGTAAACTTTGACTATAATATTTCACTTGCCTACTGCTAATTTTGTATTTATTTCTGTTTTTTAATATATTTTAATATTATTTTTCAATTATACAAGTCAATATAGGCCTACAAAAGTTATTTATATTTATTATAGTACTGTGAATGGAATACCTTAAAAATCGTAGCAAAGAGATTGAGCCTCATCCCAATATCTAAGTACGAGGAATGCATTTCCGCCATTTGGATGTCCATATTACGCTGCACTAATGTTGCTGTGTCAGGCAGCCATTTAATGCCAATCATCTGCACCCCTTCACTAAAACAAATGACCTGTTAACACCTATTATGTATCAAAATGAAACGTATAAGCTTAACTTAAATATACAAAACAATTGGGTTACCCCTCAAACACCTTTCACATCACATTCTGTGCAAATATCAAATTTTAACATCAGGGTGTTAAAAATGCAAGTAGTTTTACCTACCTTTTGGGTTTCAGCATTTTCTCAGAGAAATTTCGCTAGATGCTTCTCACGCACGATATATTTATGCGTTACTAGTTTCATATGAACAACATTAATGGTGCTCACACCGGTCATCCGGTCAACGCGCGTCGAACGGTCCAGACATGATTTGCTTCAGGTGTCCCATATTACCTGCTGTCCCATATTACCGTGCAATGTACCCTAATACAATTTTCCTGCTGTTCATTATTTAATTATGTTAGGCTTATCATAACGTAATAGTTAAGCAAATTGTATCATCTAAATAACATTCGTTCGGAACTTGAGATGCTTGGTTGGGACTGCATTCGTTGGATAAGGGACCGTTCCAATTCGAATAATCATGAATTGATAGGTGTTTCCTTTTAAGGGGAAAATGAGAAGAAGGTGAAAACAAAAACGAAAACTCAAACAGTAATCCATCGTCTTTAACATTATGAAGA
>CALNVZ010003426.1:38074539-38104270 GCA_940671915.1 Paracentrotus lividus
CAAATCAGCGTTGCATTCTCGTCTCATTACCCTTACTATTTTCGTGCGACAGCACAACTCTAAACACCGCAACAGAATACGGGCCTATAGCTTTGGATCTCATTTTCACGGCTGTCGTATAAACATGTCGTTTTGTCCACTGAAACAAGATTATATTATTTTATGTTTCCAAGGGAATTTAATCTCAAGTGCATAAAATTAATCACCGCAATAAAAATATAATAAAACGAACAAAATTTCAATCAAACTGTGTCTATTCTTCTCTTCATTTGTTTTGAAACAAAAAGTCCTCAAGTTTGCACTAGGCCCACTAGACCTAGTGCAAACTTGGAAACCAAGTTTCAAACAAAGTGATCATTTCGACTAAATGCATTTTTTTTCTTCCAGCTGTTTTTGTACAGTGTTTCGAAATCTGTTTGCCGTCTTCATAAGAAAATCAATCGTAGTTGTTTGTTGGCGTTTTTTTTTTTTTGTGCGTCTTAATAGCAAAAATTGAAGTAATAATACTTTTCTTAATATCTCGCTCTGTACTCATAATGCAGAAACAAATATACATAACTCTCATTTTGGAAATTAAATCTTATTTTTTTCCCTCATAGATAACGAGCACATTTTGTGAATGTTAAATAAAATACTATTTGCATTTATTAATAGGATGTGGCAATTATTAAGAAAAGACAAATATAGAGTCAACTGTGAGATCGTATTATATGTCAAAGTTGACATCGAAAGCGGGTGACATTCAAGCTATAGCAAGATTTAATATCGTTACGTAATGTATGAAAATGCGACTACAGACACACGTAGGGCATGCATTAACATGATTAACGAATCTTGGAATCCTCTTAATATAGACCCACATTTAAATACAGCTGGTATATTATAAGTCGATTAAGGTCAAATTATTGTCTGATGAATAAAAAAGGCTGTCAACAAGACTAAGCTGAAAAGGGGGACGCCCTAATTGATTTTTCGTTATTATTATCAAGTTGCCATGATATTTCTACTATAATTCCATAATCTCTATCAACATAATATTCATTAGTTTGAATGGACGAATTAGGGAGGGGTTGTCGAACAAAATTCTCAACCGATCCGTTACCGGATAATGAATCTTCTACTTATTCGCAACAATCCTTTCTACCATGTACCGAGACACAAAAATAATGCATCAGTCTCTTAGATATTTTCACACTTTATTATCAAGTATGACAAAAATATTTAAAAAAAACATAAAAAAGAAACCCAAATAGTTATTTCAAACACTTGACGAAAATCAGAAGAAGATGGGAAAAGGGTGTTATTTTGGGGTCCGTTTTCCAGTGAAATTATGACACCCCCCCCCCTACGTACACGTTTGACATGTCCCCCTGATACGGTTCACATTGTCTTGGTACTTAATAGGCGATTTTATAACCCATTTCTTTGTAAGACTAATATAAGGTCAATTGGTAAGTATCTACAGCCAAGAAGGAGCTAATAATCGAACCTTAATTAATCTTTTATGAGACCCACAGGAACTAACCATAAAACTTCAGACAAACTGACAAAACCCAGTCCCAGCTCTCTCTCTCTCTCTCTCTCTCTCTCTCTCTCTCTCTCTCTCTCTCTCTCTCTCTCTCTCTCTCTCTCTCTCTCTCTCTCTCTCTCTCTCTCTCTCTCTCTCTCTCTCTCTCTCTCTCTCTCTCTCTCTCTCTCTCTCGATCGATCGATCGATCGATCGAATAATCCATCGCCTTTCTCACCTCTTCTTAATTAATTACAATCTAGAGATGCATTTCATCTATGTGTGAGAATGATCGAACATTTATGTCCTGGGTTAATTTCATTTTGGCGGGCTTTCTGGCACACATCTCGCTATAATTGGAGAACATAACTTTCGAGGAGCCGATATATGATACGCGATGTTACAACTAATATGGGTAACGATCAATCAATCTTACTATTTATTGTCTTTGAAATTAATCAGCTTATTCTTGGAAAGCTCATTGACATATTCGTTATTTTGTTTGATCATTGAGTGCAATATTTAGCACTACTTCTTCTGCTACTACTACACTAACTACAATACTACTCACTGACTTATATGCGTATTGTGAGCGAGATATTTTATTTCGGATTAAAGAATAATTCAAAGCTTTTGCCGACATTGACATTATTGACAGGATTTCATGTTCACTTCAATTTTGTGGTTGTTGTTAAAAACCAAAGAAAGGTTCTTTATTTTATTATTGTATTTTTTGACATTATATATATATATATATATATATATTTATATTTTCGAACAAAGGCAATCTATACAATCATTTTTTAATCCCGAGTCTGCTTATGTTTGAACTCATATTGCTATGAAAGGTATGTTGATCATGCATGCATTTCTTTTTCATGCTTTATTTTTTATGGGGACATGTTGGAATTTTAGTAGGGTAATAGATGGGAGATATAATTATTTTTTTAAGTCCAGGAAGATATTCATGAGCCACCACAAAAAAGCCTTCTGTTTTTTGTTTTGTTTTTTTTATTTTTTATTGTTTGTTTGTTTGTTTGGTTTTTTTTTTTTTTTTTTTTTTTTTGGGGGGGGGCGGGGTCTAAGATTAGTATAGACTCTATAGTTGATTACAAGTAGGCATGTAAAATCTATCATTATCCGATAGATGGATACAATTTCAATTTATACAATGATACACATTGGTTCTATCTAGTTTTCACACTTATTTTGACTTTTTTTTTATTCCAAACCCGAGCATCGTCTTGAAAATACATCGGATGGTAAAACTGTCACTTCATTATACAAATGATAATACCTTTTAAAGTTTAATTCATTTAAGATTATATTGAACTCGTATTTTTATATTTGTCGACATTATTATTAAAACCTAGATTCTTTTGGACGTTTCTTTACTTATGTCATACATCAACATCTTAAATGAATTTTACAATTTTTTTTTTTTAATCGTCATACCCTTTAAATTCAGATCACAAGTTAAAAAATCTCCAAACTAATATTTTCTCTCAAATTTTCTCCGAACAGAACTTTGTCTACCCGACTCGTAAGAAGAGTTTGATCGAAGATGCGAGACGGGAATCGACCCGGTCTTCGCTCGACATCACGTCGATGTCCTTGGTCCTGTCGAGCCCCGAGGAAAAGGACGACGTATTCGATGATGCATTCGAGCCGCAGCAAGAGAATGTAATTCGTCGTTTCACAGTGACGTTCGCGAGTAAGGAGGACATGGGATTCGGGTCTCTTTCAGAGGCCTTGCGTGTGTTTCAAGTAAGGTTATGGAAGATATTGATTGTATTGATTGATTGATTGAATGATTGATTTTATTTGCCAAGCCAACAATACAAAATTATTATATACAATAAAAAGGTCAGGATAACCTACGAAAATCTAGTTCTTATATGCTTTTTTTTAATGTAGTTCTTATATACTTTCTCAACACGATATATTGAATTCAGTTGTATTCATCGTATTTTATCAATTTAAATTACTAAATAATTTCATGTGATAAGAAAATAAGATCAAGCAACTTTTGTTAACACCGTCATGTATGTTTTCTGCAATTTTCCGTCATCTGTCTAAAAAGTTAAAATTTGGATGGGTGGCTCTATACTAAATACTATTCAATCGTGAAAATAGTTTATCGAATATATTATGTTATTAATTTATAAATTCCTTATATACAGGGACCGTGGAGCCGGAAGAGGGGGTGCCGATAAGACCCTCCAATTTTTGTCATATAGGAGAAAAACAAAATCGAAAATGACCATCTCGTTGCGACTTTTGCATTTTCGGCTACTCCTGAATTCCGCGGCCCTGTTATTTTTTGTTTCTGCCTTCTCCTATTCTTTAATTATTATATATACTTTTTACTTTATCAATCACAACCACTGTGCTATAAAGCATGCGTATTTAGGAAAAGTGCAATGGGAAAGATACCGAATAAAGAAGTCTCCCATTCTTTTCACATTCTCTATTTGAACGAATCACGTGACCCACGTCTGTCAGAACCATCGACATGATGGGGTCGCTGATTTCCGAGATTAAAGCCAATAAGCCTGCAATTAATTTTCCCGCTTTTTATTCTCCAATTTGGCGACTCGTAACGGGTCCTTAAAGTGTGCCTATTAATCCTTTGAGCGACAAAAGGTCGTTACTACCGCGGATCAGACTAAATCACCTGTTCGGAATGTGACATATCGTGGCTTCAATTTTCATGACACTTTTCTCCTTCTTCGGGGATAAAATCCCCCAGTAGAGTCATCGCACCTCGTCTTGCTTCTTGCCATAGTACAGTATTTCATTCTTATGAATCTGCTTCAAGTTTGCTCTCAAATTACTTGTCATTCATTCGCTTTAATAAAGTCCGTCTGTCCCTCTTCTCTTCGAAAAAAAGTACTCTTCGCGCAGTCGTGAAAATTTAAAGTGATTTTGACACCTTTTCGGAATATTCATCTGTTTCAACAACTTTGACAGTTTTAAACAAAAATTAGAATAAAATGAAGGGTTGAAGTGATGGAACATCAAACTTCTTTATGAGAGTCTTCTAATGATGATTAATGCAATGATATTTATCGATTGGTGATGTTTTAAGCGCTACCTAAATTTGGTTTGTAATAGTTGTTTAAGAATGTATAAGAATTTGTCATCCACGCGTACATCCTTTTAATCATAATTAGAGCAACACATTATCTTCCATTTCCCGATCTTCAAACTGATCACGCATCATCATCATCATCATCATCATCATCATCATCATCGACACCAACTTCATCGACAACTCATCCAAATGGCCCTACATGATGTCGGTATGACGTCACACATTACATGATCATCGATGATGAGTTACTTGATGGTTTGCCATCGAGTAATCGAGCTTTCTCTCTTCGATCATGCCATGAATACACAACTTTCTCTCAGTCCAAACGACGTCCTTTCGTCTCCTTTGTCCCAACTCACGCTTTCACTATTGATCTCAATGACACATTACATCATGATAGTTGTGTGGGACTTGGCATTTAGGATGGTATCTCACTTCGCGGAAACTACTTTGAAACTACCTTTAGACGGATTTAGGACTACTTTGAGACGGTTTTGAAACTACTTGGAGACAGTTTTCAAACTTGTCGCGGAGAAGTCGCGAAGGCGTCTCCGAGAGATTTCCTCAGCCCCCGCGAGATTTCATGAGTCGCGGAAACTACTTTGAGACGTTTCTTTGAAACTGATTTTTTTTTTCCCGCGACGGAATAAAGTATCGGAGACGTCTCTCATACTTTTTATCCGTCGCGGAGACGTCTCCGCAAAGTGAGATACCACCCTTACGCATTCCCACTAGAGAGAGAGGATCCTTGACTTCAAAGGGGGCGGCCGATTTACTTTTTAGACTTTTTAGACCCCTTTCCCCCTTTACAGGGAACCGGGCAAGGGGCAGCGAACTTTTTATCGATCCACGTTGGATGTCTACACCTTCCTTGTATTTTTTTTTCCTTTTCAAAAGAATGAACTCAATTTTTAATTTAAATTAATTTCAACCATTTTAGATCCATTTCGACAATGTTTAATATATATTGTCTCAGACAGGACCAGATTGTTTTATTGCTTTATTATTTTGCAGTTAACAAACCAAAAATCTGTCACATAAGTAGGCCTGCTTTTAATTTCTATCAGGCGACTGATTACATTAACTGTGCAAGTTTACTAACTGAATCCTTTTAGAAATGTGTCGTGTGAAATGAAAACCTTCTTTCGCTTATCATTACTTCTTATCTTTACAATTTTGACAAATTCATCAATTTAGTTCTTGTAGTTAAAGTGACGAAATGAAAACCAATGAAAACTTGATTATTTAAATGATTTGATCTGGCGTTAAAATATATTTTTCTGCTCACTGATTTTTGAGCAAGATGCATGTTAAAGTACAAACATCATTTCGAAAAGTGGGCCTAGTTGGCGATGTTTGACAGTCTAAAGTGCTCTCCGCTGACTTCCGCTGTAACCTCCGAAATTTTTACCGTGACCACATGTTTCGCGCCAGATTCAATTTCGCCCTTTTCAAATAAACCAGTTAAACAAACGTCCGACCTGGCTCCGTGTTCATAACCATTATTAAACATTATGCAATTCTTACAACACGCTCTATTTTATTAGATTCAGTCTATGAAAAAAAATCTACAAAACGGCATCATTTTGTAAGGTAAACGCGCGCGCATACGATATTGCTTCCATTTTCATCTGCGTAGACAACACAAAGGAGTGCACAAATCCAACAAACGCGGCTAGAAATTCGAAACTTCTTCGGTATAGCCGTACTGCAAGTTCTCCAACCATGGCTGAGTCAGTTTTGGGGCCTCTTTTTAATTAAACTGGAGCTACTTTCCTTTGCCAAAGCAAACAGTCCGCAGCTAAAAACGAGGAAATTAATAACCGTCTGCAGCGTCTGCGATAGTTTAACATCAGCGGTAGATAAACGTCCCCAGTCCAACATGCAGCTTTTCGTGTCTCCTTCCTGAAGTAAATTTCTCCGAGGCTATTTGCTATTTTAGGGGAAAAAGATTGATTTCTTTTTGGATTCAAACGAACACTAGTTTGAAAAATAATATCTTGTCAAGTTATTCCAATATAATTATTCCGATCAAAGCGAAAAAATAAGAGAGATTTTTTTTTTTTTTTTTAATTGTAAAATCTTTCGAATAACACAAATTAAAAAACGGAAGTTTTTACAGAATGGGATAAGTTTATTCAAAGTACATTTTCGTCATCTTCCGAGCCCAAGCAACATTTGATATTCTTGTTTCTCTGGCTTATATATCTTCATCAATATTCAGCCTGCTATCTATGACCATAGGCTTGAGCTCTGATCGATCGTGGGGTATTTACGGGTATCCCAATGACATAATGCTGTCAGCAATATTGCTTGGTGAAAATGATGACATGTTGTGTACCATGCAGCAGCACTGTCTTCTCAGCTTCTATTCTTTCTTTTGAATTCAACGGAAGATCCTAACTCATCTAGAAGGTGTAAATGGGGATATTGCTCAGAAAAGAAAATGGAACAAGAAAAAGAAGATGAATTATTTACGATAATATCAAAGTAGATAGATGCAATAAATAAGAGGACAAGACTAAAAAAGTGAAATGATGACATGTTTTGTACCATGCACTGTCTTCTTGGCTTCTATGCCTCTTTTTTTTTTTTTAATTCAATGGAAGATCCTAAATAATCTAGAAGGTGTGCAACAGGGATACTCAAAAGAAGAAGAAGAAGAAGACAAAGAGATAAAGAGAGAAATACTAATACTAAAGATGCGGAAGATTAAATAGAAGAAGACGAAACAGAAAAGAACATTAAAAATAAAAAAAAAATTACAATAAGGAGAAGATAACGAAGAATAATCCGAAACAAGAAGAAGAAGAAATATTTAACATCATTCAAAGTTAATTTCAGTCAACTGTGGATATAATTTCAATTAACCTTGGATGTAAATTTTTAATCAACTGTGGATGTGAATATGAGATGATACCATAGAAACTTTAACATGAAAGACATCCTGTTGCAATTTATTTACAGATATTATGCAAATTTTGTAAGAACATAAAATAAATATTCTGACCTTTTTTTTTGTACGTGTCCTTACTCATATTTTATATGGTCAAACATTTAATATGGTTATCTAACCACACAATCAAATCTACAAATAAAAAATAATAAACTTTATGGTTTCAAGGACGAATTAACAATATTTTAATCTGTGTTATGATGGTAATAAGAAAAGAAATCTATTTCACAAAGTGTAGAGAATGTTTACCAGTTTTGACAATATAATTTTAGTTCTTAAAACCCTACTATGAAATGGAAAATTATATTGCAAAAACAATTTTTTGAGAAAGGAGGTTCTTGAAAAGAGTTTTCTTTTAAACAATTGCTTTTCTGAATTATAGTAGAATGATGTGTACCAATAGAAGAACGGTAATAGTTAATATTCATCGGTAGACATAACAAGTGTCATTTATCATGTCGTGATTACGTAATACATTCACACGTCACCTCCACTCAAAATACGCACATGATACTGTTTTGGGGTCGCACTTATTAAACGTTTAAGTTATATTTAGTCAGGTAATTAGGACGGATGACTGCGGTAAATATTTCCCCAATGAAGTTTGCTTTATAAATCACTGTTCATTATCAACATTCTTTTCACCATTCTAGTGATACTTTGTCCACATCTTTTGAAGATCGTCTTTTAATTTCCTACTTATTAACGTACGTTTATATTCATTAAATCAGTCTGATATAACAACATGTGACAAAATGAAAATTTTTGCAAAATTGATGTGAGCATGATTGACGATTTCCTTTCAGTTAATTTGTCCTCATGGCGGCATCTGTCATGTCTTCTATAAATGAAATTTCAGGTGATTAATAATAGAGTGATAATATTTCATGAGTTTCAAAGTAGGGGAGACCGGGGATGGACGTTACAAAATTCACATTTTGGGCCAGATAATTCTAATGAAAGTACTCACACACTCCATTTTGGGTCTGTAGTTAGCCTATTATGTTGGCTAAAACCTGAGGCACATAAAACTTGAAAACATATGAACACTAATTAACTACAGCTTAATTAATGAAATTTTTTTAGTAACAACCTACCCCGTATACGGGGTAAGTTGTTACACCATACGGGGTAAATTGTAACTATATGTAAACATACGGGGTAATTTGCTACATTGTGTAAATTTGTTACACCATACTTTTGTTTCAACTTTTCAGTTTCTTAGTATCGTTAACAGTAGATCAAGTAGAGCTCTAGAATAGACTAAAGTAATAATAGAAATATCAAAATATAAACACCTGAAAATTGAAACAAAATTACTTTACATGTGTAATGTAATTGGGGTAGGTTGTTACATCGACATGGGGTAGGTTATTGTAACAACCTACCCCATGGGTGATTTTACACATAAAATCAAGTGTAGCAAAGCCATTAGGCAGAATTACAGGACATGGCTCAGGGGTATATTAGTGACATACATGTACTATATTCACAATACCAGACTATCATCATGTGCCTTCAGTTGTAAGAACTATTACAATTTTAATTTTTGTCAAAAATTTACTTGGAACTGTAAAAAATGTTTTTTGTTGATTTACTTTTTAATAAAACAACGGAGAAACCTCACGACCGGCAGTTCATCACAACTATGTGTAGGCTGTATGTAGATGCCAGTTAGCACGAATTCTTTTGTTCATACTTAGCACAATGAGAACTGTAACAACTGACCCGTGTAACTTCCATCCCCGGCCTCCCCTAGGCCTATGTGAAACACAAACCGTGATTTTTTTTTGTTGTTGAAAAACGACACTTCTTTTCGTTTACCATTTTCTTTGGAATTTTCTTCTTGGTATTGTTGATTGTCGGATTCTAATTATTATTTTCTATTTCTTTTACTCTTTTTTTCTAAAATTTCAGAAAAGAAAAGTCACTTTGACCCACGTCGAATCTCGTCCATCCAACAAAGTTGACGGTCAGATCGAATTTCTCGTGCAGTGCGAGACGAAGGGAAGCTCTTCCAAAAATGTCCTTACCGCCCTCCAGAAGGTCGCCGATAATGTTCGGCTCGAGAAAGAAGAGATTACGAGGAGGGGTAAGTTCAAATTAATCCACGACCATTAATTTTCAAGTTATAAATGATATAGTTTTTAATACTTCACAGAAAAATACATGTGTTTTAAAAAGCATGTGTCATCAAAGCTTATTGATTGTGGAACTGAACAGAAAGCTTGTCAAGTCAAGCTTGACCCTGTATGAGAAGTTACATCAAACTGAAATTCAGCAGATATAGATTTCCGAAAGCATGGATGAATTAGATATTCATTGATATAAACATCTCGATATTTCAATAAATTTGGTCTGTGTAATTCTTCCAAGACTAGAGTTACTTTATTAGGTTTCCAAAAACTTTTTCTTTCATTGGTTGAGAACGTGCTGTGATTTAAGTTAAAAAGATGACACATTGTTTCCATCTTTTTTTTTTTTTCTTTTTACTTCTCTTTCAACATACTTTCAATCAATTGCAAATCTGAGGAATGATTTAAAAAAAAAAAGGATATGTGTTTAGGGGTCATAGAACCAATGGAGTGTTAAGATTGTTAGAACTTGGCTCTATATTTGTCTCTGTAAGATTTTGTTAATGTATTGAAATTCTCGAAATATTTTCTCTTCTTCTAAAATCCGTCCATATTATAGGTCCTTGGTTTCCTACAAGAGTTCATGAGTTAGATCGATGTACTCATCTTCTATCCAACTACGAACCTGACCTTGATGACGAACATCCGGTATGCCCTTATTTTTACTTCCTGATGAGTTTGCTCTTCTCAGATTTTAAAGTTTAGCATTTGATATTAGTTGTTATATCTAACGAATTTAGGGGCATTATAATAAACATTATTGCCCAATGTAATAAACAAAGTTTGAAAAAACTTTTGAGTATTTAGCCCTAGTTGTGTAATAATGACCCAAAATAAACAATAATAGCCATGTGGATTTTTCCCCCATAAACATGTTTACTATATGAAAATGTCATGAACATGAAGCCATAAAACTTAAAATGAATACGTTTTGTATGATCTTGGCCTTTGTCGTGGCTATAAAAGTTAATTAACTGTAGGGGTTTTTACAATTCATAGAGTTCGCAAAATATAGTGTCTTTTTGTGCGTCCTATATATCGTTACAAAATCGTTATATGACACTAATCAAATCAACCGATATGTATGTCCTCAGCTTTACCAACCAGATTAATTAGGCGATATTAATAAAATGATACTCGAGTTCTGTCTCTTTATTTATTTTATTGTTTTTTTAGAAAAAAAAAACAGATCTTAGAGGAGCTTCTCCTGAATAATTTTGAATGAATTAATATGATTTTTATGTTTATCGCCATGAATAACCCTGACTACAAAGAACTCAATGTCCCACGGTATATAATAGACTCTGAAGATGTGTTAAAGTTCCGTGTGTTGATGATTTCACACTGTGGCTTACTTTCTCACACTGTGAATTCTGTCCCTCGTAATGTGGAAATGTGATTCACAATGTTAAAATGCTTGAATGTGATGATTTCACTCCGTTGTTCAATTTTTTCACACTGTGAATTTAGTCAATCACTATATGAAACGCAATTGGCTGTATTGAAATACTCGAATTTAAGTTTGATTTCACACTGTACAATATTTTATTTTGCTATTTTATAGGGGTTTTCTGACAAAGACTACCGAGAACGCAGGCAGAGAATTGCTGATATTGCTTTCAAATACAAACAGTAAGTGGAATTTAAATATTTTTAAAGTTTTGCTATGGATATTAATATTACACATGATTTTATTTGTTTAAAAAAAAAAATGAGACAGTTGTACAAAAATAAACAATTAAAGTAAGATAATAGTGTTAAAAAGATGATATTAATGGATTATATAATTTACCTTTTTTCGCAACAAAACCAGTCCGTATGAAGTAATTCGTTAATTTCTGTTAACGCTTACGACCGGCTTGTGATAAAGCTGTTCTTTGTAAAACATATTAGACTTGGATGAATGAAAAAAAAAATCTCCAACCTTCACATTATTTATGGAGTGTTTGTTGTATTCATTTTTTAAATGAAATATTTCATGTTCATGATGTTATCCACCTCATAAATGACACTTTCTAGCTGACAATTAATACCACTACTATCGTTATTATTGATGTTTAGCGGACAACCGATACCAAGAGTGGAATACACAGACGATGAACTCCGAACATGGTAAGTTTGTTTTTAAATAATTTCCTTCCTTCAATTTCAAAAAGCGACAAGAGTAAGAAGGCTAATGACTTACAGCCATTTATTCGGCCATTCTTCTATGAGTAAGCCTATATGAGTCAAATATTATGTCATGTTATGATTTTACTTTTCATGTTCAAATACATGTATATATATATATTTAAAAAACACGATAAAATCGCATTCATGAATTATTACGGCAGATGAATATCTTGGCAATTGTATATTATACAATCCTATAATAAAAAATATATGTGATGCGTCACATCAAAATCAGACACAAATCGCCAATGAAATTCAGCAGAGTGTCGAGGAAATCGGCAAAGTAATAAAAATTGTCATACTTGGGGGAAAATATTTTTTTCATTTTCTGAATATTGAATGTTTCTTGTATGCCCTGTAAAAAATTGAGTAGAAATAATTAAAGGAAAACCTTTAAAATTGATTGTTTCGTTGCAATCTTTTACTCTTTTCTGGCGACTTGTGTCTGATTTTGGTATGATGAGTCACATATGCCTATATGAAATATGAGGTAGGCCTATGTAGTAACACATGTGGATTAGCTTTTAATGGTGAACGTTTCATGCCTGTCTTGTTTCAAAATAGGACATTAGAAAAGAGATGATAGCAGAAAATGGAGAAAGAAGGAAGTGTTTAGAGGGGGCGCCCTCATTTTTCAGTGATATATACAAGAACGCGAAAATAACCATTTACTTTTGATTTTTTTAGTCGTTCAGTGTTCAGCTCTGCGGCTCTGCTCAGATACTTCTTTCCTCTGTCAGCTTTGTGCCATCTCTCTCTTTCTCTCTCTCTCTCCCTCTCTCTCTCTGTTTCTTTCTTGATACTGCATACGACTTATTTTGGAATGAGCTCCCATGCCTAAAATTAAGTTTGATCGAAAACACACTACTTAAAAAAAACATTCATGTTTCGTTTTCTTTTTGTTAAATACCTATTTACTTTGTGATCAATCACATCTTGCAAACCATTTCCCCTCACTGTCATGGTCTTCAGAAAATCATAGTAGGCTATGATTGGCCCTAATTGTAGAATAACGATTTTTGTTTCAGAAATAACGCTGTCTGGTGCCTGTCTGTTAATAATCAATCATCCTCCCTTTCTCTCTCTCTCTCTCTCTCTCTCTCTAACGCACACCCACTGTCTTTCTCAGTCTCTATCGCTTCCCTACGCACACACCCTCGCACATCCACACACCCACACCCTCACACACACACACACACACACACACACACGCCCACCCACTTTTTCTGTTTCTTTCTCTCTGTTGCTCCCCACTCACACACCCTCACACATCCTCACACACACACATACACACACACACACACACACACACACACACACACATCTACACCTCAAGCACGCATACACCCTTTTCTTCGCTCTTTCTTATCATGTGAATGCTATAAATAGTAATATCTACTCTTTATTCGCGCCCCTTTCCTCCTAAAATAATGACGTCATATCAAACTGAGCGCTGCTTGAAGCTTGACATGCAATGTAACTCATACAAAATAAATAGACTAAGGGAAGAAATGAAGACTTTGGGTATAGACGGGATTCCTTACATGGTTTCCCTCCAACATGTCATGTGATAGTATGGTTCTTTTTTTTCTTTTTTTAAGCAAAAAGGCACAGCTTTCCATTTTCCTTTTCTTTGTTTTGTTTCGTACTAATTTGTCAGCATCATTATGTCATTCGTTGTTTGATTTGTGATGCACTTGTCCTTTCCATTCTTGTTCATCACTGCATCACTGAAAGTGATCGCTTAGATCGTTTGCTTTTTTGGCGATACTCATCTTGAACTCTCTTCCCTTCTATTCGCGGCCAATTCCTCGCTCGATTTCATCCACAATGCAACAGGTCAAGACGAAACAGATATACGACCGCTTGTGTACAAATATCCATGACATGTTTTCTCGCACTTTGTGAACCAGATATTTCTTCTTTTTCATTTCAAATAACCCCGATGTTTCGCTCTCAAACCATTTGCCTTTATCAGATATACGTGTTTGTTCCCCAAGGCCGACAGGTGGCGCTGTAATTATACCACGTCAATCGATAATCTTCGATTACGACAATCGATCATACAGTATCCCATGGCATACGTCTGAATACTGTGATTCAGATAGAAATATAGTGATAGAGAAGGAAAGAGAGTTAGAACACAAGATGAAAAGGAAAGACTCGTGAGCCGAAGAGTGTGTGAATGGATTTGTATGACTTTCCATAAAATATTATAAAAGAATGAAAAAGACTGACGAAAGAAAGAATGATATGGTGAGAGAGAGGGAAAGGTTGCAGAGAGAGCGTTGGTAGAAACAAAATCAAATAAATTCGCGCGTGATGGAGAAAGATAAAAAGGGGAAAGACAGGGGGATAGAGAGGGAGAGGGAGGGAAAGTTAGAAGGGTGAAGAAATTTAGAGCGATTCCGAGCGGATGGGTGACATGATAAAAAGGAATATAGGAAGATAATGTGCGAAAGGGGGATAATTCACTTTTATTACATCACTTTTATTGATTTCTTTTTATGTTTCATTTTTTTTTCTGTCTACATGTGTGTTCAATATGTGTGTTTCATAAAATCTTCACAATGATTGTTTACAACTGTATGCTGTGGTGTTACATAAATAGTAATTATATAGTTTTTTTAATGCAGTCGTTAATTTCTTAACCATTGCTGTTTTTCGGACAAAGGAATTAAAACCTTGGAAAATAATTGAAAAGTAGCAAGACAAAGCCATGTAGATTAAAATATTGTCCAGGAATATTATCAAAATGTCTCTTCTGGTCTTGCATTAATTTCACAACTTTGACTCTAATTATAGCGCCGTCATTCGAACTCGTTAATGTCAGCAGTGAAAACACCAACATGTCAAATGAAATCAGAAACATTGCCAAAAAGTGTTATGATTGTAATCATGGAGGCAATAATAAAGTAATCAATAAACTTCGATCAACATAAATGACGCCATCTATGGCAGATGTCAACACAACCACTTCTAACGTTACAACATAATATTCAATAATTGGTGCAATTTTCATCGGAACTCTATTAAAAATAATTTCAAGACGCCATTTAATATTTGATAGTAAAAGATCGTCCGATTAAAGGATGATATTTTCCTTTTTGGTATTAGATCCCATACTTTGATACTGCTGCTTTGAGAAATAAATACATAAATAATAAGGTCTTGATAAAATAAAGTCTAATTGCATTCAAGAGGAAACACATAATCATTGTTGTTTGGATGTTAATAGTTGAAAAAATTATCTGTCTAATTACATTGAAAATAAAACACATATTGATTTTTTGTTGACAAATAACAGAGGGAAAACTTCAAATATGTTAAATATAATGATATATATATTAAATTTTTTTTTTTTTTTTAATCAAGTCAATTACAAATCATTTTTATTTGTTGTTTTGTTTGTTTGTTTGTTTTTGTTTTTTATTCAAATATGGACATATTAATTTTCGATAACTTTGTTTTAACACCTACACAATTATGTATTTCCGTAATCAATCTCCCATACCTTGTTTTCTTTGCAGGGGACTGATATACCGTCAGCTAAAGGTTATGTTCCCGACACATGCATGTAAGGAACACATTGATGGGTTCAATGTACTTGAAAAGGAAGGACTATACAGGTAAGACAAAAGAAAAAAGGTAAAATCTCTTGTAAGGAGAAGACTTCGATTGTTGTTCCCGAATATATTACATTAAAAACCACTAAGATACTGTCGCATGTAATATCTTAATATCTACCAAATTTGTAAGGCAGTTTATCACACACTGAAGGGAAAGGCAAGCTTTTATTCTAGATAACGTTATAGTAATCCTAGGGTAACATCTAAAGGTGCCTCACACAGAAATAGTCAAGCTCACTGAATGATTAAGATTGTAAAAGGTTAAGAGGATTTCAGTGATCGATTCCGTCTTGAACTTTTGGCCAAATTTGCCCTGAACTATCGTTTAATTTTGCATTATTACATGTTATACTAAACCAGCCGAACGGGTGCATGTAATACGTACATTTGTAAATTAAGACTTTTATCGATTTTTTAGGGTGCTTCGTGTATGGGAAGGGGATCACTTTGTACGGGATGCGACATCATTTGGCCGACAAACTGACACTTTCTTTGGCTTCGAATGAGATCAATTCATTCTGATCAAATTAATGAGGGAATAATGGTTCTTCCGTTGGGATGGAGGAAGTGAAAGAAAAAGAGGGAAAAGATTTAACAATAAAGAGGGAGGGAAAAAAGAGTGCGAGAACAAGATAATGATGATTGCTAAGTGGACCGGTGTTACAAAGTAAACAACCTGATGTAAAACACACCCGCACCCACACACACACACCCACACAAACACTCACCCACACAAACACACACAAACACACACACACACACACACACCCACACACAAGCCTTTGTTGATAATAGTGTGACATTTTCTTTATGCACTTTTGTAGGATATATTTTATACACACATACACACACCCCAAACGCACACAACACTACCCACACACACTCACACACACACTCTGAAATGCACAGATGCTTTGTGTAACCTTTTCTTTATTAACTTTTGGGTTATATATTTTATACAATTTTAATAAAAATTAAAAGGATTTTGTCTCTGTTTTTTTTCTCCCAAATGTTTCTATTAACTCCCACAAATCCATAAATCTCTAATTTATTCCTCTTTGTATTTTTCCAGTGAAACATTCATCCCGCAATTGGAAGACGTCTCAACTTTCTTGAAAGGTGAGATTCCTTTTTATGATGACATCTTCATATCAGATGCGGCTATCAGCAGTTGATATTGCTCCATTAATCTTCATGGATAATGACTTTGTGCAAGTCTGTTGGGAAATGATTAATCTTAATTTTTTTCGGTGTTGCTGGTCTCTCCAAAAAATTTCGCGTCGAGCAATTCTATTAGATGTTATTCCTTGTATAGCTGTATAAAGATTCTTGATAATAAGTAGGGGAAAATGGCAATTCAATTAGACCTATTTGACAGACCTACATTTAAACATTAGGCCTATCAACATCAATAAAGATAAGTTTTGGGAATTTTAAGTGTCCATCAATTTCACCAATTACGCGTTCAAACAAAAATTAGGTACACATAATAGTGTGGGGTTTTTTTATTCTTAAAAAGCAATAGAATGATACTTTAACATGAGTGTTAAAAAAAATCATCTTATTTTATTTTTTGTTTTATCTATTTATTCATCAATTCATTTTAGGCAAAACTGGTTTTCAACTCCGTCCTGTAGCGGGACTGCTCTCTGCACGTGACTTTCTAGCTAGTCTCGCTTTCAGGGTTTTCCAAGCTACACAGTATGTGAGGCATTCCTCAGCTCCAATGCACACACCCGAGCCGTAAGTCAATTAACATTTTCAATTAGTCGGACCTTAAATTCCTTCAATGTCTTTATCAGCGTTTTTTTATGTAATGTAAAACTGAGTTCCTATTTTGATGGAGTAACTATGATATTTGACATATTAAAACGAATAAAATTAATATTCAACATTCTGCAGCATATCCTGCCTAACAAAATTTATGACGGCTGAAAAAGATCAAAGATCATTCTGAAGAGTTATATAATAACTATGCCATATAACTATAGTACTTTGTAGTTGAGTAGAAATACGATAAAATTGACAAAATATACTTAAAACAATCACATAATAATATATAACACTGTATACTGCCGTCTGACTGTTAACTGTTTTTTTGTTTTTTTTTTATCATTATTATTCATCTCTGTTAGAGATTGTTGTCACGAGCTTCTTGGTCACGTACCCATGTTAGCTGATCCAACGTTTGCTCAGTTTTCACAGGTAATTTATATATTAAAGCAAGTCTTTCATTGGTCAATAAGTTGCCATTCATCACCAGCGTCAAATCATTAGCCAATCACGTAGCTGATCCAATGTGCAAACTTGTGCAAATCTGCCATTGGTCAATACGTAAAGAACGAGTAGCAAATCATGCCATCTGATCCAAACTTCGCCGGAGCTCTCACGCAGTAATGTGCATCACCCAAATTAAAGAATGTCTGGTATTGGTCAATACGTAAGGATGATTTCATCACTATCAGGGGCCGCGGAGCGCTTTTGAAAGTGGAGGGGCTGAGCCGAAAGTGGGGGAGGGAGACTGAACACAAGACGTTAAAGAAATTCACAAAGAATTAATTGGAATAATTGTTTGGAACGCGTGTTCATGACACACGTATTGCTAGAAAAAAAGTGGGGGCTGAAGCCCCCCCCCCCCCCGGCTCCGCGGCCCTGACTATCGCTCCATCAGGAACTGTGCGCACATGGTTGAAATGCACGGCAAAAGTAAAAAAATAAATTGGAAGAATAATCGTTCTGCAAAATACGAAAAAATTTACTCATGAATTTTGGTTTGTCACCCATACAAAATTATCAGCTCTCTTTTAAAGCGAATCTTATTCCAGCCAAGATTATTGATTATTTATATGTTACAATTTCTTGTACTAGGAGATTGGACTAGCATCTCTGGTTGTGTCAGAATGAGGTATTAACAAGACTCGCTACGGTAAGATGATACCAGTCTATTCAACATTTTGGTCGAGAGAAGTTTCAATAATGGACTTTGTTTCGTCAAAGATATAACAGATTTTTTGGTTTGGATGTAGATTGAGATCATATAAAGAGATTTGAATACACGATTATTTTAATCTAAGACTAAATTTAGGACGTTAAGTTTACAACACCTATTAGTGATTTTTTCTACGATACAAGAAACTGGGGGGGAGACAAAATTTGGGTCGATTTTTAATTTCGGGGGTTGATTTAACGATCATTATGCAGTTCATGTTGTATAAAGTAGAAATTCTACATCGGAATTAGCAAAAATTGTAATAATTTTAGACAGCATTGAGTTGATTTCCATGAGTAACGATTATCTCAAGCCTTGTAATTTACTTTCCACATTGTCCAATTCAATGGAAACAAACAGTATTCGCCAAAAAAAAAAAACTAAAAGGAAACTACTTAAATAACATGGAAAACCTCAGCAGTGATGAGACCACGATTCAATAAAATGAAACTTGGAATTGTACAGTAAAGAAAAGAAGCTCTCTTATGGACTAAAAGCTGTGCAGGGGCTCCAATTCTATTGATGCGATTCTGCTTAAGTATCTAATATGCCGTTATTGTTTATAAGTTATTTTTCCTTATTGCAGCTTTATTGCCTTCACCGTCAGAGAGTTGTCGACTATGTAAGCATGAACACGAGTTTTTGCTGAACACAAGGGATTAGACGCCAGAGCGATTGTAGGAGTTCTGGACTACATCTCAGACTTTATTTGGGCGGTGAAGTTGACACACGTTGAGTTGCAAACTCACATTTTTTTTTTTCCTGGTTAATTTTTCGGATCTAGAGGATTGGTCATGTTTTTCTCAATTTTCTCGTTGGAAGTTTCTCAGTATAGATAGAGAAACAACGGAACAAAAAAATAAACATCCCTAACATACAAACAGCCCTTCAATATGATAGTAGCGAATTGTACGGGAGACACATTTAAAAAACACAATGCTCTTAAACGCGAAATGCCTTAAGGTTAACCAATTTTTGAATGATAATTTCAAAATTTCAACTTTTCAGTTTTATTTCGATACAATTTACGCGTTATATTTTTGCCAACACCACATAAGAGATACAACGCCATATGTGATACGGCTAGTACGCGAGAGCGCGGGCAAAAAGGGCACGCTAAAGGGCGGGCGATGAACCGGGCGAGCAATAAGCTATCAAAGGAGGGCCAGACCGCAAATCGGTACGAAACCCAACACCGGAAGGGTGGGTCAGAGCGAAGCAGCAGAGAAAGGTACGCGGCCATGTGCGGGGATGCAGTGAGCGGTATATGCGGGCATGGATATTGTGGTACAACCGGGAAGTGAATTTGATCACTGGAGTGGAGGAAAAGGACGTACCAGATGCAAAACGGAAACGGGCGCTTCATATACATATAGGAGGGTGGGGCGACTGGGTAGGGAACAAGAGAAGCTGGAGGAAGACGTGGATGTCGGACGCGGCGCGCACGGGATATAGGGAAAGGGACCTCAAAGCCACTGTGAAAGAGAAAGGGGTCGGAGGAACGACGCAACACAAAGGGGCAACCAGCAGATGGGGGAAGAGCAGGGACACGACGACGGCGGCACACCGAAGGAAGGAGGACGGTAGAGAACGCCCCATCCTCCCCCCCCCAGGCATCGCCGCCAAACCGTAAACACCAAATAGGGGTGGGCCGAGGATAAGGGGAACAAGGAGCGAATACGGGAGCAGATAGGAGGGGGAAAGCAGGGTAACGCCGAAAGCAAAAGGGAACCGGAAAAAAAGGGCGATTGGAGAGAAGAGGGCCTAGGAAGAAAGAAGGCCGAAGCAAGCAGGCCGGGTCAAACAATGAAGGGAGTGTGGGGTGGGGCTACGGGGGAGAGGGACGCGCGCAGCGGACCAAGCCCGACAGCAGCGGCACACCGAGTAGGGAAGCCAAACATAGACAAGACCAAGAACAGGAACGAGCCAAGAACGAAGATAGGAGCAACCAACAGCGGAACGGGGGGAACGGAGGCAGTCGGATGGACGGTCCACCAGGACCAAAGCGCAAGGGATAAAGGCGTGCACGACTGTCACGGATGGGTTTGAATGAGATACGAATCCCCTACTATGCAAGAGAGGCGAGCGGGGAGTTCAGGAAGCGGAGCAACATTGAGGCAAAGAGACCAGGAAGGAGAGCGGCAATCGCGTCCACGACGAGCGAAGAGAACGAGAACAAGCAGACATGCAACAGAAAGTATGGGCAGGAGCCCGCCGAGACAGCGGCGGCGAGCGGTCTGGGCGGCATCGCTAAGCATCTAGCGAGCAGCCTAGACGGATCTGGCCCAGCAGTCATCGGCCAGAGCAGCAGCGTCCGGCGGCGAGTCGAGACAAGCGGACCAGCGCTGGGAGGCGGCAGGGGTCGGTAAGAGGCAGGAGTTGAGAACTCGGACGGCTTCAGCCAGGAGAAGGGAGAAGGAAAGAGAGACAGCAGAAAACAAGGACCAGCAGAGGCAGCAGCAGGGCAAAACGATGATGACAGACGACCCGGCAAGGGCTAGCAGTGTGGCGCAGGGGCTAAGCAGGCGGAAAGGCGAGGCGGGAGGCAACAATAGAAAGCATACAGACCCGAGATAGAAGCCCGGAAGAACAAAGGGCGCCTGGGGACAGTGGAGGGGCGCTTGGAGCGGCTGCGGCCCCGTCCGGGCGAGCGTGCGTCCCGTCCGGCACACCCCGACAGTGGGGGACATACGCGAGAAGGAAGGGGACGTCCAAGATCAACGGCGCGCGTACAAGACGTTACACGCAGAGCCACTGCCAGGGTGTACGCGACAACTAAGGGAGACGAAAACGGCGGGATCGTCCAGCAGAGACCGAAACGGACCAGTAGGGAGGGGCCAGGAACACTCCGCGAATGCAGAGATAACGCAGGGAAAGATAGAGGGGACGGACCCAGGACACGCACCCATAGAGACGGGCACTGTGGGCCAAGGAAATAGGAAAGAGGGCCGGTAGGAAATGTACAAAGATGAGAGGAATTCAGGCCCAAGGAGGCAAGGGAGTCAGTGATTCAGAGGGCGGGGAAAAGGGGGAGAGGGAAGAGTGGGGGAAGAAACACTGACCAAGGGGAGGGGCGAGCATAGGCCTTGAGACAGGGGAGATGGGCAGGAAGGTAGAAACGAGAAAGGACAGCGACGAAAGAAGCAGGCATAAAGGAAGGTACCGCGAGGGGCAATCGGCAAGCCAGCATCCAGCCAACGAGCACAGGACGGGACGGAAGAGCCACAGTGTGGGACAGACAGGCTGGCACATGGACTGGGCACACAGAGAACGGTCAGACTATATTATAATATATATAATCATTATACTTTTTAAATAATAAATAATACTGATATAATCTAATATCATTCTATACTATATTCTCTATTTAACATTTTACAAACTTATTACAATAATTAAACATAAAAATATTCAACAATAGTTCATACAACGACGAACACAATATAACATCTTCAATCATTTCTATCATCGATAACCAGTTTAAATACCGTATAAAAATTGTATCAAGCAGGCATGGAAACCTCCCAAAGCAGGATCGCAAACCGACGGATAGTGGTGCACATACAAGCAGGATCGGGGGGGCGGGGCGCAAAGGTAAGAGTAAAGGAGGCAGGAGGCGGGCCTGGTGGCACCAGGATGGAGCCGGACCGGAGAGGTGTCGACGCTACCGGGACACGCGAATCGAATGGAGGAGGCAAATAGGGAGCCGTTGAACGCACAATTGAAGAAGGGAGCCTGCAGGAGGCACGAGGCACGCTAGGAACAAGGAGGTGGACGAGACAGTAGGGTCGGGAGTCGATGAACGGGAAAGGAAGTAGGCCGGTGACGACCACGGCATGATCAAAGCAAGCGCCGGCGGCAGACGAGCGAGAACCGGGATAACCGACGAGAGTAGGAGCAGGAGAAGAGAGGTAAAAAAAATGGGAAAAGGCGTAGAAAAGTAAAGCCTCCCCAATCAAAGGAGTCCCCGGAGGGAGAAAGACCGAGCGAGGCTTGACTGGAACATAAAACGAAACAAGAGAAGGGCGGGAGTCAGCGTACGCGGGGAACCGAGAGAAGGGAAGAAGGAATGGAGTGGCATACGGGGAAAAAAAGACAGGGAGGAAGGGCGCTACAGGACAGGAGGCACTAGGTCGGCAGGGCGCTGATTGCGGAAACGGGGCGATAGGGGACAAAAGAAGGAACGTGAGAAGGAGAAAGACTGTTCAAAGTGAAAGAAAAATGTAAAGCCAGACGGAGCCAGAGAAGGAAAGGGCCCCTCGGTAAAACAGACGCTGCGCGAGACGAGAGCCAATTTGAAAGAGAGATAGGTCTTTCGAAAATAGGAATGAGAAAGGTAGTGACGACGTGAACTGGGCGGAGAAATAAGACCAGAACAGGGTGGAAGGGGTCAGAAAGAAAAAAGCGCAGTGGACGCGAGAAAGGTACAGCTAAGGAATCAAAGGAGGGGAGAACGAAAGAGAAAGTGAGGAGAAGAGAGAGATGTAGAGAGGAGGGGGAGAGCACGGGAAAGAAGAGGGGTTATTAAGGACGGGCGGAGGAGGGGAAAAGGGAAGCGGCAGTCGTGAATCCGAAAGCGCCTAGAAGAAATAGGAAGGCGAAGCGCAGCCAACCGGCGAAGAGGTGTAGAGGAGAAATAGGAGAAGTGAGGACGGACACTCAGAGGACGGCGAAAAGGGAAGCACTGAGGGCGGAAAGGCAAACTGGGGGCCAAGCGAAGAGCGCAGAAACCCCGGAGCAGGTTAGGTCCTGAGAACGCCGGAGCAAGGGAGTGAAAACGACGGCCACGGGTAAACGAAGAACCACAGAGCAGGGGGGTCTGGGGCACCGGTGCCCCTGAAAAAGGCGAGGAGTACCGATCGCCGGACTAGGAGGGAGGGGTGCGGAGACGGGAGCGGGAGGCGTCACACAGCGCGCCCGCGCGCAAGGGAAGAAACAAGAGTAAGCAAAAAGAGAAAGGTAGCAACTGGGCCACAGAAAGAACAAGGGATCAGGCGCAAAGATGGAGAGGACGGGGGGAAGGGAGCTCCCCGGCGGAGGGGCGAGAAACGGGAGCGAATAGGAATAACGGATTAGATCCGGACAAGGTACAGAGTGGGGAGCGTCAGAAGACAAGAACAGAGAAGAACGGGGTTCACGGGGAGGGCCACGGTAAGAGAGCGGCAGGGGAGCGGCTTAACCGGGGAAACAGGCGCGAAGGACGGAAAGTCCAGGGGCGGAGGAGACAACTGGGAGGGGAAGGGGGGGGCAAAAAGGAGCGGGATTAAATAATCCAGAAAGGAGAAAAGGAACCGACCCTCTTAAATACCGAATTAATTGGAGGGCAGACAAAGGGGAGGGATGGGGGATAGAAAAGGACGGGAGTGGGTAGCCCTTGAGTGGTTGACCTACGAGGCGGGAAAGCCAAAACCTCTGCTAAGAGAGGCATAGGATGGCAGACAAAAAGTAGGAATACCTAGACGGGGCAAGAGGGGGCTAGTTGGGGTACGTCAAAGACGGGCCGAAGAGGAGCGGAGCAGGGCCAACAGGGATGCGGGAGAGAAAAATAGGGGAGGCATGGCGCCACAGGGCGGAAACAGTGAGAAAAGGCTGGAAGAGAGATGGCCCCGAGAGGTAGGGGGAGAAGGAAGAGAGAAGAGGAAGAATCGGGGGAGAGGGAAAAAGGGTTAAACCGGGAAAGAGACCAAAAAAAGAATCTTAACAAGAGGGGAAGAGAGAGGCGTAGACAGGGAAAAGAGGCCGACCTATCACAAGAGGCCGAAGTAAGGGAGAGGACGGGAAAAACGGCGATCACAGTGGAGGAGACGGCACAAGCGACGGGGACCCAAAAATAGGAAAAAAAGACACGCGGCGCGAGGACGAAGGGAGACGGCAATGGCAGCAAGGCAGGAAGGAAAGCGGGCTGCAGACCCAAACGAGACCGGAATCTAACTGCCGAAGGTGGGAGGCGGTCGGGGCGGGACGGGAAAAAGGAGGCAGGACAAGGGGGTCCATAGCGGAGGCCACGGAGTAAGTGAGCGAGACCAAGCGTGCGGCCGCGCAGCCTTCGCGACGGCATAACAAAGTAAACCGCATATGTCAGGAGGGAGACCGGAGAGAAGGGACGGGACAAAAAAGGCACAGGGGGGTACCACGATAAGGCGAAGGAAATGAACCCCTCACGCACGCCACAGGCGCCGGGCTTCTAAACTATTTAAATATCCTACATTTCAAAAATTACATATTTACTACGTATTTTCGATACGTATTAAATCCGTACGTAATCACAAATTTTTGTCACTATATTCCTACATCTACTAATTAAATCCTAATATCAATGTCTTGCCTACTTCTTACAATATACACACCTAACAACATAAATACCTCCCGTAACATATAATCCTATGGCTTACCACACCCTGTATATCTACATATTTTTTATCTAGAATATAAAACTCAAATCTATCTTAACAACAACAGCTTACCGACATATACTTCTCACTATACAACAAAATAATCAACTAGCATTGCCCCGACCACGCTCAAACTTGATCGTGCGTTTAGAGATACTTTTGCAATCTCTAATTCCACTAGTCTATATACTAATATATACAAATGTGTGTGTAAGATGTTCTCTAATGTCTATAGATGACATCTTTGGAGTTCCTGTCATTGTGTCCCAGCATATATGTCTTTTTCCATTATACAAATGTGGAGTCCATGAAAAAAAATACTAACACTCTAAGAAAAACATCAAATATACATTGAAAACCAAATTCTCATAAAAAACTTCCAAATTATTATACATGAAGCGTCCCCATAAGAAGTACATCATTTACCACATGTTTATATAGGTACTAATTTCATGTGTTATATCTTTACCGCTTGATGAAACACGCAAAATTGTTTGACAACATGTAAATTTTGAATTGTGCAAAATATGCGAGATAAATCAATAAACAACAAAAAGCATAACAAGAAGCAACTAACAACTCCCCAAATTAAAAAAGCATAACTTTTTACGAAAATGTCCTCCGACCTAAAAAAAACTGACAAGATGTTTAATACATCATATTGAACTGATAAATTGTAATTAAAGCAAATAGAGAGAAGAATACTGCTTTAAGATCAGTCAATGATAGTTTGGCACTACGATCCTAATGACAAAACAATCAGCTTTTTTTAAAGTATCAAAGAGGCCATTTAGATATGAGTCAGACAACACAGATTTGCATATTCTTTGAATGATGTACTTATATCTAGAAAAATCTGACGAAGCAATTGAATTACTAGACAGGATATCTAAGTCTGATCCAACATGGAAACCAAATTAACTCATTGCCAAATAGACTCTTAAACAGTTCCTTAAAAAAGTATATGCTTTATTCAGATAGGAGTTGCCTTTTTATTCTGCTTTTTGTATTTATTCAATCATTACCCCACTCCCTTGACAATTTCGGAAATTACATGTTGAAAAAAAAATGCGTTGTGTTAATCTGGAGCGTATAAGACATACCACACAAAAAATAGTACCAGAAGATTCGGCGAGAATTATACTCTTCATCAGAATATGTAAAATAATTTGGGGTCAATTATTTGTTATCTTCATTAATTGATACTTTTTCTTCAGTGTCTAGTTTTCTGACTCAGCTATGTATTATATAATACGACATGTATTCGTTTTGTCGACTATTGATTAAGGCCATCTATCTTCTACAGCTCTGTCTTGAAAAAGAAGCATTGAATTGAAATTGAACGTATGACTACATGACAGTTATATTTCAAAGTTGCTTGAAAAATAGATGTCCTGGTAGGCCTATTCGATCTTATTAAGAAACAGTTCATTAAAAGCTATATCGTTTTCAACCTTATAAAACAATATTTTAGGCTGCATTTATTAAAAAGTAAACGCATAAAAGAGTATGCTCAGTAGTTATGATGATTTTTTTAGTAGACCTATTTCTTACTCAAATAATTATCCAAACAAAGGATTCACTTTATAGCCAATGGTCTTATTTTATTAGATTAAAATATACCGCAATATCTTCCAATCACTACTTTAACTTTCTTCCAGCCCTGATACTTAAATTTTACTGTAAAACTTTGGCATCATATCGTCCCCTCCAATTTGTACAAAAGTAAATTATATGTTCTTCCCAAATATTGTCCCTTGCTTGTTCATTAACGCTATCAGACAACACTACAAATGTAGCATCTTACAGGACCATGCACGCTGAAGCTGCACATACCCCAATAGCGATACACACTCACATGCAATTAGATATGCCACAGAGAAGACTTCCTAATGCAACATGTCTCAAAGAAACCTCATTGAGACATGACAGCACAAACCAGACTTTAGCTAGGATATAAACCCTCCAAACCCGAAGAAAATGCCAAACTAAATATTGCAGAAAGTTTCCCATGATAAGATACAAAAGACTGCTTCAAAAACACATGAACACACAATACATCAGATTAGGTAGGATATAACCTTTAACACTAAATGGAACATCATGCAAGATATGGTACAGAGAAGTCTCCCACACACCCAAACTCTTCTCCCATGATAGATATCCATCTATATTCTCAAAGTAACACATGACGAAAACCGCACATATACCATAGGGATTATTAACCACTCTAAACCCCGAAGCAACAAACTCATGCAAGATAGTCACAGCAAGCTTCTATAAGCATCCCATATATGTTTCAACAGAATTTACAGAGGCAAAAACCCAGATTTTAGTATCATTATGCATCAATTAATAACTTACCTTACTAAAAATGATCATTTGAAATGTTTGATGTTATTAGACATTTCTTTTGTAAATGAATACATTTATATCTCTTATTAACTCAAAAATAAATCCTGGTGCAAACTAGTAAATCAGGATCCATTTCACCCCTGTGGATGAAAAGTGTAGTTGATTTCTACTACATAGTGTCTAAGTAGAAATGTAGTAGAACTTCATATAATAACTCTCTCAATTCATAACCATCATTGAATACTTTACTAAGGCCTCATAATGATGAACACCAAAGTACAGTCCGTCAACCTAGATGTCAGGACCACGCTTCAAAATCAGTGCCTGTTTACGTTTCGTGGCAAGTCCTTTTCATATAGCCAAGTCAACCATTCGGAGCCATTATCGCTATTACACTAACAGGTGAGATATTACCTAATTTACTTTGACTGTCAAAACATCTCATTTCTCTCTATTGCCAACATTGAACGAGCGGAACCTGATCATTTGCATCAAGCGACAATTTAACATTAGATTCTAAGCTAGATGTAGGGTAGAGACCACAAACCTTGCACACTAAAGCAAAAATGTCATGGACCTGATTGAATAGAGTACGTGTTACTGACTTTTATACCAACACAATATCCTGTGATCAAGCCAAATTCACCGTACAGATATTTTCGAGATTTTACTATGTAGGCGAACTTCGCTCGGAGGAGCAAATACCACAACTTTCTGCATGATTTTTGGCTGACGATTTCATAACTATAACAATACACTTGTACTTTCAAAGTCCGTCGAAATATTCTCGACGTGACCAGACTCGCCATAAATTCAGCGAAAAAATAGAGTCCACGTATGCATACAAAAAACCACTTAACAATTACTACTTTATTAATGTTGAAAATTTATAAAATACCTCCTTCCAATTCCCAAGAGCATACCCGGTTTGCATATTTTGACTGGGCAAAATTTCTGATAGTACATAAATTATTTTCTAAACATTGATACAGTTTATTTATATCATCGCATAGAAAGATACATTAGAAGACGGCATAGATATCTTTAAACAAACCAAAGCAACTATTGGGCCCATCCTCCACCGCACAAGTGGTCTCTACACACAAAAACAATAAGCATATTGCGCATTATATGACATGACCCCAAATTAGCATTCTTTTCGTTAAGATAAGATACCCACAACCTCATTATACTCCAAAAGAACTATTGCATAATTCTATTTTCACCTCTATACCAAAAAAATATGTGTTATCAAGTAGATCAAGTTGTTAAAGAGGGTAAAATTAATTGAATTTACAGAAAAAAATTTATACCACCAACCATCACTAGATATAATTTTGCTACACAAAATATGATATCTTTTAACTTTTTATTCGATCTTCACACATTTATTATTTAATCAAATCCATAACATATTTTACCTATTGACAAATAGCAACTTTTATGAAAAATTACATAACCACAAAAACCTCATCTTTAGATTTGATTATACTTACGTAACGCCAAAAAACAAACAAAAAAAGTTTTATTACTCAAAAAGTTACTTAATAGATATTTAATATACGTACATTTCTATACGCACTAAGTTAGTATGCATAAATTACATAGTTAAAATCAAAAACATTTAAGTAACGTCTTTACTCGATCAGTACCATCGCAAAAGTGTAGTTAACTTACAGTTAACTTACGTAACTTACATCATCATAATTAAGTAAGTTTACATCATATAACTGTAACCTCAGTGTTAAAAATGCTGTTAAACTTCGAAACATTTTACAGACAAAAGTATATTCAATTCAAGTGCATTATCATTCTAACATTTATAGCCCACAAATTTAGAATACTAAAAAATTATTGAAATTTACCAAAATTCGCACAAGAAATAGTACATAGTGGCAGACTACACTTGAATTGACTGTCTTATAATAGCCCTAAATGATCTGCAAATATTTTTAAAACTAAAGAAGATAAAACAATAAAATTTTCAGTTTTGGTTTCCTATGATGTCGTTCTACAAAATTAATCATATATTAAGTCAAACAATTGGATAGTAGATATTTTTTTCATAGATTTTTCAAACAGCGTAACTTACGTAACGCTCAGCTGTAACTTACGTAACGGCGATGATGGGCTCATATAAAAAATATGGGTGATTGGATTGTCCTAATTTCAACTGAAAATGTTAACTGCATGTCTACCCTCTTGATTTCTGATAAAGTTTAGTCATGAAAGCTTAGCACTTCACAGAGTTTTCAAGTTTCCCAAAAAAGGTTGGGGATTCCATTTTCTCTGACGTAACTTACGTAACGCTCCTAAAATGCTCATTTTTTTTTCTATTCAGGCCCAATGAGCTGACTTTTGTTTCTTAAATTTGAGAGTCTATGGCAAGGATCTACCATGATAGGATTTAAACTTCCAATGCAGTTTATTAAGAGGAGGGCAGACCTTTTAAGTCAGTATTTTTCTCTGAAGTGTAACTTACGTAACGTGGAATGGCCC
>CALNVZ010003426.1:38109726-38120670 GCA_940671915.1 Paracentrotus lividus
TTTTTACAGATGACAAGTAGGGAAAGAAGAGAAAGTGTTAGAGAGAGAGAGAGGAGGAGGGAGGGAGGTAAGAATATTGTAGCACTTTCTGTGATGGGAAGTTATCGTCATCTTATCCTATCTCTACTAAAATATCAGTCGAGCGCCATCACACGTAATTAGTTAGAACAATTTTTGGAACGGATCAGAGGACGTCGAAAGTTAGCATATGGAAGGCAAAACTGTGCAAAATATCTCGAAACCCCTGATCAGTTATTTATAAGCCTGAGCAAGGGTTTACTACTGCACGTGTAGAAAAGAACCCATATCATGGTTTTGCTTGTTGACACGTTGCCCTGAATAATATCATTTACTACGCGTACTAGTATTTAGTGTCGTTATTTATGTTGTCTGCAAGCTTTCCATCTCGAATTGATAAAAATATTTAAAAGATAAATTTATATATTTTCCCAATAAAGAACATGTATCATGTCTCAAATATATATTACTGTGTTTAAGTTAGCCGTGATTTTCTATAACCCGTTTCGAATGAATAACTTTATACGTATTTACATTTGTTCTCAATATAAAATAACAGATAATAACGTTGGTCAACTGTTATTTCCACTGAATTATATTTTCATGTTTATTGTCTAACTTGTAAACATTTTGAATGACTTACAAAATCATGGGTGGAAAATTGTTGTTTTGTGGAAGAAATGATCGTTGAAAATACATAAGATAAATGAACCGACCGTAATTTATTTATAAAGTTTATGTATTGTGTGTTATAAATTATTGATGTTAGCCTTAATTAAACTTGCTGGAAATCAAACCCGCTATTATTATTATTATGAGCAATAAGTAGTAACCTAGACTTGAATAGTGTGTATTTTGTTAACTTCATACTGTGATAATTGTCTGTCAGTGCAACATTGAATCTGTGATAAAAGTTTGTGCATTTCTCACATTGTGAAACAGGATAAAAGGGAAGGAGGATGCCCCGAGGGTTGGATGATGAGAAGATGAAGAACTTGGAGGGGGAAATGGGTTAAATATACAAAAATAACAACACAAGGGTTTTATTATGAGCGAGTATTTAAAATATATGCTAACACAAATATTCCAATATTGATATGAGTAACGTGATCCATTGATGATACGTCACAAGCTACTTCCTAATATGAAAAATACACTCTTCCGCATGACGAATTTATCGGTCAAGGCAGAGTCATTGAATGAAATCGTGCCATACCACGAGACCTTACAACTTCTATGTTTGAGTCTGCGTTCTGACTTGAAAAAGGAGTCAGGACAATGGACATAGCTGTAGCCCACTGTAATGTATCTTTACCAAGCTTTCGGCCTCGAGCCTTCTTGGCATAACAAATAAACATCATATTCAGTAGGGGAGACCGGGTATGGACGTTACAAATTCACCATTTTGGGCCAGATAATTCTAATGAAAGGAACTCACGCACTCCACAGGGGCCGGCGAGCGTTTTTGAAAGTGCGAGGGCTGAGCCGAAAGTGAGGGGGGCTGAACAGGCTAAAAATCACAAAGTATGGTCATTTTTGCGTTTTGTACACGTTGGCTGAAAAAAGTGGGGGGCTGCAGCCCCCCCCCCCAAGCCCCCCCCCCCCCCCCTCGGCTCCGCGGCCCCCTGCTCCATATTGGTCTGTAGTTAGCCTATTATGTTGGCTAAAACCTGAGGCATATAAAACTTCAAAAAACTGTAACACTATTAACTACAGCTTAATTAGTGAAGACATTTTTTTTTGTAAACAACCTACCCCATATACGGGTAGGTTGTTACACCATACGGGGTCAATTGTTAACAAATGTAAACATACGCGGTAAGTTGACAATGTGTAAATCTTCTTATACCATACTTTAATTTTCAACTTCCAGTTTCTTGACATCGTTAACAGTAGATCAAGTAGAGCTCTAGAATAGACAAAAGTAATACTAGAAAAATAATAAAATTAACACCTGAAAATTGCAGACAAAATGTAATTTTACATATGTAATTAATTGGGGTAAGTTGTTACATCAACATGGGGGTAGGTTGTTGTAACAACCTACCCCATGTGGTGATTTTACACACAGAAATCAACTAGCACAGTCATTAGGCAGAAATTACAGGGCATGGCTAGGCGGTATATTAGTGACATACATGTACTATATTTACAATACCAGACTATCATCATGTGCCTTCAGTTGTAAGAGCTATTACAAATTTCAATTTTTTGTCAAAAATTTACTTTGAACTGCTAAAAAAATGGTTTTTGTTAATTTACTTTTTAAATAAAACAACGGAGAAACCTCACGACCGGCAGTTCATCACAGCTATGTGTAGCTGTATATAGATGCCAGTTAGTTAGCACATCCTCTCTTGTTCCATCTTAGCACACTGAGAACTGTAACAACTGACCCGTGTAACTTCCATACCCGGTCTCCCCTATTTTTGTAGAGCCCATGAAAAGGCCCGAGGCCGAAAGCTTGGTGTAAATGAATTATAGTAGCCTACATAATGCCTTATTTATATTCTTACTTGTATATTCATCAAGAAGAGTTTAAATCCAAATGGGATGAAATAAAAAATTTTAACAAGGTTTTGTTTATATTTTTGCACGGGAGGCTCTAGAAATGTGATGTCAATAGGTGCATTTTGTAACGGTTGCTTTCAAAATTCAGTTTATATTTCTTGAAGTTCAAATTAAAACAGATACCTACATGAACAATGACCAAATGAACTGACAAGGACAAGTCAATAAATTCATAAAGAGTGGATTTAGTCCCTTTGGAATGAAACTCTTCGCACCTCTCACACCAACAGAAAGATTATATTTAAAAAAAGAAAGAAGAAAAACAACAAGCAGAACAAAATAATAATACATTCAAACCAAAATGACCAACAGTATTATCGGCTGGTTTGCTCTATAGGTCGACGTGACGGGTCGGGGGTATTACGGTTGTCTTTTGGAAATTAGATCATCCGGCTTTTAATCTTCGTCATCCGTCCCTTAGATCAAGGCTAAAGCTAAGCTAAGCTCGGCATACCTGTCATTCATGTGATAATATTGACAATGATAATAATCGAGCTTCATATTTATAGCGCATTGTTGTTATTGGATATCATGTAACAATGATGGGCCGGTCATCGGACTCACGGACGCGAGCAGCAAGGAACACCCCTCCCCGCCCCGCGAAATCTATAAAAACTAGTCATTCACTAGGATCATAATTCTAATCATATAATCAAAGGGGGAGTTTACTTTTTTGCGACCCCTCTTCAATTAGGATTCACTGAAAATTGATAAGGGATGATACGAATTGACTAGAAAGGAGGGTATGAGAAAATCATAATTAAAGAAAAATATTGAGAAAAGAGAGAAGAGAGACAGAGAGAGAAACAGAGGAGGTAATAACGAAGATTATGATAACGTTTTTCTGTTAATACATTTTCTTCTGCGACAATGTCTCCTTTATTTCGTCTAAGATAAAGGGTTAGGGTTCGGTTGTAATAAGGTTTTATGTTAGATTGAGATTTAGGTTTAGTTTCAAGATAGGTTTAGTGCAGTATTCAAGTTAGTTGGTCATTCGATTTGTGTATGACATTTACAGCGGATCACATGTCGCCGGAGCAAATGTTATGGATTTTTTTTTTTCTTCAGACAGTATAGCAGATTTTGACCTTTTTTTTTAAGGAAAGAGGAATATCGTGGTAACATGGGTACAAGAAATATCATAGTCACCTTACCCCAGCCCCTTCCTTATACAACCATGTTCTGCCAAACCCCTGTTTCTTTCCCTGCCCCTTATTCCCCCCCCCCATTTCCCTTCCCTGTCAAGTCGAGGTCTTCTCCACGAGATACGTATGTTCAGAGAATGTCTCTGAACGGAATCCCTGGATGACTGTGCATTCTATATAGGGATGACGGATGCTCCGAGCACCGGCAGACTTGAGGCTCCCCTCTCAGTCAGTGTAACCCTCCCAGGTCTTTTGTTGCGGTGCGTGGTTCAGGGAAAGGGGAGATGGTTAAAGGGACAATGCAATCACGCACCCACATGCACAAACAGACGGACAGATACACACACACACACACCCTCACACATCCCACAAGAACACTTCCTCGATCCCTCCCTCTCCAATCCACACATGCTCGCACATCGCACTCTATCTTCATTCTCTTTCTCACACACACACACACACACACACACACACACACACACACACACACACACTCTCTCTCTCTCTCTCTTCTCTCTCTCTCTCTCTCTCCTCTCACCCTCTGAGTCTGTCTCTTACACATCTACACAAACAAAAACGCACTGCCTGTCTCTCTATCTCTCTTCTCCTCTCTCTTAACTTAAAGTCAAAGGTCTCCTTTTTTGATAGATTCTTCTAAGAATATGTTGACAAAATATACTTTTTTTGACAAGTTACATACGTTTAGTGACTAAGAAATTAAAAAAAAAATCTTGAGCGGATTTTGATACGTTGTAGGCCTAAGCATTTTTTTATTTATAAGCTATACTGTGAAATATTGAATAATGTGATTTTCAAATGGTTGTTTATCTGTGTGAGTGTTTGTTTGTTTTTGTTTTTTGTTTTTTGTTTTGTTTTTTTTTACTTGAAATTCCTTAAACTAAGTGTGGTGCTAAAAAAGTAATAGCTATATCAATATAGAAAAGTCAATAAATATTTTATCATACACCATGAATATGATTTCATGAAACAATTACAAACGTTGCTATTCCATAACACATTTTGGTACTATTGGACATGTATTTTGTGAAGTAACACATTTGCAATTTACGAATCCATCTAAAATTTCGAGCAGACATGATTTTACTGGAATATACATAAGCAAAATCAGAGTTATTTAATAACTTATTGGAAGAGAGGTAGGTCTACATCAAATAATATAAATAACATTTCAATAAAATCATGATTTTCCTTTACGCATAAAATTATGTCAAAAGTCAAGATTTTTTTAGAGCTTAAGTGCGACTTTAAGTCTACTTAACTATTTCAAATCAAGTGAGCATTAAATTAATTCCATACAAAAATTATAAGACAATGCATACTTAATATGTTGAATCAAGGTACTATCAGATAATTTCCCTTTGGAGTGTCTTTGTTCTGGCTCCGCCCATTGTGCAAAAATAGCGTAGAGGACAGTTTTCAATATTCTGTTTTGTCAAAGCAAAAACGAAAATACGAAATCAGTAGAGTTGTTCAATTTTCTGATTTGTCAAAGCAAGAAAATGAAAATTTATTGCAAATAAGTGTTTAAATTTCTTAATTCTAGAAGCAAAATAGAAAAAAAATGATATTTTAAGAAAAGGGTTAACCCCCCCCCCAAAAAAAAAGGGGGGGTAAAAAAAGAAGTTTTTATGAAATGTTTGATTTTACATATTATATTTGTCATGAAAATGATTGATAAACGACAGTTTTTATGTTTTTTCTCCAAATCACAATCAATTTTTGCTCAATATTCCGTTTTTGCTTTTCCGCTTCCAAAACTAAAAAACGAATTATCTAATAGTATCTTGGTTATGCTGCCTTCATATCTTCGTAAAAATCATTATTAAATCAATATTTTGATCCTTGGTGACCATATCAACCTATTAATTATTGTTATTAATATTAATTATTCTTAATCAAAAACAAAAATTGATACTGAAGTGTATATAATCAGTCCAATCCTCTTGACTTGTCCTCTAGCACAGGGGGAGACAAGTCTGAAAAATAAAAGGGTAAAAAAAAATATCAATTTAAAGCCTATACGAACCAGCAGCCTTGAACAGCACCATCTCAAGTCCTCAACCTCTCAATCTCACCCGGTTCCTAACCCATGATACAACATTCTGAGAAGTGTTCATGTAGTCTTATACTGGAGGCTCACAGAGAATATTTACAACACAAGGATAATAGGAGACCACACATAATGTTGGTCAGTTTGGTCTCGCTTAGACAGCTTTAGGAATGATAAAAATGTAATTTTAACGGGAAGTCTGGGCCCAAATTAAGTTGCTTTTATCAAAAGCAGGGAAAAACAGATTTAAAAAAAGTTTGAAGCAAATCAGACTAATATAGGTTTTTTCCGGTCAATTTTAAACTCTTTGCAATCGAATTCGTTTATGTTCATTCAATTTAAACGATACCTCGTGGAGCGGAGCTGTCGTTCAATTGAATTAACGTTTATATTTTTAATCGCGATCACATTTCGGACGAAAGTGCTTGTAAGAAATGTTAAATTGATCGGAGATAGTTTAAACTTGACCGGGAAAACCTATAATAAGAAAGTTATGAATTTCTTTACGATGCAACAAAAATCTGATTACTATACCAAATTGGCAAAACAGTCACAAAGCTGTGGTGTCATAGGGGCACTACTTGCCATATATGCTTATGGTTTTATCACATATTTTCACTTTATTCGTTAAGATAAAGTTTTCCTCATAACTTTCCTGAGTTGAATTGATGGAAACACGTTATTGCTTCTATGCATTTTCATAAAATGAATTTCATAATAACATATAAAAAAGTGATATTTTTCATGAATTTCAACATTCCTAAATATTTTCTTTCTGGACTGAAAGCCTACTTAAAATCTTTGTTTTTTGTATTTATAGATGGGATGCTGATTTTACAATATTTGTATAGATACAATAGCATATTGCCATCAATTCAACTGGGGAAAGTTATGAGGAAGACTTTATCCTGACAAATAAAGTAGAAATATAAGATAAAACATTATAGAAAATGCATGGCAAGTAGTGCCCCTATGACATCACAGCTTTGTGACTGAGTTGCCAATTTGGTATAGCGATCCATTTTTATTTTTTTTATTATTTTTTTTTTGCATCGTAAAGATATTCCATAACTTATCCATTATAAGTCCGATTTTCTTCAAACTTTTTTTTATCTGTTTTCTTAATTTTTGGGCTTTTGAATAACAGGAACTTAATGTGGGCCAGAACTTCCCTTTATTTCCCCTAGCTATTATAACCTTTCATTATTGTTTTGAAAACTACATTAAAACATAAATTTATACATTTCATGAAAATATTCAAGCAATGGCATGTAACACGTAATGACATCATACACCTGTATACAATGACCATATGACGGAACACTGCTTGTTTGTCAAAATTCATAGTAAACCACATCTCCGTGAAATGTCGAATAGAAAAAAAAAGGTGCAAAATCTTTCTCGGTCCACTTTATGAAAACAATGACGATTCATTAATTTAATGAATCATTAACCCCATACCATCACACACAACACACACACACACATCTTACCTACCCACCTCGCCCACTGTATAATGCGATGGTCATAACAGGTCGTACACTCTAAAAAAATGAGTAAAATCTTACCCAATATGAGGCAAAAAGGTAACTCGCGTGAAATTGAGTAAAAATATTACTCATGCGGTTGAGCTAAATGTTACTGAGGTCAATAATATTACTCATGCGGTTGAGCTAAATGTTACTCAGAAAAGAGTAACTTTTAGTCATCTATGTATCATTCCTAATCCTAGCTTCGAAAGGAGTAAACCATTAACCATTAGTTTACTCATTTTCTTGCGAGTTACCTTTTGATCTGGTTAAGAGTAAACAAAATTTACTCCGTTGGGAGTAAAGCATTAGTTTACTCCGTTGGGAGTAAAGCATTAGTTTACTCGTTTTCTTGCGAGTTACCTTTTTTTTTACAGTGTAGCCTTCGTAGCATGCAGGTTGCATTTAGTCTTTGTGGGCCAAATTCTGCGATTCCTACGTTTCTATACAAAAAGGCATTGTAAAAAAAAAAAATAAAAATCTTTCTGGTATCGTACCTGCACCGTGCGTGTCTGAAAACAAAGTACGTGCGACAATTTTTTCTACGAAATCAGTCGTAGAGGGCTGCACGCTGCACGTACGACCTGTTGCGACAACCACATCTTTCTCCTTACCATATTCTTCCCGCGCTGCTCGGCATGACACACCCGGCTGCAACATGCCGGGCCTTGGCACTGCATACTCCAGTTCTAGCTTCTGCAGAGAATGAAACAATAGAAAATAAAAATGACAATAATTCTTCATGTTTTTCTAGCGTAAAATCAGTCTAAGAGAGTTACACACACCTGTTGTGACCACCCAATTAAAGGTCTTTCTCCTTACCATATTCTTCCGCTGCTCGGCGTGACACACCCGGCGCCATTATTCTACAGAGAATTCTTCTACAGAGAATGAAGCAATATAAATAATAATTCATGCTTTTCTATCATAAAATATATGCGCTTTACAAATTTAAATAAAATTAGAATACTGAAATTAACAATAATGATAATGTAATAGTAGCAATAACTGAATAACGGGCCTACCTGTATAAGACATATGTACAGGTAGTAGGCATACACCTCTTTGTCTCACACAAATCTTTTTGAAGAGTAAAATGCGTTTGTTATATTATTGCATTTTGCTTACATATCAGATGTAACAAGCTATTCAATTCTATTGTATATATTAGTAATAAAGTTCGTCTAATATCCACATGGTCTAACACAAATTGGTCAATACCTGTAACTACATGGTAATAAACCAAATACTTATTTTGGAAATAGACAAAGCTGCAATTTAACCATTTGATTAATAGAAAAATAGGCAGCTAGAATAAGTGTGGATTAGACCTAGTGTGATTTAGACCAACTGAGAAGAAGACCAAGGGGAAATTTGACCAAGTTGCTAGTACACGAAATGGGTTTAGCCCATACGGTATTAGACAATAAGAGAATTGGACCAACAACTGTTAGACCAAGTGGGTATAAACCTGGGCAACTTACCACCTACCCTGTCCAAGGCCAGTTCAATGTCACCTTTACCAGCCGCTGCAATCAGACGTCCACGACTAGCTTGGTAGCCATTGAAAACTAATACGAGGAACAGAATATCAGATAATTTAATCTCCATTTCTTTTTCTAAGATGCAAAGACCTGAAAGTGATTGTGACGATTGTGGTGTCTATATAGAACTTAAGAGTTAATAATAATCTTTATTTGATGTCGCCTAGATCTGATGCCTCTGATATAGTGATTTTGGTGTAAAATCATCTCATTCATATCGGGTTTCCAGCAGATGTTCTATAACCTTACAATATTTGTCATTATATAAAAAATTCTCTTATTTCTTATAAACCAACTTTAATGACCCAATCCATACCTGCAAAAATCTGTCTCCGTTATGCTATCTAATTTTGTTCGTTTGAAAAAATTATCGAATGAATAATGGTCCAAGAGGTTAATCAGTGCAATTTAATTTACTGGTATACACTTTCATAGACAATTTGGTAACGCAATTTATCATTTTATAATATTAAAACTAATACAACAATATTATACACCTTTGATCACAAGACACAAAGGGAAAGATACGGTGATTGATTATATGTTGATATGAAACAGTGAACATCTGGTGTGAAATTATCACTTATCATTTATTTTTGAAAAATGCATGAAGTTTAATGATTCTTGAAATGATTTTTAAAACCATATTGTTGTCATCTTTTCACTGTTTCGTTCATAGTTTGAATCCATGTGAGCTTTAATTGTTTCAATTATGGCGGGACTACATTTTCCCAGTCAATAAGTGTGTTTCTTGGGAATGAAGGAACCCGCTTGTATTTTACAATTGAATACATTAGATACTCGTGGTAGACGTGAGCAAGTAATTTTTAATGATATTTTAAATGAAAGTAACTTTATCACAGTAATCTTTAGCCTAACCATATAAACCTGACATAAATCCTAAATGTTTCTGTTATTTCAAAGAGTCAACATTTGGGTAGCCTTATTTTGACAATCATTATTTAATATTTATCCTCTCATTTTCAAAATACGAATGACCAATAACATTTTCACGCGTACGCCCCCACACCCAGGCCGGCGTGACGTAAAAAAAAACAATGGTGTTAAAAAATTTACAATTCAAATTTTGCTCTCTCAAACATGGTCAAGTACCCATCGACGCCAGAGCACTCACACACATACACACACACACACACACACACACACACTACACACGCTGCACAAACAGAAACACCTTCAAACACACACATCATTCTCAATCATCCTCACACACCTAAAACACACACATTCCTTTCGAACGCCACGCACGTGCACAAACTGATTGGGCCGTGTGCATAAACAAATCATTGCTTTTAATTACTGAGATTTTTTATATGTTTATTCATTAATTTTGTGAATTCAATTTCTGTCCAATCTATACTACTTATTCTGTTTAAAAAATGACAAATTAAACATTAGGATTTATAAGTTTTATCAAATTTATAAATTAACGGCGCTATAACATTATATTACATCCAATGATACCTCCAAAGGAGCTGCCTTTTGGATTATACAACAACAATATCCAGTAAAATGTTCCGAATAGACTACTTAGTGCAAGATAACAATCGTTTAGAATACGTGTAAGCTAATATACATTCCAAATTATTTAAACACAGTCGTCAATTTCAGCTAATTCCTCACTCTTATCGTTTTTGGTACGAGCAAGTTATTTTCAATCTTTATTTTTCTTTATGAACCCAGCTTGATGGGCATGCTGGGAAGAACTTCGAATAATGGTTTAAATTTTCGTTCAAGTCTAGTTCGGCAGATCGTTTTTCTAGAGTGAGGTGTGCTTTTACTAGTGTTTTTTATGTTGGAAGGATGTTGCTATTTGGGGAGAAAATTATTTAATGATGATGAGACACACAGGATTAGTTGAATTATGATATTGAGTTATGGAATTGCGTGATTTGGGAATAGACGAACACGAAGAAACGCGCGAAGGAGAGCGAGGGCAAATTTGAATGCTCTCGTCAGGTTAATTATTTTCAATTACTAGTACAATTTCTTTCTTTTTTTGCTTCAGAGGAGTTTCAAGAATATAAGAATAATGTGTAAAAAAT
>CALNVZ010003426.1:38133432-38144967 GCA_940671915.1 Paracentrotus lividus
TTCTAACAGCAATGGACAAAGGTTCCTATGATGACAAATAATGACCAATCATGGTTACTTTTAATCATCTGATTTGGATATGAGTATATACGAGTCAAAGAAAAAGCTTTCCTGGTATACTGGTTTGCTTGGTGCAAGGAAGGCGGTTACTTTGCTATTTTTCTTCTTCAAATCAATGGCTTGGATTTAGAAATGAGGTACGTCACATCTGTTTGCCACGGTAACCATTCACTTAGGAATGGTGCAAGATAAGCCCTAATGTTGACGCCACTTTAACGTCTTAATGTCTATCTTTTCACATACCTGACAACAATAAAAACATCACAAAAACATTGAAAAAAAATTAATAGTTTGAGGTTATTTCTGTGGAGACTACAAAATCTTTAAATGGCTTCATTTTTTAGACGTTATAAAGTTAGTGTAAAATATTTTATCATTATTATATAGAAATTTAAATTGAGTATACTTGCATGCCAAAGCAACACTCGTGAGCTTATTTTTCATATTATTCAACGGACAACAAAGATTGTATACTAATAATACTAATAATAACAAGCAACATTATAGCGCCCTTCCGAATAAATTTCTCAAAGCGCTTCACATATAAACAAAAACATACTTTATTTTATAGCAACCTATCCATTGTCTATTGGAATTGATATTTTCTTGAATAAGTTTCAGACGTCTACAACAGTTAAAGCCTCTCGCAGTTAAAGCAATTTAATTATATTCAACGTGAAATCGTTCTGACAATCATGGACCAATATTATTTTACAGATGGGAATCGAATGTTCATAGCACGCTGGTGGGCTATGAACAAAAGTAAACATTGTAAAAACAAAATTGTAATCCATCATCATCATGTATCATTGATCGCCCAAATTCAGTGGGGTTATAAAAATATTAGTAATTGTGGCAAACACTAAACTTCAATTTTGTTGTTTTTGATACGATTTGTCGGTTCATTGCCATTGAAGTTTGAGGCCATGTCCTGATGACTAGGAAACTTTAACTGCGGAGAGGATGGTACCTCAATCAGATATTCTTCGAGTCATCAAACCTAGCACGTGTTTACAGGGAATGAGCGTAAAGCAATATCAAAACGCTAAATTGATTAAAGGCCTTCGGAAAGTAATTGAATTATGTGAGTAGATCACATCTGCCGTTTAGACTGTACGTGAAAGATTGAAATGTTTTACAGCCAGGTGATCAGACGGTATCTGCTATTAATCCAATACATCTATCTTAGTCACTGTAGGAGACAGACACTCGACTTACAATTTAAATTGAAAATGACATGATCATTACGCTTCGAGTGAAACTGAGATTAAATACAGTTGAATTCAATTCTTCTAAAAATAAAAAAATAAATAAATAAAATTAAGCTTAAATTTACCCGCGGTGAACCAAAAGGGTTCCACCGCGTGTTATTAGACTATTTAATTTATATTTCCTTTCTTATTTTAGAACTACTAAGGCTTACAAGTTAAAACTGTCAGGCCAACGTAAGATTTTTCTGTTCGACGGATCGGATAATTATCATTTCAATTAAAGATATTTTTTGAAGCTGCCTAATATCATAAAATACCTATATACATGTAATACATTTGAAAATGAAATGATAGTAAGAATTGGACAACGTTTTTCATGGAAAATTTTCAATAAGAATGATGAAACCACGCTAATGACATAAACCAAATGATAGAAATTCCTAAATATTCTATTCTGTGGTATAAAATCAGCATTTATCTTTCCTATGCCTAATTAAAAATAAAAACAATTACAATTTTCTAGAATGTTTTTTTTTCATACTTCTAAGTGCTGTTTTAATGTTACTGGTGTGGATAAGTTTATCTGAAAAGAAGAAAAACTACAAAATAAAATGTGGAGATCAGGCTACCAAGGCGTTTAATGATTTCATTCTTCAAACAAAAAGACGGGGTTTCACAAGGCTATAATATTCATATAAACAGATTTGATATATGATTCTACAGTATCTATATATATGTCCAGTAAAATCGCATTTCTCAGTTGATCTAAAATTATCAATTTTTATCAAGTGATTAAGGTAACCAACATTTGCTTGATAACATCAGTTTGAAGGCTGACCATACGATCAAAGGAATAGGAAATGCGACTTGAAGGTCATAATAAGAAAACAAATTTAAAACAACGACGGATTTCACATGCAAATACCGATGTTGCATTAAAAATATGTTAAATATATATCATTAAATAAACATATCTTGTCCATTATATCAACTAGTGTCCCCAATCACCACATTTCCTCGTGTGATCTTAAAATACATACGTTATCAACATGATAAGGCTCCTTAATATTTGCTTGACAAACCCAGTTTGTGAAAGTCTGACCACTACGATCAAGGGAATAGAGAAATTCGGCTTGAAGGTCAATCAGTTGGCCATGATTGATACCCGTACAGATCGACAGGGTCCGACGTTGAAGCGCACAATTGTTGATGACATTATTCACGTCCTGATCTCAAAAATGAATGTTTCTCTTACTAAACAAATTTGAATCATGTATCCTGGTTGACTAAGCAATTGGTGAGATGACAGATCGTACCTTAAATATCACTAAAAGATGGAGTTACAAGTGCTACAAAAGTGAGCACTTTTAAATCACAAATGTAGCTAAGTTTGAGCATTAATTGTTTATTTGTATTTCATCTCCATGGACTCGAGTAATGCCCGACAAGAAATCTCTAAATAGTATAGAAAAGGGTCATCACTGGAACATTATTTTATTGCATACACATACCAAGACAGATAAATTTCTTACTAAATGATCACCAGATTATGGCCTTATTCGATTTATATTCGATTGCACTGATTTGTTTTCCAAGCTTTCCGATTTTTTAGTTTAAATTTGTTACTTTTTTTTCTTTCTTTTTTAATACTAATTCACGAATTGGATGAATTTGGGATTTATTTCTAATTTATTTCCAGTAATGTGTACCAAGTGAAGGTATTGACATTGGCATGCTTGGGCGCGATCAAATTGGTGATGTAGTCCATGAGGTTATTGTAGTAGTCTTATTTAGGACGGAAATATTATCCATACCACTTGAAAGACAGTGATAAATCAGGAAAAGAGGCCCAAATTAGGTTTGTTGGCAACACGATTTTATGGATATTGATTGTTTATTATTGAAGAAGATGCGATTCTACGGCGCCCATCCTTACACCCATGTTCTCTCCATCTGTCCTAAAAAAAAAAAAAAGTAATAACATCATATAGAAAGTTGAAAAAGTTCATGAAGAACAAAATTGTTCGTGAGATGAGATTTAAATAAGCGCTATCTTCTCCTATCGAAAATACGAAATTATTATGTGAGAGATATTATTATATGAAAATATGATTTAAACGAAACATTAGAAAATTATATCATGAAGAAAAAAGAAATGTGTTGAGAAGAGATTAAAACAACGCTTATCTCTATGGCTTTCCGAAACAATTATTATTGTGGAGTTATCGTATTATGAAAATTGATTAAAAACCATATAAAAAATAATACAGATATATTCATTGAGGCATTCATTAAGTTACTAGATCTTATAAACAGCACCTCTTGTGTTGCTTCTCTCACCGCTAAAGCTATCAAATATTAACCTATTTTCAGTAATTACTCTAAATTAAGTTGAATGTCACATCATGGAAATTATCCCGTTTTGTTTCCCCTTTGTGTGACAAGTGCACGATATTCCAATAACACAATGTGACCAACCACTTATTACCACATTTGGGCTAACCATAATTAATGATTATAAATTGGCGGAAATGTGATCACGGAGCAAATCTATATACTGTTTTAAAGAATCCAGTGTAGTGGCGAAAACGAATAAAAAATAAGAGCTTTTCAATATTTTCAGCTTTTTAGGAAAATATCATAGTAAAAAACATCCAATGTAAAGGACTGATCTTGCATTGCCCTGATAGTCACTACCTAATACAGCTGAAATGTTGTTGCCAAAAACAATTTTATGATAGTCCCATACAGCAGGTTTGTTTGTGTGAGTACATGTACTCTAGGCAGAATTTGGTTAATTTCTATTATTTGGTGATTAAAACCTCAAACCAACGAATAATGCTTAGGTGAAATTGTTATCTAACTTTCCAAAGCATTTTAGGTAGTTTCATCGATGATTCATTCTTTCATAACGAACAATAATTCTACTTTAGAGTTCCACCATATTGAGCCTCTATGATTAAATCCTTCGTTCTGTCTTCATATCTGTTCTAAATTCGTAGCGAAAATCGATTAAAAAATAGACATTGACAGGTAGATAGTGCCTGCTTACATGAATGATAAAGAGAGGCACAGGTGTGTCTCATGCTTAATTAAGGTAACAGTGATGCGTATGACTATGAGGAGGTGCACTTTCAGTAATGAGGTCGAGTTTGGTAAGAAATATTTCAAGTGTAATTCTTAACGTAGCATTAAATACAAGTATGTTTAGAAAGGTAATTTGCACGATACGACATATATTTACTTAACAACCCGACGAATAGAAATACAATCTAATAATACAAGGAAGAGAAATCGTCTGCTCTTGAAATCGGAAACATATTCGTCATATGTAAAAGAATGTAAAAAAAAGGGCCCCAAACAAGCAGAAAACATTAACTACCTTCACGTCAAGTTATGTCAGTCGATCAGGAATAAATGTCACCCATCATCCTAAATGTATGTACTGTGAGTCAAGAGCAGCCGATTTCTATGTCACGACCGGGGAGGACGAAACCCCCGCAAGGGGAACTAGTATAATACATCAAGCGGATTAAAGCGTACCAAAGATTAATTGTATATCATGTTTGAATAGATGACGTACTTTGCACATTATGCAGAAACCATGACATTTAACACTAAAGGCGTCGAAAAATACTATTTCATTGTTCTTGTTTTTTGTTAGAGAGCGCGAAGCGCTGGGGCCGAAAATTTGCCTTTTAAAACAACTTAGCTGTATTGTATATTTTGCCTTTCACTAGCTTCACTAGCGATCACTGACTAAAAAAACGTGACATTTAAAATCTAAGGGGGAAAACGTCCCCCGTCCCCGACACCAGGTAATGGCTTATGATAATTGCAATCTTTATTTCTAAATGTTTTGAAATCTTGCTTCACTCTATCCCGCATTCGCCACCGAAGGGAATAGAAAGTCTCGATTTGAGGAAAAAAAGCGCATTTAATATGGCGACGAAAAATATACACTTCCATTTATACAGTTTTAATTTTAGATGTAGTAGTGCAACAGTTAATGTAGATGGAGAATTGGTCCGAGGTATGTGCTGCGAAGCTTGATGTAGCGAAAGGACAATTAATTACATCGAACTAATGTTAAACAAAATGTGAGATAAAGCCCGCAACATACTCAAGCAGAGGGCAGGACAACGTCTAAAGAATATTCTATACCTTATCTATCGATGCTTTTATATGATTTACCCTTCCCTTAGATCTTTGATCGTAATCAATACGGACAAGGCTTCGAGCGTGCGGCTAAAACTATGATTTTGCACCATTTGTTTTGGGCTTGAGTGTAAAATGAAAATGAGTAATACCAGCAGACGCGGGTGAGGACGTGAATTTCTTGCGAATATCGAGTGGAATGACACATGGGTATTAAAGAAGGATTTAGATTCATAGTTGAAAATATTAAACAGGCTGATGGAACATTAGACGGTTTCGAATACAAATCTAGATAAATAATTATACTTTAACAGAACCTTGAAACCGTCTTTCCTTAGAACATGTTTTATGATCAATAAAATAATATATATAAATTATGTAGCTTTGCAGCTGACGCTAAAGGGTTTGATAAGAAATCAAATTTATTTCATCTCCGCAAAATTAATTTTCCAATCTTGATGCAAACATAATCCATTTGAAAATTCAACTTTACGTTTCCAACCTGATTATTAATGAATTGATTGAAAAATTATTATTGTCAAAGGTAAGTTGTATAATGTATGTATCACTCTATTATTAAACGCTCAAATGCAGTATAGTATTATCCACCTTTCGTAGATTCTTAAAAATCTGGTCCCTCTCCCATTGGCTTACTAAGTGTTGATCATGTTTGATTTGAATTCCTGGCTGTTCTTGCAGAGTAATTGTTTCAATCTGAAAATAGCTGAAGGTGCAGCGTCTGATTTAATTTAATACGTGCTGATATAGACCTTTTAGATGAAACAATGAATGAGATCATCCAATATGTCAAATTAAGGTCATTATGCTTGTTTAATCTATAACCTTCTTATATATTATCTGTTCTGCTAGCTGAACATAAGATTTACCATGAGTGCAGCCAGTTCCAATGTTCTCACTGTGACGTTGCAAAAAGTCAGTGAAACAAGATCCTATTGGTTAGTAGTTTCATTGATCTAACTCTTCATGTAAAGCGGAGCGAATGAGATCACTATCATGACTGTGTGTTATAAAGAAGCTAGTCTTAAGTATACGTCAGATATTATAAAAAACGGCTTTTAAATTAACTTATAATTTAATTCTTTAACTTAGCGTGCCACGGACAGTTTCGTGGCAATTGACTTATTATTACAATCGTAATAATTCATTTCTGCGATTTCTGGCAGTCACTGAAAAGATAACTTTTGTCAATTGACAAATATAAAATTTGTCATTAATGTGGTTAATTCAACAAATTATAAATTTGTCATGCAAAAGATTGTCATTATAGATTTGTTCATGCACCATAACATGACGAATTTTAATTGTCATGAAAAGTAGTCTAATTGACAAAGCCTTTTTTCAAAGTTGTCATTCACATTAATCTCATTCTCATTTTCAATTGTTTTTTTCATTCACAATTGTACTGCAATCTTTGACGTTAATTTGTCATGTAACAGTCAGAGAAAACACACCTGTAATAACAAACATTAAGTAGTTAATATTTTTGTCAGTTTTATAACCGTCGAAATTCCTGGGAACAATTCCAAAATACATCAAATCAGTTCAACACTTGCCCAGTCAAGCCTTGCCTCGCAGCTAAATCACGGCGACCGGCGAGTGATTCGAAGAGCTGATTATGTGCGGGTGATTCCCAAACTGTCTTTCAGGGAGCTAAATTTGTCATAGCATTTTGCGTCAACAAATTGATTTGTTTTTTCAGCAAAATAATTTGTATGTATAATTCATTATGGCCGACTTATCGTCATTTCTACATTGACTGCGAAGAGGATTTGTCGAATTAGCGTTGTTGAAGGAGTCGTCACGCAAATAAATCAGTTGCGCAAGTTTGTTGGGGTCACACAGTAAAATTTAATAGTGCATCGATCATTGTTATGTATTACACCAATGAGTTGTCATTTCACAGTTATATGCGCAAAACAAAATTATTACCCGATTGACGAATAATTCTGCTATGTCGCACAAATTAGCTTTCAGTGTATAGACTTGCTATAAGCACATTGATTGTAATTGGTCATGTGGATGGATTTCCAGTCATTTACACTCCAAGCAAGACTATATCATTACCATTTTAAAGATTTTTAAAGAAAGTCTACCTTTTTTTTCGCGATATAAATAATATGGCACGTTAAGGTTAAGAACTAAAATTTTGAGGGGAAAAGTATGGGGTTTGATATTGCAACATAACTATCATGGTCTGGAATTATTTGAGTAGTGAAAAAGTTGGTTTTATTCAAATGGACCATGAATAAGACTACACTACACGGGTGTTGCATTTATTGGGTTAGGAATCAGGGCAAATCGAATAGTTGAGGACTTGAGTGGTTGCTAGACAGGCTGTTAGATCGTTACGGCTTACATGGTCACAGTTACTTTCATAAAATAGAACCCCAATGTAAGAGTTATGTTGCTTTATTATACATGTATAGCTACGGATGTTGGAGATTGATGTTTTCTGTTTGAATATTATCAAATGCTTCAATTTTAAAAACTTTAAACTTTTATAAATGAATATTTACTTTCATTGTAGTGTAAATTGAGAGTAGGGAATCATTCTGGAAGTGACCATTCATGCTATTATGGGGCTGCCAAATGTGACACTTAAAATATCAATTACAATAATCATGGCATGCGACTAATTCAATTCATAACAAACAGTCTGTTCCCAATCTACCCCAATCTTATTCCAAAGGGAGACGCCCCGAATAGAATGTAGTCGTTTAAATTATATGTTATTTCAACTAAAGTGGAGATACTTTTTATTGTTTAATCATCTCTACATCATAGTACCAGTTATAATATATTTAGTAATGAGATTGTAAACGAGGTCTACTTAACTTTACAAATCTAACTTAGATCTCGGGATGATATTAATTCATCAATGATAAATCAATAATATTAAATATATTCAGGGATTAACAAATCAGAAAGTCGAATAGCACTACTTAAGAAAATTATTGGTGCTAGATGAGGTGACGGTGTGTGGGTGGGTGTGGATTGGATGTGCGTGTGTGTTTGTGCCACGCGCGATGGGGTTTGGTTATGGGGGGGCCAATGGGGGATCCTACTAGAATGAGTAGGATCCATCATGTCCAGGTTCGAGGAAATGAGTAATGTCGAAAGGGCGTTGATAAGTGAGGATGTTTGTGGTGTGGTTGTGTGTGTGGGTATGCGTGCCAGTGCGGGCTTGTTGTGTACGTGTGAGTATATACAGGTATGTCTGTGAGGTATGTGTGTGGTGTGTGTGGTGTGTTTGTGTATGTGAGAGAGAGAGAGAGAAGAGAGAGACAATTCAAAAGAGTGACTGACTGTAAAGATGATTTAATTTTAATCCAACTATCAGGGTTGGTCAACTTTTCAAGTTTGTTCCTTCCAGTATTTCGGTCATTTCCAGTATCATCTTTTACTAAACGTCTCGTTTGCCACCCGTCTCTTATGGAACCCCGACTCGTTCTAGACAGTGTGGGTTGACTTTCTCTCTTGTGCCCGACCACTGACATCAATCAACCTCTATCCGAAGGCATCTAGACTCACTTTTATAGAACACTTTAAAAACTTGTCTCTATTTATCCAACCCTTTGTAAATCACACGTATATTTCTCCATGTCCTCCATATTTCTTTTGTTAACTTTTTTTCCGTTTCTTCATTATGGGCTTAAGATCTTTGTGTGAAGCGCAAATGAAATTGTTATGTTTTATTATTAATATAAAAAAATCAATCTTGTTACGAAAGTTTTATTTCCCTATCATAAATCTGATTTTATTATACGAACAACTAACACGAAAAATACTTTGTTTTAAAATTCACCACCTGCAAATGCATCATCAAATTTATTCTATTCTCCTTCGTTTCACGCAATTAGGAGAGGCCAACAAGTTCATAATCTTTTTAAGAGTTGCCTAATCAAAAATGTTTCTAACAGCACTGTGACGATATTTGTGTTGACATTTAACTGTCTTGGACATAAGAACACTCAAAAACGTAACTACGTTACTACATTGCATTGTATTTCATTACCTAACAAACTAAAGACACAATTTAAGGGCGAACTGTAAGGGGATCAATGGTTCATTAAACGTATGCCTACCTGAGGTACATGTAAAGAGGCAGACAATTAATCAAATTACATGACAGGAAATACAAAAGTACACGATGTGCCAAATTAAGAGATTTGTGCATGATAAATAATTAATCATCAAGTGTTACGTAACCCCATCTCTGTCACATTAGTAATGGTATCTTAATCATAAGTTATTCGGATACCTCGCCCCTCCCCCTTTCGTGTTATAAATGACATCTTTTTGAACAGTGAACGGGAGATGATCGCAGGATTGTGTGTGTTATGTAACGCCCAAGTCACATCCAGGTCTCACATGGTAACCGATCCAAGACATCTTGTATAAATAAGACAGCAAAAGGCAAGGCAGAGAATATTATAACATCACATCATCATCATCGAATCGAGTTGGTCAGCTCCAGAACCTACTCTTGTCTTCCGTCTTCAGTTGAACCACTTTAGGAAGGAATTTTCTTGAAGAGATTTAGCGCTCTTTCCCGAAAAGATGAGGAGTTTCGTGTGTGTTTTGGTGTGTGTAGCTGCCATGGCTATTCATGCTCAAGCCCAAAATTGGCAAGGTCCTGGAGGTGGTTTCCCTGGACAAGGAGGGCCGGGACACGGCGGCGGACACGGTCACGGTCATGGAGGACAGGGCCACGGTGGACAAGGACAAGGTTTCCCTCCAATCCCACCTGTGAACCCAGATCCAACAAGACAGGAGACATGCCCAAAATTCTGGCTGGAAGAGGGAAACAGCTGCTATTTGTAAGTTCTATATTATTGATTTATTCAAATATTTTCTGAAACTAAGATAACTGAAAATAAGTACCGGCTATAATTGATTAGCCATTGATTAGCCATTTCTGTCTATTGCTATATTCCATTTTTGATAATTTTGGTATCATCTGTAATTGGAGGCTTGTCCCTTTTCATTCCTAAGAGCGGATGCGGGACCAAGGGCATGAAGGGATAATTGTTTAACCAAAGGGGAAGACAATAGAAAAGGGTCCCAAATCAACTTTTAGGAGGCGGGGATTATCAGTGAAAGAAATCACGAAGCTGTTTTATTTTTCTTCCGAAACAATTTGTAAGTTTCATTTACTTTGCATACTTTTCCCAAAGAAATAATTGCATAAGGTGCCAAGACAAGGGCAAGGCAAGACGATGGGGCCCCAAGAAGATCAATGCATTTGCACCATGGACAAGTAGAATGTTGCCCTGTAGTTCTAAAATGTTTTCATGGATCTTTCTTCCTCCAATATGTAATTATTATGGTCGGGTTCTTAAGGTGTAATTGATTGTAGTAAGTGACTTTTTCACATATCTAATGTATTTTGCTGGATAATCACCTACTCTTATTTTAATGAAAAACCCCCTTAATCAGCGTCAATATTCGCTACAAAGAAATTTGTGTTCTTCGGGGCCCAACCGCCCTGCTCCGCCATGGGCAGTTTATGCGTATCATTTATTTTGGAAAAGTACAATCGAAACATGTAAACAGTTCTGGAAAAAATATGAAACAGCGTAACAATTATTTTCTCTGAAAATCCCCACCTCCAAGAATAAAATTTTAGTTTTTTTTTTCTTTTGATTTCCCCTTGGTTAAAAACATAAAGACCTGGTGTGGTCCTCATTCTGTTCTCAGGAATGAAATGTGGTAATCTTTCCCTTTCAGATGATACATAAATAATTTACAACACTGGTTATGAATGAAATATAACAATGTAAGGAAATGTTTTTTCTTAAGGAGGTGGATAATTAAATATGACAAGTAGTGTACAGTAAGTTCAGGAAACACGCCTTTTATTTTGAAGGGTGGGGGGGGGGGCGGCTTGGCAGGACCGAGGTCTATTTTCCATCTCTACATTTTCTTTTCAAAATATCGTTAACAAGCAAAGCCTCTATTCAAAACAGCAATCAGTATTCTTTAATTAAACCCCGTTTATTTCGGGGGTGGGGTTGGTAATAGCTTTAAGATAACAATTACCTGCAACATTCATGAAAATGGCGTCATGATATTATTTTTAAAA
>CALNVZ010003426.1:38145067-38162574 GCA_940671915.1 Paracentrotus lividus
CTTGAGGATTTTCTTTATTCTATCTAATCGAGTTAATTTTACGAATTCGTTTCAAGTAAAATGTTCAAAACAGAAACTTTGAGTAACTTTTTCATTAAAATACTAGGTAGTAATTACTAGCTCGAAAATCATGTTTCATAATAATTGTTTAATTACACAATTTCATTAAAAAGAGGTTGATTGACATTCCAATGTTTATTAGTTAATTTACATTAATTTCACGCATCAAATTGAACAACTTAATCAATACCAGAATTGTTACTGAAAATCTTAGAGAAATTTTCGAAATATCAGTTTTATTGTATATATAGTCACTTAATTGGACATAACAAACTACAACTTCTGTTTTTTTTGTTTTTTTACAATAAATGCGAATACTGAAAAAGTGGGGAGTTTTAAGTAATCTTTGCTCTTTAACAGTAAACGGTAATTCTAAAGATATATTTATAGGGCTTTGATGTTTTGTGTGGGAGGGTGTGTTTTTTTGTATGTGTGTGAAGGTGTGAGGGGCGTTCCTGTGTGCGTGTAAGTGTGTGTAAAATGGTGGTGAGGTGTAGGGTGTGTGGGAGTTGTTTTTGCATAAACGTGTGAGAGTGGGGTTAGGGTGTTTTTAAGTGTATGTATTACCTCCGTCGCCTATCTTTTTGAACCATGCTCACTATGTACTATTCAGTTTCCCATGTAATACTCCATATATTGCAGCATATTATTTTCTCTTGTGAAATATTCATCGTGCTCAAATTGTTTCATCTAACACCAATGCCATAATGTAACATATTTACGTACACATAAGACACTTAAACGAAAATTACAGGCTGACATTCAGATGATTCGAAATATAAAGTAAAATATAACAAGTACAACACTCTAAATTTCATGAAAACAGAATGAAAATAACGAAGGTATGATTTTTTTTCTATATATATTTATATATTATATATTATACCGAGTGAGTCAAAAGAATTTACACCTAGAAAATGTCAATAAAAAGAACACATTTATAAACCCTAATTATTTTACATATTCTGAAATAGTAACTCCTCCCGCATCTTCCGGTACCTTTTGTGTGGTATGTCTTTACGCTTGGATGAACACTAAGCATTGTTTGCGAACATGCAAATTTCGAATTGTTCCAGGGTGTGGATGAAATTGAAACAACAAAAGCTGACAAAAAGCAAATCCATCATGAATAAAATAGCATAACCTTTTAACTAAGTAAGTGTCTTCCGCTTAATAACTTGTCAGGGGTGTTGTAACACATATTGACTAACTTTGTATAAAAATTAGATTGACTCGTCAAGTAATGCACGAATGAGTACACATCAAAGAGTAAATTGCCAATGACAGACCTAAAAAGGCCTCCTAATACTTTTGAAAAGAGATTTTTTTGTCTTTGACGTGTGCTTACTCATTCCTGACTCTACAGATTTATCTCATTTTCATACAGAATGTACAGATGTAGTCAATATGTGTAACAACACCCTTTGCTAAATTATTAAGCGGAAGACATTTTCGTTAAAAAGTTTTGCTATTTTATTCACGATGGAGTTGCTTTTTTGTCAGCTTTTGTTGTTTCAATTTCATCCCCAATTCGAAATTTGCATGTTCGCAAACAATGCATCGTGTTCATCCAACCGTAAAGACATACCACACAAAAATGGTACCAGAAGATGCGGGAGAAGTTACTTTTCAGAATATGTAAATAATTTAGGGATTATAAATTGGTCTCTTTTTATTGATATTTTCTAGGTGTAAAGTTTTTTACTCACTCGGTATATATATATAAATATATATATATATATACACTGTATCTAACAGTTCTGTGCATAGTCTCATGCATATCCAATGAGCAAGCGATGTCATTGATCCACTATTTCTTATGTATCTTATTATTAGCATAATGCAAGGATTTTCCTATGTCTTTGTTAAAGTAGTGTTCATAAATGGTGATTGGATAAATATGGGTCTCCTGACTTTTGGGTTGTGTTGTACAGAGAAGGGCTTTTGTACGGGAAGTTGGACCAATTAAGTTGCTTTTATAAGAAGCAGACAAATTAGAAAAACAGATTAAAACAAGTTTGAAGAAAATCGGACTAATAATAAGAAAGTTATGAATATGTTTACGATGCACAAAAAAAATGATCGCTATACCAAATTGGCAACAACTGTGATGTCACAGGGGCACAACTCTCCATGCATTTTGTATATGGTTTTTATGATAAATTTTCACTCTATTTGTTAAGAAACTGTTTTCCTCATAACTTTTGCCAAGATATATTGATGGCAATATGTTATTGCACCTATGTATTTTGATAAAAAGAGAATCATAATGACATTTCAAAAGAAAAGTGATATTTTTCATGAAATTGAACATTCATGAATATCTTGTTTCTATACTGTGAAAACCACTTAAAATCTATGGGTTTTTTGTATTTCTAGATGGGGTTTCGTAACAAATAAAGTGAAAAATTTATCATAAAACCCTATAGAAAATGCATGAAAAGTTGTGCCCCTGTGACACCACAGCTTTGTGACAGTGTTGCCAATTTGGTATAGCGATACATTTTTTGTGCATCTTAAAGATATTTATATCTTTTTTATTATTAGTCCGATCTTCTTCAAACTTTTTTAATTGTTTTTCTAATTTTTCTGCTTTTTACAAAAGCAAATTATTTTGGGTCCAGAGCTTCTTTTTAAGAAGGGGATAGAGCAACGTCCTTCTGGCGCTTCTCAACGGCTGCCGGGCCCACGAGAAAAGGGGAAAAACAAATATCCGATCATCTTTGTTTCGGACAATAAAGTTTGGAGCATGGAGCATGTTTAAGCTATATCTCCTTACCACGTAAATTTATTTTAAAAGAAATTATATATTTCATTTTTTCATACAAGTGTATAAGTAAAGCTTTCCATTGTATTGAGATAGGTTGTAGCAACGATGATCTTAAACATACTATAAAGATTCATCCTTGTTTTCGTATTCTTGGAGCAGAGAATTTGAATGATTGTTATTTCATATAATAAAATACAAAATACAAAATGGATCAATGACATCATTATCTTCCTCGTTCAATATGCATGAGACTATGCACAGAACTTAATTATTGCAAAACTTAAAGAAATAATAACTTTATTATATTTCATCCGACTTTTATGAAATTTTCAGCCTTGTCCTTTTTTATATTTTATTCTACTTTTCAAATCATCTGAATACCGGCCTGGAGTCCTCCTTTAGTGTCATATGAGGCACACTGAATAATTTTATTAGCACTTTCTCATGCACATCCAGCTCACTAACTTTCCCATGTACAACTACCATTCACCCGTTCTTATGCTCTCACTTAATGTTCCATTTGTACACTCAACATGCTCATAATAAGTTTTAATTCTGAAGAAAGGCTCTCACGTTTTCGAAACATAATTCACACGCAAACGAGCTATATAAAATGCTTATGCATTTAATTTTTTCTTTCACGAAATATACAAAAATAAAACCATAAAACATTGTGAACAACTCAGTTGTTTACATGTCATTTGCATGTAGGTATATACAATAATCAAAACATGACAGAAAAGGCTTTTCATTTCAAAACAAACAATATAGAGATTCTCTCCTTTAAGATGGTCAATGATTATTCAATAGATATCGCAAACTTATGTAGGGGATTACAAAATCTGTCAATGGAATCAATATCAGCTGTTTAAAGATGGAAAAAACATTCATGCAATGTAATTGAAAGAAATTTGAAATTGATTCTGTCTAGATGTGTCCGCAAAAGAAAACCTGTCTCATTTCTTATTCATTGACTCGATACTCTTTTCTCCACTTTTTTTGTTTTTGTTTTAATCTCTGATGAGAAATTATTGCTTCTCTAATGTAAAGATGCGTCGCCATGGAGTGGATTTTATAGATGCGATTAGACTTTAATTTTTACAATAAAAGCTTGGAATGATTACTAAAATCTTTTCCTCGGATCGTGTAAAATATTGAACATTGTACTATATAAATCTCACAACAATATTGGTATTCACCTAATAATCGACTGCACACGCCGCTACAATCAATATATTAAATAAATCAAATAAAACTCAAATTCTACTAAAAGAGTTCAGTTAAACCCCTTCATGGCATGACACCATAGAAAGGGTTTTTCCTGTAGGTTAAGAGGTCTGTCCGTTTATTCTTCCTACCTCAAAGAGCCGTGACCTCCAAAGTTCCTCCACTCTGGATGTTCATAGTCCGTGGTTCAGCATCCACAGGTCTAGGTGTTGAGGGGCATAGGTCGCGTTGCAGTCTGCATGGTCGTCGTGCCACGGTCGGAGCTTCTAAAGACAGGATTTGGTTTGCACTCACAGATAAACGGGCGCTCTGTGATTACTTCCTCCGCTTCCACGTGTGGGTGATTTCTATCTGGTTGTTCACAGCCGCGTTCTGGATGTCAACATCAAAAGAGGTAGCTCCTTCACCACCCCGCGGGGACCTGTCCCATTCCCAGTTGAGTAAGCCACTATTTCACCGCTGTACCACTGTGGTGTTCCCATGGGCCGACCGTGGAGGCCCGTCCAGACTGGTTCAGGTTGTCCATCATATTGACAACCCACTCGAAAAGGAAGTCATTCTCTGCCTTGGTTGTTGACTGTAACCAGGAGGAAACCTGACTGCATCAGTTGACATTCCATGTTTGCGCGGCCTGGTTTTCCATTCAGTAGGTTGACAATACAGGACCATTGGAGTAGCTTGTGCTAATGGCACCACTGTGAAAACTAAAGTATGGAAGATAGACAAACAAGACAATATGTGATTAAAATCAAGATTTCTTATACTGTCGTTGTTTTTACGTTATTATCAAATTATAACAAGATTGTCCGATTTTCGAACCACGATTATTACGATTTGCTTTACCCATAATCATTCGCCAATCAACAAAAATCGTTCTTTTTTAAACCAACATAATGACAATATTATATAAATAGTGTCACAATCTATCGCGCAATATACTGGCATTATAGTACGAACAAATACTAAATTATCCCGAGTACAGATTTTTTTCTCGAGCCCAGGCCGAGGAAATAAATCTGCTACGAGGGATAATTTCGTTATTGAGTTCATATAGTCCAGTAATGTTGCAAATGGAGCGTTCACTATTTATTATAGTAAATAGACCCTAATCTTTGACCTTGCCTCATCTGGTTTATCTTATCCAAATTTGGTGCAAATTTAGCTGTTGTGACGATTTTTGTTCCTTGCGTATCCATTGTTATAAGCTGCTGTGCGCAACATTTAAAGGGAATTATCCCTCAGAAAATTTAGCTTCAGTGAATGGAGACAAACCCCAAAAACATATTGGAAAGTTTTAGAAAATCAGGCAATGAACAGAGAGAGATAATTAATTTTAGATTTTGAGATCACTTATGATATGGAGATCCCTCCAATTGCACGCGACCATGATGTGTGATTTAATGCAGGAGATCTTTCCATATCTATTGTACAACATTGTACTAAAATCTCTTTTTTTCTTGATTCTAAAGGAGAATAAGAATCTTTTATGGGATGACTTGTAATAATATATGAAAGTCAAATATATCAGACAAAAAACTGTTACGGTATATTTTCTAACTGAAATTAAAGAACATTTTTGATCATGTATTTTGTTGCACCCCCATATGGGGAGTTCTCCCTTTGTGACATTCACATAATGGACGCTGCATGCCGAATGGAGATTTCCTATGTCATTAGAGATCTCAATCTCCGAGATATTCATAACTTCTTATACTTTACCGCATTTTCAGCCAAATCTTCACTAATGTGCTTATTTGATTTTTCTGCATCCACAGTAAGCCAACTATCTACAAAGGGACAATTCTCCTTTAACTTTTTTGTTTTGTAGTATTCTTTATTGTTCATTCAAATCATAAAGATACATGCATAATATGAGAAATAACATAACAAATTAACTGCCTCTAAGCTTTAACATAGTCAAGATCACAGAAAATAATTTTAAAGGACTCTGCAAGAGTCTCTAAAATATTGCAACAGATATTACCAAATGTAAGCATAAAAAAAATATTTTGCAAAAAGGCAATTATATATAATACTGTTATTACGCGCTCGCGTAACAAGGCAATCGATAGAATCGATACTCTCCCCATTCATTTAACACGGGCTTTACCCTACAAAAACCGAAAGTTATATTGTACATATGTACAATATGACTTTTTGAAGGTAGGTCACGTGCTACTGATCTACCCAATGACGACGCGTATTTTCCAACCACTATTTACTATAAACCTTTAGTAGTTATCTCTTGTTTTATATTACTTGACAAGTACCTTGATCTGAATTAATTTATTTTATTAGTAAAAAGGACTAATGGGCGATTCCATACTGTTGTTGTTTTTGTCTCTTTGTTTCCTCTGTTATTTTTGTGTCCCGTACGACACACTACTATTTTCCATTTCAATTATAAATGATGTGTAATCGAGTCAAGTTAAGCGTTGGTTCTTGTGCCCCTTCTTGTACTACTTGAGGATCACCATCAATCAAGAAATTATTCTTTTGTTTTCATACCAAAAATATGTAAAATGTTGTCAAAATGTCCCGTACGACACAGCATGGAATCGCCCTCATGGGAAATTTATAAAATTTTCCAGTTTGTAGGCCCTATACATAATGCGGCGGTCACAACTCGTCGTAGGCTACGGGGCACGTGCCATCAACGTAGCCTGCGTTGCATGTACAATGCACGCACAGGTCCTGGGTCAACTTCTGCGATTCCTGCGTTTCTGTAGTAAGGGTATTGTAAAAACCTCCTGTACGTTGTACATGCATTGTACCTGCAAGGTACCTCCGCTGCACGAATTTTCTACGAAATCCATCGTAGGGAGTTGCACGTCGAAGGTACAAAAAGAGCAAATTCGTAGTCACAAGAAATGTTAACCATTATCGTATCGGATAAAGCAATGTTTGCTTTAAACATTCATATTTGCTTTAACTGCTTTACTTGCGATGTAATACGCCTAAAGGCCACCGCACACCACACGACTTATGACTTGCGACTGACCGACTTTGGATGTGAAATAACTAAGCGCGTAGACTTTGCAATGCGCGTAGTTATTTCGGATCCAAAGTCGGTCAGTCGCAAGTCGTAAGTCGTATGGTGTGCGGTGGCCTTAAATCACCAATGCTTCTAGACACGGATATACTCCTTTCAATATCAAGCGCTGTTATAAATCCATCGTGATGTATGTTGTATAATGCATGAGCGCAAGTTGCGCCCCTGTTGTGACGTCACTCTTCTGCGTTAATCCCAAGAGATTGTTGGGAAAGAGTACACCATCCATTAATCACAGTATTTCTCTTACAAGGTAATTTCAAACCTAAATCATGTAAGAAAGCACTATACAATTTCCTTGGGATCAGATTTTACTGATTCGCTTAAATATTTATCTCTCAGTTAAATGTTCTTTTCAATTTTCAATTCTCACTCACGGTGCGTGCTATGCAAGGTAGGATGTCGACCCACAAGAAAAAATAGACGCTTTATGATAACGAACATTGGTGGCACATTCTGTAGACGAATTCGGTTTGGGTGATGTTTTGTCTTGCGGCGGCCATGGCTGGGGGGCTTCCAGTATGCGTAACAAAAGAGAATGTATTATGTGGATATATACGCGCACCTAGCTCATTGCAGATTGGCTGATAGCCCATTGGAAGCACCTTAGTAATGGCGGGTACGTATAGGGCTCACTTTCATGAAAAGCAGCCCGAATTCGTCTATAATAAAATGCACGAATGAAGCTTTGCATAACCCAATAGTTATTGTCGTTTTACTTACCGATAGCAGCTGCCCTTTTCTAATATCCAAAACCGTGGACACGCTAATGGAACTGCTGGGGCGGCGGGACCTCCTGGGTTTGCTGGACCTGCTGGGTTTACTGGAGATCCTGGGTTTCCTGGAAATGCTGGGTTTCCTGGACCTGGGTTTCCTGGACCAACACCAGGAAAACCAGGGCCCATACCTGGGAAAACTTGAGCTTCAGAATGGCTTACCAAAGCTGCTACACACGACAGTACACATATCAAACCCCTCATCTTCACCAGCAAGCTTATGAGCGCGTAAATGAAAATTCTCTAATTAAATTCGACCTAAGTTTGAAGTATCGAGCCGAAGATGGTCGTTTAGTTCAAGCCGGTGCCGAAGTTGATGTTGTTTCTTGCATGGTCTTACGCTCCTATTTATACAATAGATCTTGGCAAGTGTAACAGGTTTAAGCGTACCTTGATGTGACAATAGGCAATGCATACTCATAACGACTGTCAACAATTGATGCCAGGTCTTGGGGCAAGAACAAGGATACTTCTTCAATTTTTAAACAATAGTATTAAGAACAATAATGTAATGATGCTGACGGACTCGGTTGGAGGAGGGTAAAGCTCAGTGATTAATCGTAAGTCACCGTGTCCAATTGCTTGAATTTGTCAACCGCGTAAGCAGTTCCATGGTCATAAATTATGAGGGTTTTTTTCACAGTCATTGTTCCAGGCAAGCACAATATATTTGATAGTAATAATGTTTGTGTGTTGCACTTATTTAAATATTCATGACCTTGTCAAAACAATCGTTTGCTTTGGTGCACAGACAATAGTCTTACCCAATGCTCTGGTTTTAAGATATGGCAGTAATAACAAAGCAAATTGTTATACTCCTACTATAACTAAGACCACTTATATTATAATACTATCAGCTATAATGAGTAATACTACAACCATTATATCTTATCTTCTACTACTGCCACTACTGCTATTACTACTACTACTGCTACTACTACTACCACAACCACTAATACTTTCTTCTTTTATATTGTTTCTGTTTCTTCTTTCATTTTGTTCTTTCATTACTAATTAGACCCATACCTTTATATTTACCTTTCTTACTTCATTCTTTGTTTCATTTCTCATTGACCTCTACGTTTATATTGACATTTCTTTCTTCCATTTATTATTAACCCGTCCTTTTCTATTGGCCTTTCTTCTTTCATTCTTTCTTTCATTCCTAATAGACCCCTATTTTCATATTGACCTTTCTTTGTTTATTTTTTCTGCATTTATTATTTTTTTATTGACCTGTCTAACTTCAACTTTCTGTCATCTCTCATTGTTGCCCTAATGGTATATGGACATTTTTTTTACGTCAATCTTTCCCTCATTTTTTATTGCTCCCTATGTTTGTTTTTGATTAACCTTCCTCACTCGAATCTTTCTCTGATTTCCCATTGTTTCATACCTTCACATTGACCTTTCTTATCACAGTCCTTCTCTCATTTCTTGAATATCCGGTCCCCACTTTCATATTGACCTTCCTTACTGCAATCTTTCTCCCATTTTTAGTGTCCCACTCCTGAATATTTACCTTTCTTACCTTAAATTTTCCTTATTACCTAATGCTCCTCTACTCTTGTATAGATTTTTAATTACTTCTTCTCGTACTCTCATTTCACAGTGCTCATTTCTCCTCATTTGTTCTGTTATTCGGTTGGATACCTTGTCACTGTGGTCCATTGCGATGACCGTTACTAGTAGGGGCACCCTTCACCCTTAACGCTTGGCGCTTGTTTTGGAGATTAACAAATTGCCAGAATTAATGTGTGGTTTTTTTTTTCTCGTTTATTTGTTTCTGTTTATGGAAATCGTGAAGAAGTGATAAGTCAATACAAAGGTTGGAAACCTGAGGACCAACATTTTTGTTTTCGCTCCGTGAAGATTACACTGCGAACATATCGGGGGGAAATGGATCGGAATCACTTTATTTCACATATATCTAAGCAAAACAGCCGAACATTATGTCTTGATGATCCCCTCCAGTTTTAAATATTTCAGCCATTCAAACATAAGGTTGTCATTATTCGTTAGTTTGATTATTTTTGTTTGAAAGATCTTGTATAGTCTCCAGAGATTCAACACGAAAAATAATAACGACAACAATGATAACATGAAGTAAAAATATCATTTATTCCACAACGAAATTTACAAATAAGCAATAATGTGAACAACGGAACAGTTACATGTCCATAGGCTTCAAATAAAGTCTCCCAAAACAGCGCCGAAACTTTTTAAATGGCGCAGAGCTATCGGTCAGCTAAAATCATAACACACAGTGAGAGACATAAACTTGATTTGGAAAATAAACAGGCGACATTAAATCTTGAATAAAAATAAACATCTGAATAGTCAGATGAAATTGAATTCAAACATAAATTCCATTCCGGGTAGAGTTTTATACTTTATTCAGAGGAATTGCTATAAGTGAAGGCTGTAATATTAAAGATACCGGTGTCGTAAAAATGGGTTTGCAAAACAACTTCTTCGTCGGTCAAAGTATATAATCATTAATACCCTCTCTTTCATTCGTTCAATGCACAATGGACGGACGATCTTATGATTTCCATTGAAGGGAGAGCATGGACAGTGTTCAAAAGATCAGTAGAGAACCCTTCTCATGGCATGACGCCATAGTATCGGTTCATCCTGTAGTTGGAAGGCCTGTTTCGTTGTCTTCGGGGTACCTCAAATAGACGGGATCCTCCAAAAGCTCCTCCGTTCTGCAAAGGAGAAGGGTTGTTTCTCATCAGGACGGGACCACCACTTGCGGGTGCCATGGTCGTGCCAGTGGGCATAACTCCAGCCGTTGTTGGCGCAACTGTAGCACTGGTAGGTGCGGTCATACCCGATGGGTGATACTCACAGATGATAGCATGTCGATCATTCATGGCTTCCTCTGGAACCCACTGCGGTGTAATTTCGACTTGGTTATTGAACATCTGGTTTCTGATGTCCGCATCGAAGATCACGGCTCCAAGTCCTGGCTCAGGCATAGGGGCCATCATTCCTTCCCAGTTGGTGAAGTTGACTGGTTCTCCACTGAACCACTGCCATTGTCCCATTGGTCCGACATGTAGACCGATCCAGACTGGTTGCGGTTCCACCATCATCCTGACGGCCCACTCATACAAGAAGTTGTTCTCCTGTAAGTCGTTGACCGTGACGAGGGTGGCACCAGGATACATCCTACCGCAGTAGGCATTGGCTGCTCCCTGGAAGAGCCCATCCTGGTTGTTCACTACGACTGGAGCGGAAGCAGCTACTTGTCTCAGGAACGCACCACTGTCAAATCTGTAGTAAAAGGGTAAATTGGAATAAGAATTGAAATCTATTTAAGATGACTGATGAACGGTTAGGGAACCTACAGGCAATTCATTCTTTAAGTATTTTTTAAAAATAATATCATGACGCCATTTTCATGAATGTTGCAGGTAATTGTTATCTTAAAGCTATTACCAACCCCACCCCCGAAATAAATCGGGGTTTAATTAAAGAATACTGTGATTGCTGTTTTGGAATAGAGGCTTTGCTTGTTAAACGATATTTTGAAAAGAAAAATGTAGAGATGGAAAAGACCTCGGTGTCCTTGCCAAGCCGCCCCCCACCCCACCCTTCAAAAAAAGGCGTGTTTCCTGAACTTACTGTACACTACTTGTCATTATTTAATTATCCACCTCCTTAAGAAAAAACATTTCCTTACATTGTTATATATTCTTCATAACCAGTTGTTGTAAATTATTTATGTATCTATCTGAAAGGGAAAGATTACCGACTTTCATTCCTGAGAACAGAATGAGGACACACGCAGGTCTTTATGTTTTTAACCAAGGGGAAATCAAAAGAAAAAAAAACTAAAATTTTATTCTTGGAGGTGGGGATTTTCAGAGAAAATAATTGTTACGTCTGTTTCATTTTTTTCCAGAACTGTTTACATGTTTCGATTGTACTTTTCCAAAAAATGATAGCGCATAAACTGCCCATGGCGGAGCAGGGCGTTGGGCCGCCGAAGAACACAATTTCTTTGTAGGCGAATATTGAACGCTGATTAGGGGGTTTTTCATTAAAATAAGAGTAGGTGATTATCCAGCAGCAAAATACATTAGATATGTGAAAAAGTCACTTACTACAATCAATTACATCCTTAAGACCCCGACCATAATAATTACACATATTGGAGGAAGAAAGATCCATGAAACATTTTAGAACTACAGGGCAACATTCTACTTGTCCATGGTGCAAATGCATTGATCTTCTTGGGGCCCATCGTCTTGCCTTGCCCTTGTCTTGGCACCTTATGCAATTATTTCTTTGGGAAAAGTATGCAAAGTAATATGAAACTTACAAATTGTTTCGAGAAAAAATAAAACAGCTTCGTGATTTCTTTCACTGATAATCCCGCCTCCTAAAGTTAATTTGGGACTTTTCTATTGTCTTCCCTTTGGTTAAACAATTATCCCTTCATGCCCTTGGTCCCGCATCCGCTCTTAGGAATGAAAAGGGACAAGCCTCCAATTAACAGATGAACCAAATTATCAAAATGGAATATAGCAATAGACAGAATGGCTAATCAATGGCTATCAATTTATAGCCGGTACTTATTTTTTCAGTTTATCTTAGTTTCAGAAAATATTTGAATAAATCAATAATATAGAACTTACAAATAGCAGCTGTTTCCCTCTTCCAGCCAGAATTTTGGGCATGTCTGCTGTCTTGTTGGATCTGGGTTCACAGGTGGGATTGGAGGGAAACCTTGTCCTTGTCCACCGTGGCCCTGTCCTCCATTGACCGTGACCGTGTCCGCCGCCGGTGTCCCGGCCCTCCTTGTCCAGGGAAACCACCTCCAGGACTTGCCAATTTTGGGCTTGAGCATGAATAGCCATGGCAGCTACACACACAAAACACACACGAAACCAAACCTCCTCATCTTTTGGGAAAGAGCGCTAAATCTCTTCAAGAAAATTCCTTCCTAAAGTGGTTCAACTGAAGACGGAAGACAAGAGTAGGTTCTGGAGGCTGACCAACTCGATTCGATGATGATGATGTGATGTTATAATATTCTCTGCCTTGCCTTTTGCTGTCTTATTTATCAAGATGTCTTGGATCGGTTACCATGTGAGACCTGGATGTGACTTGGGCGTTACATAACACACACAATCCTGCGATCATCTCCCGTTCACTGTTCAAAAAAGATGTCATTTATATAACACGAAAGGGGGAGGGGCGAGGTATCCGAATAACTTATGATTAAGATACCATTACTAATGTGACAGAGATGGGGTTACGTAACACTTGATGATTAATTATTTATATGCACAAATCTCTTAATTTGGCACATCGTGTACTTTTTGTATTTCCTGTCATGTAATGTTGATTAATTGTCTGCCTCTTTACATGTACCTCAGGTAGGCATACGTTTAATGAACCATTGATCCCTTACAGTTCGCCTTAAATTGTGTCTTTAGTTTGTTAGGTAATGAAATACAATGCAATGTAGTAACGTAGTTACGTTTTTGAGTGTTCTTATGTCCAAGACAGTTAAATGTCAACACAAATATCGTCACAGTGCTGTTAGAAACATTTTTGATTAGGGCAACTCTTAAAAAGATTATGAACTTGTTGGCCTCTCCTAATTGCGTGAAACGAAGGAGAATAGAATAAATTTGATGATGCATTTGCAGGTGGTGAATTTTAAAAACAAAGTATTTTCGTGTTAGTTGTTTCGTAATAATAAAATCAGATTTATGATAGGGAAAAAACTTTCGTAACAAGATTGATTTTTTTATATTAATAATAAACATAACAATTCATTTGCGCTTCACACAAAGATCTTAAGCCCATAATGAAGAACGGAAAAAAAAGTTAAAGAATATGGAGGACATGGAAGAAAATATACGTGTTGATTTACAAAGGTTGGATAAATAGACAATGTTTTTAAAGGTGTTTCTATAAAGTGAGTCTAGATGCCTTCTCGCATAGAGGTTGATGGATGCTCAGTGTCGGGACAAGAGAAGAAAGTCACCACAACGTGTCATAGAACGAGGTCCGGGGTTCCATAGAGACGGGTGGCAAAACGAAGACGTTTAGTAAAAGATGATACTGGAAATGACCGAAGATACTGGAAGGGAACAAATTGAAAAGTTGACCAACCCTATAGTTGAAATTAAAATTAAATCATCTTTTACAGTCAGTCACTTCTTTTGAATTGTCTCTCTCTTTCTCTCTCTCTCTCTCTCACATACACACACACCCACACACACACACACACACACACACACACACATACCCTCAACAGACATACATGTATATACTCACACGTCACACACAAGCCGCACGCACGCATACCACACACACACACACAAACATCCTCACTTACAAACCTCCGTTCACGGCACATTACTCATTTCCCTCGAACCATGGACATGATGGATCCTACTCATTCTAGTAGGATCCATGCCCATACCAACACTCGCGCGCTGGCACAAACACACACGCACATCCATCCACACCCACCCACACACCGTCACCCATTAGCACCAATAATTTCTCTTAATGATTAGTGCTAATTCGATTTACTGATTTGTTATCCCTGAATATATTTAAATATTATTGATTTATATCATTGATGAAATTAATAATCATCCCGAGATCTAAGTTAGATGTAAAGTTAGTAGACTCGTTTACAATCTCCATTACCTAAATATATTATAACTGGTTACTAGTGATGTAGATGATTATACCAAATAAAAAGTATCCTGCCATTAGTTGAATACATATAATTTAAACGACTACAATATTCCTATTCGGGGCGTACTCCCTTTGGGAATAAGATTGGGGTAGATTGGATAGAACAGACTGTTTGTTATGAATTGAATTAGTCGCATGCCATGATATTGTAATTGATATTTTAAGTGTCACATTTGGCAGCCCCATAATTAGCATGAACGGTCACTTCCAGAATGATTTCCCTACTCCTCAATTTACACTAACTAATGAAAGTAAATATTCTATATATAAAATGTTTAAAGTTTTTAAATTGAAGCATTTCTGATAATATTTCAAACAGAAAACATCAATCATCAACATCCGCTAGCTATACATGTATATAAAAGCAACATAATCTTAACAATTGGGGTTCTATTTTATGAAAGTAACTGTGACCATTAAAGCCAGTACGATCTAACAGCCTTGTCTAGCACCACCTCAAGTCCTCAACTATTCGATTCTGCCCTGATTCCTAACCCATAATGCAACACCCGAGTAGTGTAGTCTTATAATTCAGGCCCATTTGAATAAAACCCCACTTTTTCACTACTCAAATAATTCACAGCATGATAGTTATGTTGCCAAATATCAAAACACATACTTTTCCCCTCAAAACATTTTAGTTTCTTAATACGAATTAAATTATAAGTTAATTTAAAAAGCCGTTTTAGTTATCTCAGAACGTATACTTTAAGACTATCTATTTATAACACACAGTCAATGATAGTGATGCTCAGTTCGCTCTCGCTTTAACATGAAGAGTTACGATCAATGAAAATACATAACCAATTAGGATTCTTGTTTTACTGACTTTTTGCATACAAGTCACAGTGAGAACCTTTGGCAATGGCTGCAACTCATGGTAAATCTTTATGTTACAGCTAGAGAACAGATAATATTCTTAAAAATCATATGGCCAAAAGTTTCTTTGTGGTCAAGATGGTAACGAGACGCGGATCCAGGGGGCCTGGACCCACCCCTTGCCACGATATATTACCAAGAAAAACGTACCTCAACACATAACAATTCTTGGTCAATTACCACGCCCTCTAAAATGTATTTGTGATTGAAGATAATATATAGGGCTAGATGATATGCTTATAATGATATATATTTATTTATTTTATTTTTTTTAGTATCATGCGAAAAGCATTCCTCCGATTATTTGCGTACGAAATGCAAATTTTCTAAGAAGGTTAATAGAAATTAAAACAAGCATAATGACCTTAATAGACATATTGGATGATGCCCAAAGGTTATCATTCATTGTTCATCTAAAAGGTCTATCAAGAGTTATATCAAATATAATCAGACGCTGCACCTTCAAGCTATTTTCAGATTGAAACTATATTACCTCTGCCAAGACAGCCAGGAATTCAAATCAAACATGATCACACTTAGTAGCCAATGGGAGAGGGACCAGATTTTTAAGAATATACGAAAAAGGTGGATAATACTCTACTGCATTTGAGCGTTAACAATAGAAGTGATACATACATGTATAACACCTTATCCTTTGACAATATAATTTTTCAATCAAATTCATTTATAATAAGGTTGGAAACGGTAAAGTTGAATTTTGAATGCGATTATGTTTGCATCAGATTGAACAATTAATCTTGCGGAGATGAAATAAAATTGATTTCTTTATCAAACCCTTTAGCGTCAGCTGCAAAGCTACATAATGTTTATATCTATTTATTTTATTGGTCATAAAACATGGTCTAAGGAACACGGTTAAAGGACACCTCCGGGCTGGAGTTTTGCATTATTAGAAACATGAAGTAAAATCGAAAAAGCACAACACTGAAAATTTCATCAAAATCGGATCAGAAATAGCAAAGTTATGAATTTTCTTAGCTTTTGAATTTTTGTAGGAAACAGTTTTTGCCATCTTCAAATTGGCAAACTGATGATGTCTCAGTCCCCCTACTTTCTTTGTATTTTATTGTATGAAATACCAATTATCAAGATTTTCTGCCCCAAGGACATAAAAACAGGGATTAATCCTTGGGGAATGTTCAAGGTCACAAGTGCTTTTACGTATTTCAGTCGGAGGGATAGATTTTCTGTATATACAATATATGAAAAAATGAGAAAAATAGGATTTCATATAATAAAATACACAAGAAGTAGGGGGACTGTGACATCATCATTTTGCTCATTTGAATATTCAAATATTCAAATGAGACAATGAGACAATGCCAAGAACTGTTTTACGAGAAAAATTCAATACCTTAAAAAAATGCATAACTTTGTCATTTTTCATCCGAATTTGATGAAATTTTCTGTGTTGTGCTTGTTAAATTTTACTTTACTTTACAAAACTTTTTCATTTCAGCCCGGACTCCTCCTTTAAAGGTTCTGTTAAATGTATAAATTATTTATCTAGAATTGTATTCGGAAACTCGTTCTAAAATGTTCCATCAGCCTATTTAAATATTTTCAACTATGATATCTAAATCTTCTTTAATACCCATGTGTCTATTTTCACACTCGATATTTCGCGAAGAAATTCACGTTCCTTACCCGCGTCTGCTGGTATTACTCATTTAATTTTACACTCAAGGCCCCAAAACAAATGGTGCAAAATCATAGTTTTAGCGCGCACCTCGAAACAGCCTTGTCCGTATTGATTACGATCAAAGATCTAAGGGAAGGGTAAATCATGTAAAAGCATGAATAGATAAGGTATAGAATATTCTTTAGGACCTGTTCTCCTGCCCCTCTGCAATTGAGTATGTTGAGGCTTTTTCCGTCACATTTTTGTTTAACATTCGTTGCGATGTAATTAATTGTCCTTCGCTACATCAGCTTCGCACGCACATACTTCGGAACAATTCTCCATCTACATTTAACTGTTGCACCA
>CALNVZ010003426.1:38173657-38244428 GCA_940671915.1 Paracentrotus lividus
GCTGATGAGTTACTTATTATTCTAGTAACAAATCACAAGAATAAACCATATACTTTTGGAATGACTGACCTTTGAACTTTGGTCCTCTTTATTTAGGAACACACTGTATAAGTCATAAGGGCGCCCTGGCAAATGCAAATATTTAATCGAAATGTGTACCAACAGTACCAACAATGACCAAGCAATGATATAAGTAAGTCATTTCGTTGATAATCATCACATATTATTAATGTAATAAGCTGAATCGTATACATAGTACATAGGTATCACTAGCTTTTAATAATGTTCTTTCGATATGTTTGGTTTGTCCACTGATTCAAAACATAGACTGAGGGAGTAGGTATTAATTATTGGAGGGGTAACGCCCCCCCCCCCCCCCCCCCCCCACCACCACCACCACCCACGGGCCCTACCAGTCAGATGAAAATGTTATCATGTCCTTGGAAATAATATCGTTTATAATAATACGCCCCATCGGTCTGATAACTCCGAAAAGGAGTTGTAAAGGACAAGTAAATATTAATTTTGAAATCAAGAATAAATAGTAATCATGGTAATTGTGGTTTAGAATATTTAACTTTTGCCCCGTCTTTCTCCATTCCGAATAGGATTGCAACTATGGAGTTATTTTTACACTTTAAATCGAGAGGCTATGTGGTATACTACAAATATCAATCGCTATGGCAACCATAATGACATGATTATTGGAACTAAATGAAGCACTTCCGAAATAGAACAGATGGTGGAAATTAGGACTTGATCTGGAAATACACCACCCAAAACAATATCAAGGGGAGGGTTTGAACAGCGAAGGGGCAAACCATTTATTTCATTAAATGAACTTAGTTTGGCATTATGCGGTTAAATATTGATCACACAGCCCAGCATTTAAAACACTCCAGAATTAAAACGGATGTTTTTTTGTTTTTTTTTTTTTTTAATACAAAATGTTGAATTATGCGAGTGCAAGTGACTCGAAAACCAAACATTTTGCAGCACTTTTTGAATATTGCTTTCACATGAACAGAATAAAAATTGATCATTTATCTTGAACGTAGGCCAATGCAGAACTGCTTCTTTCAAACGGAAGTTGTTTTTGTTTTATTCTGGGTCTTTCTTTTTTTACGTAACTTTGGAACTCTAATGCCGCATATTTTGTCATAAAAATTCAGTAAGTGTCATTTGTTAATGTTGTACCTTCCTTTTCTTCAGTATTGGAACATACCTAAAATGATTGTACACTGTTGCTCATAAAGGTTGGATATTTTTTGTGTGCTCCAGCAACATCTTTTTGCTCCGGCTTTAATTTCTTGAAATTGTTTGTCCTCACTTTCACTTTTTCGGGCCCTGGCTATATCTTAGACGTCCCCCAACCGTTCCATGGGAATAATAAAATAAATAAAGTTTGTCAACCCCCACAATGCCCCTTTTTGCCATTTTTTCTCATTTTGGGGCCCCTTATTCTTTTTACCGGCTGACCAAGGCCCCCTCCATACTACCTCTACGAAATGCGTCTGAAGTATAGGGGTGTTATTTTTCTTGACATTAAATCAAAGTTTAGGGTCACAGGCTTTGGTCCCTTGTCTAGGGGAGGGGTTGAAATAAAAAGTGAGATCGGTGAAAAACTGAAATATTCTATCTTACCCTTATGGTCAAAACAAAGGAAATAGAAAACAACCATGGATACTTAATTATTATCATTTCCCACCAAATTCTGTTTCAGCCTGAATGACACGGTTTTAAATGTTGCCTATAGTCTCTTTTTCATTATGATTTCTGTTAGGCTTTGGTTCTACAATACAGTTTTGGGAAGGTAGATATTTCATCTTTGTAAAAAATAATGAATAAAATCAATTTTGAGCAACAATCGAAATAAAATTTGACCCTTCCCCTAGACAGGAAATCGAAGTCTGTGACCATAAACGCATATTTAACTTTAAGAACAATAACAACCCTATACCTCAGTCGCGTTTCGTGAAGGTAGGACCGAGGGGCCTTGGTCAGCCGGGTAAACAAAAAAGGGGCCCCAAAATGAGAAAAAAAATGCAAAAATGGGCATTGTGGGGGTTGACAAACTGGTTTTGTTTTTCAATCACCGAGAGTGGTTGGGGGAATGTCCAAAATATAGCCAGGGCCCCGAAAGGTGAAAGTGGGGACAAACAATTTCAAGAAATTAAAGCAGAGTAAAAAGATGTTGCTGGATCACATAAATAAATATCCAACCTTTATGAGCAACAGTGTATTTTAGAACAAAGAAGTCTTTTCTTTTTTTTTTTCATAACCATAGTGCTGTCGACCATATCTGTATATTCTGGAAAGAAAAAAATCATTTCTGAAAGAAATAGGAAGACAAAAAAAATCACAAAAAATAAATTTCTGAGAAGTAGGGAGAACAATGAAAGAAACAATGAAACTGTTTCGTAATATTTCTCTCCAAAGTGTATCCATGTTTCATTTATATTTCTCGCAAAGAATTAAGGACCATAAGTTGCCAGGAAGACGCCAACACTCAAAGAAGACAAATTCATTTTTCCGTTGCACCAAGCCCTCTATTTGCTATTTTAAAAAAATGGTTTATTACTTTACTCATTTATTTATTTCATTTATGTGTCATTAAACATATTCAGTTTATAACATAATGTACATATAAACTTGGATAGGAAAAAAATAGGATAGAAAGAAAATTATCTAGAATTTTGAATGCTACGTGACCATAATTAAAGATCAACCGAAGCCTGAATACAATGTAAAACTAATTTTCTTCTTTCATTTCCCCTAGGGTAATACCTTTCAAATACAACAGACGACCTAACACTGGAGGCTTCCAAGAGGCTGCCAACACCAACTGCGGTCTCGACCAACCTGGCGCTGGGCTTGTCACAATCAACAGCGTCGAGGAAAATAACTTCATATTCGAATGGATTGGTCGCTTTGCATCGGAACCCACACCGGTTTGGACCGGTTTGTACCAGCCAAGGGTGGCTGGACAAGGACCAGTTTGGTTAAGTGGTGAATGGGGAATTCTGGATCTGGTTGAGCCATTGGATTACGGAGAGGGCGCTGTTCTATTCTTAAATGATTACAGACGCTACGGTCCTCGGTGGGAAGGTGAGGATCCGTACGAATGGGGTAATAGGCCTTCCGCTCTGTGTGAGTTCAAAGTTGGCCAGATGGCACCGCCGACAACGTCACCAATATCACCGACGGCTAAACGTCCTATTCCTGGGGTAGGTCGTCCCTCTCCCACTGGACCGAGGAGGAATCTTCCACGAAGACCATATGTACCAAATTATCATCCGTTTGGTCCTGGACCACTATCCCTTCATAAACGTGTAGGTAACGATGGTGTACTTTTCGAAGTGATAAAGCAAAAATATCAAAAATTTGGACATTACAAGAAAGGACCTGTTGCTATTGCCATTCCTTGACCATTACCAAACCTTGGACATTATTTTGTAATCGTAGAATCCCTTGCTACATAAAAACCTTTGCAGATTAGTGTTTCAACATTCCCTACGAACGCCATTTTATTGTGGATTCTTTTGGAAGTTTTCTATCAGTGAAGCAGTTGTATGATTGAGATTTTGTGTTGTTGTTGTTATTTGGTATATCATATTAAAACATGAATGTATAGCCTATAAAAATTAAAGGTGGTTTATAGCCTTGAACTAAAATTGTGGATAGTCTTTATGTCTTTCCTGTATTAGCAAGAAGGCATGGTTTTTATTAATAGTAAATGGGAAATACAGGAGCCGCTGTCAGTGCATGATGGAATTAATACAAGGAAAGAATTTCACATGGAGAAGGTCGGAACATTTTTGTCGTTGTCTAGAATAGAGTCTTGGAATTTTGGATTGAGTCTAGCCTAGAAGGCTTACGTGTAAGATGATTGGATTCTGTTCCTTCAGAATTAAGGTCACACTGAATGTGTCTGTATTTAAAGTACTTAAATCTTTGCTGCTTACCCCCACACCCGCGGAAATGATCCTTAACAGACACGGTCTTTTCGTATTTTAAAATAGCAATGATTTTTCCTTGAAACTATATTTATACACTCAGTTGTATGATTTAGAACAATTTACACGTAACTTAATGTTTTATATTTGCCTATTATACTTCACATTATATACACGTAAATTGTTCTTTTAATATCACTAGATCACAGATGTGTTGCCAATATATTGGTGCATTATACATATCTTTTAACAAGACCGAAAACATATTTGTAATGAGCGTTAGAAAATTGTTTTGATTTAGATATTTTATTCCGATACCCATTGAAAAACTATTAATATTATATTATTAATATAAATATAATGGCACAAAAAAGAGGATCAAAATGATTTACAAAATGTACAGGAGAGATCTGAGTTCTAAATATAAAAATTAGAAAAGATAGATAGAAGGAAAGAATTCTATAAAAAAATGTGTTTTAAAGGCAAAGCAAAAACATTAAAAAATATGAGGCACGGCCACAAAACAACACATATTCGAAACACCAGCATACTAGGAGAAGAAAACACACACCCTCAAAAATCCACATGCACGCACTCACGCACTTCACCCAAACGCACCCGCTCCGCGCACGCACCGACATAACCAACCCACACCTTTCTTGAGAGTGCACTAGAGACCTTAAAACCTCAAAAATATGAAAATGGAAACATTTCTGATCAATTATAAATACTTCCAAGGCAATACATGATTCGAATAACTAGGCCTGTACATAAGGTCACCCATGATCCAGGCTAGAGGATGTATTATTCATAGCTGGTATAATGGGTACATGACCGACCCCCTTCTCACTGGGGAGGGGGGCAGGAAACATCCATGCCTAAAATAATCAAGAGACGGGATGAACTATTCCCAAAGTACTAGCGCACATGAAACTTTTATAACTCATGAGGAAAACCCTTTACCGCACCTCAAGAGTATTAAAGTGAGATCTTTCAAGAAATGCCATATTAAAGATCTACTCAGATGCCCTTTCTGTGATCTTGAGGACTTTCAGGCAAACCAGAATGTGTGCATAACACTATACTTATGTCAAGGATCCTATAATTTAATTTAATCAGAAAAGAAGTTAATTGACGCAAAGAGAGGTGGAAAGGGAGATTTGAAAGTAAAGGGGTAGTAGATATTGAGAGATGGAGGTAACAGATAAGCGAACCGTGACGGTTTGTGGAAAAGAGTAAACTATGTATTGGAAAAGAAGGAAAGGTATTGGAAGACGGGTTAAATTTTGTTTTTACAGATATTTTACACTTCCAAAAAAATTTAAAACATGAAATGAATTAATCAAAGAATCATGTTTAACCCCAATACACAACAAATAACATGAACATCATCGTTTGTTCTGCATCCAATTATTCATCGAGAACATTTAAAAAAAAAAGTTAAATCAATGTATTATCGGAGACACAATGGCGAGAAGCCCTAAAATCGTTCCCTTCACATCCCTTAATTCAATAATATTGGTCGAGATATCATAGAGACGATCCCGACAGATGTCTGTTGTCTTTCACTATTCCTTAATATGGCCCTCACTCAATTCGTCCACTTCGATGTATGTCGAATGGCCCCCATCACAGGAAATCTCGCTTGCAACGAGTCTACAATTTGATGATTGCCAGACGATATATCAGTCATACACTGAAAAATAAATTCATATACCAACTCAGTGGCGGATGCAGGTATTGAAAATTCGGGGCGCCAGGCCCTAAAGGGGGCGCCGCTGGTTATTTTTTTTTTCTTCCGATTTTAACACTTATTAAATGGACGGTTTCCAAACTATAGGGGGGGGCGCGTCCCCTGTGCCCCTGCCTACCGATCCGCACCTGCAAATCGTTTTGCGTGTACAACATTTCATGATTTTCATCCATGACTATGATTTCATTATTTATTCAGTTTAATGGACTGGGGTGTGGTTAAAGTTGGCATACCCTGGATGAACATTGTGCTCCGTCATTTTATTGTGTGTTTTTATTATTATTTATTTTTCCTATCATTATTATAAGAACATCTATTGCAATGGGGATTTCACCAAATTCACGTGACAAACTGGAGATAAGGCCTGTTTACTTATCAATATTTTGCTCCGTCATACCATTCTTTTCAAAGGTGTGCTATGTCATTTAAGACTAACTAAATGGATCTGAAACTTCATGTTAAACGAAATAACATATGTCACCTATGTCATGTATGTATTTCTGACTTTTCTGCTTCAACATTTTGCTCTGTCATACAACTTTTACTGTTAAGGTACCATTATCACTACCAATAATCTTCAACAATATTATATTGACAATGACGATTTCACCTACGTGTTAGAAGGAAAGACGAGATTAGCTTCTGTTACCGCAGATTTTCACCATGGAATCCATTACTAATAACTATGAATCACTCATCTACTAAATCTAATCCCATCGGAGATCACCGCCGTTAATCCAACTTCTAAATATGGGGGTGGATCTTAAGCCCATCTATATGGAACCAAAAATAGGGAGGGCTGACGTTCATTATGTTAAATAACCATGTAGGCCTATGGCATGGAGTAATCAAGGTGCCGACTCAATAATATTGGTCAGACATTTAAGTCACAAAACAAAAACAAAACAAAACAAATCAAAAAACACCCCCCCCCAAAAAAAAAATAAATAAATAAATAAATAAATAAATAAATAAATAAATAAATAAATAAATAAATAAATAAATAAATAAAAAAATAAAATAAATAAATAAATAAATAAACAAATAAATAAAAAATGTCATGCATACATATTTCCATGTAACTTGATTCTCTTGATAATAGCATACAAGGAGATAACGGAATAAAACAAATACTCGTTTTTCCTAAATGATTATTCCATTTCTCTCACTCTTCGAGAAGCTCCCGTATGTCTTTATGTTCATTCTTTTTAATCTCTAGGCATAATCATCTGCAGCCTAAACTATTCCCCAAAATCAGAGGCAGATACAGGCAGTACGCAAGGGGTGCAAACTCGCTCTATTTTGTGAAAATAGCCAATTGTGCGTACATAAAAAATAAAAAAATACATCGAAGAAGACTGACTTTAGTCTGCACCCCCTCTATTTACAAATTCTGGACCCCCACCGATCTCTAAGAAGACCGAGGCTTCCCCGCAAGATCTTTGCCAAGAAATAAAAGGATGCAAAACGAACTAAAATAGCAGTCTGAAAGAAGTGATCACATTTCTCTTCTTTCTATAATTATTTTAAGGCAATGACGTAGAATTCTAAATTGATGTAGAATACTCACGAGGGGATAACCAGCTGCCATTTTACCACAAGTACATTACCCTTAAAGTTACCCCAAAAGCGACTTTCCGGAGGGGAAATGAGGGGTAATAAGGGTACCCCTTATGGGGGAACATGATGGGCGGATAGATACGGGGGTAGGTAATAGGGCATCGATGGACTTATCGTTAAGGTCCATTCACATCGACTAGACCGAACCCGAACCGATAAAAGACTGAACAAAAATCACCTTAAAATGCAATACACAAGGCGTTGTTGATGATAGATAGGGGTTTTTGTGTGACTAGTCTATGAATTTAATGGAAATATTGGATGGGCTAACACCCTCTCTAGGGTGTTAACTTCAATATCAATAAATCAAGCAAGAAATTTTAGTTACCTTAATGATTGTTTCCCGCACTCCTACTTAGTAAATTGATTTAGGCGGTCAATTGTGTATTTTTGGAAGGCATATAATATTAAAGGGATGCAGTAACATTGAATGATATTCAAATCACATTTATTCGATTTAGCTTATTTTGCCAGACCATAATTATTAAACACTGTAGGTCAGTTACTGATAATCTCGCCAAAATTGCAAGTCTAATTGCTTGCTTTACCTTCGAGGATATCAGATGATTCATACTCAATAATTTATAAACCACACCGGATGGTTCTATAAACCATGTGCTTTTCACACACCATTCCTGTTGTAAAAGTTCCACCACGTCTCTAGCGGAACCTGTGAGCTTCAGCATGAGGGTACTGGTGTTCGGCTGTCTGCTGGCATGTTTGTTACACTGTGTTTAAGGTAGTAAAATGACTTCCCATTGATCTGAAACTTTCAGTTAGTTTGTTTTTACTGTTGAGCAATATAATTTATAATCTGGTACTAATTGCTTCTTGTTTTTGAAAGCTACTTTAATCCCTTTAAAGAGTGGCCAGATGGGCAACGAATGTTATTTTGGAAACCTAATTAGCGCGTGTTAGAACATGACAACAAAATGGACAAAATAATCAAATACAATGAAACATGATGATTTTTATTTTTTAAATGTTAATACAATATCATTGCAAAAGAAATATTGAACGTATATTTTTAAAAACTAATAAAATACTTAATATAGGGTGAGCATTACATCGACAATCTATCCCGTTATGCTACGAATCTCGAAGCCTTGAAAATTTCGGTGCACAAAAACAATCAATTCAGCGTTCTGATATAAATTACAGTATACAATAGAACATGATACAGTATCAAACTATGGCATACGGTTAAAGAGCGCCCACATCGGAACACGTTTTAGGAAGAAAAGCTTCGTTCTAGTGGGAGTATATAACCTATAGGCCTACTTTATATGAGTAAGCAGTCAAACTTGGTCAAATGTGATGCAACCAATTATTGGAAAGAAATTGACTTAATAAAAAGTGAATTAAAATGGATATGTTGAGAATATTTACCAATCATTTTAAGACGTCTGAGACTATGACTGTAGACAAAACAATTATGTAGTTGGCACAATAGAAAGAAATATCGCAACAAAAAAAAAACGATGATATGTCGGTCCAGACAATTTTTTGAAAACAATATGAAATAAGATATCGAGCTATAAGATAAAGACAGGTGTGATAAAAGAGAGAAAAGTGAGGGAGGGACAGATGGGGAAGATTTTTTTTTTTCACTAGGATAACATGTGTGATAAGGAGAAATTACAGTTTAGAAAGTGACAAAGGATTGTTAGAGAGATGTAATGTGAGGAGAAAGAGAGATAGACAATGAGTAGGAGAGAGAGGAAGAGAGAGAGAGAGAGGGAGAGAGCGGAGAATGAATGTTTATTTCAATAAAGATGAGATAGAGCAGCCGATGGTTTGGGTTTTCGATGAACCAAAAAGTAAATAGAGAAGATAGAGAGACAGAGACAGAGAAAAAGAGAAAGAGGGAAGGATGAGAGGGAGAGAGAAGAGAGACGAGAGATATAGGCTGAAACTGAGAGAGAGAGAGAGAGAGAGAAAGTTTTATTTTATAAAATCAAGATTTCTCCAAGTGATCTTGTTAACCCTCAACCGTGTCAATCGTCATGTAATGTACGTTTCTCCTCATAGCATTCAAAACAATCCTTATCTCATCGTACTCTTTATACTGCCAAAAATCAAATCCCTACGCAAAAAATAACTATTTTTGATGTTTTAGACAATCTCTGGCCCCTTCCCGCCCAATTTGTCGCCATTAAACGCACTGACTCAGCGAATGATACATGGTCAATTCCAAGGCTTAGTGATTCATTCTCTGTTGATCTGGACATTTGGCTTAAATAGAGGGTTACCTGCGCACCCCTGTTAATCCCTGTTTCGTTTGTGGATCATGACTCATTATGAGGGATTACTGACTTGACACTTCTCCGGAAAAGAACAATAAACGCATTCTGATGACGCTGTCTTTATCAATATTTCCCCCCTTTGGTTATAATATTTTGCAATAATATTGCAATATATTGAAATATTTTCTATGTATATAAATATGCTGCGAGAAGGCAATTGCTCATTTCCGTTTTGCCAGGAAACCAAATCTCAAGGAGAGAATCAATATAATTATGAAAAAAAAAATCATCAATATCTTTCATTCAAAGTGCATCTTACCTCCCTCTGAGCTCAACGAAATCATGGGAAATATATTTAATGGAGATTTGTGCACAAATTCAGCCGGTTTGAAGAAACTTTGCCAATTTCACAATCTCCTTTAGAAATTAAAATGAAAGTTATCAAATTGCCTTAATTTGTTTTATTTAACATAACCGCTTTTAATTATTTCTTTTTTTAATTGATCCTATCATTTGACTCTTTCTCAAGGGTTCGATTCTTTTCCTTTTTATGATTTTTATGGTGCCCTTGATTGATGAAAATTAAATGATATTTTTCTTTTACGGACAATTGAGCCAAATTAATAAACTTGATAGTTGTTCTTCAAGCATTCGAGATAAGACTCTCTATGCTGCTAGAACTCAATATACAGCTCAAACAGTTTTCCAGGAAAATAGACATGATCCTGGAGGTTCTCTTTTACCTCCATGGTACGTACCAAACATCATTATTCCGTATAGATCTTGGCAGGCGGTATCAGGATTTTATTAGGGGGACTGCAACATAGCGGATATTTAGCAGTGTAGATGCTATTTTCAGGGGCCAGGTCCGCCTCGGAGGGGGGGGGGGGGGGGTGTGTCTGTGCCTGGGTGTTAAGAAGGAGAACAGGAATGTTTTAAATTGTGTAATCTTCTTGACATTTAGCATCGTCTTTTGAATACCAGAAGGTCATTCAAAGGTACTTAAAAGTGAATACGTTTGCGCCCTTTTAATTCTGAACAGATAATGCGGTAATACAGTCATGACAGTGTCACGTCAGCCTAATGGTAACGTGATGAGACAAAAGGATTAGGTCACGTGTCAAATGGATGACAGCAAACAATGAGATGACACCCTGAGCCTTGCGAGAGTAATCAATGAAATGACAGGTGCTGTGTGTTTCTAACCATCACATCGAAGGGAGCGACGGAAGACGGTATATTGATGAGGCCTCACGTGCAAGCTGAATCATAACTACAATCAAATATGACAAGGAATGATACAGTCACACCACCACGGCTGATACCAATTAAAGAACTTTCTGAAATTTTCATCGGTGCGGGGTCCATGTCAGCCCTCTTATTACTGATAAAAATATATTCCATAATGTATACGTCAGGAAATCGCATCATGCCCCCCCCCCCTTATTTCCAAATTCTTGGGTGTTTCGCTATTTTAAGTCTTTCGTAAAGTCATTTGAAAGTGTTAACTTTAAAAATGACTGGTGACCAGTTTGTGTTTAATGATAGTCATTGTATCTATACAAACCACTTTGTAAGACACCACCCAAGATCCTTTGGCAGCCCCCCCCTCCCACATCCCACCCGAATGCAGCAGGAATATTCGTGTTATAGTGATTTGGTGTCAGGGGCTTGGTGTAACTTGGGAATCCACAGATCAGACGGATCCATCAGAATACATAATTTGATCCTATGCGACTACAATGACATTTACTTTATGACTTAATCTAAGAATGGTTGTTAAAAATTCACAAATAACTCAGGCAGACAATTGACTTATTAAGTATTAAGTGCAAAATGATGGCATGTCACTCCGTTGTGAATCATTATCATTACATCTTAAAGGCTTGTATAAATATTATATACTAAAGCAAAATGTAATGGTTGATGTTGGGTATATAGTAACTATCTCACTACTGGAGACGCTTCAGAGACTCGCGACACTAGAGACGTCTCCGATACATTTGATGTTCGGTTTTTCACTGCATGTGGGGATTGTGTTCTTTCCTTTTCATTTCCTGTTTTAAAGAACATTAATTTTGGGGAAAAGTCATTTAAAGTTTTGTATATTCATTGGACTGTTCGATCATTGATTCAGTATCAATCAAGTCACAATTTAAATATCATTAATAAACAAAAATAGATTACTACGGGAATACTCAATAGTGTGAAACCTTCGTCTTCGTCAAATTCTTCACAGATACGTTAATTAAATATAGATTGCACTAACCAGATAAGAGAACCTACAGTAACTGTGCGAACAGCTCGCTGCCACTATAAAATATATGATACAACTTTTAAAACCAATATTTTATGTAAAAGAGACGAAAAAACTTTGGAGAAAGGAAATGAACAGGGAAAAAATGTCCATCTACATTTTGTGGCGCGGTAGATTTATATAAAGAATTAATGATCTGATGTAATTCTTAATGAGTATTGCAAAGATCAATAAATGTCTGTTTTTCACCCAACTGCTAAAACTAATCTTTCAAAGAAAAAGAGGGGGAAATAAAATGTAAAAAATGTTGTGCTGCATCATTCAATTTACCTTTCTGACATTTTCAAAAATTGCAATCTTCCACAGACTTGCTTCAGGAAAGTTCTAATTATAACTGCGTGAATAATGAACAACCCGCACCACAAACAGTGTTCAATAAAGATTTCAGTGTTCAGAGAGGATTAATCTAATCCCTAATGGTTAAACGATTAAAGGCTTTAGAATGGGATTAAAACCAAGGGTGTCTTGTACGTGATGGAGTCCGAAGAAGTTCAAATGCCTGATGACGATATTTATTTTTTTCATTTACTCTAGTTTTTATTTTTGTCTTGCCAATAGCCGTCAGACTCCGATCTGTGTAAGATGTTGACGTAGGCTATGATATATCTTTAAATATCAATATCGTACAGACCCCCCCCCCTTCCATAAGAACAAGAATGAGTAACAAAAAAAAAGAGCTAGACTCATGTGGCATGAGCCTAATCTACCCCTGACGAAGACGCATGTCCATAGCAGCCCGTTATAGCTGTATGGTACGTTGCTTTTGATTACATGGGCCGGTATTCTTGAAGGGTGACCGGCCTTTATGTTTATTATTTTCTGATGTAGTATGGGTCATAACCGTACATGAAATACATGAGTTACAAATTTATCAAGCGTGTTAATTTGTAAGATTGATAAATTAAATTAAAAATCCAGGAGGGGCGGAACAGGCGTTTTTTTTTAAATTTATTTATTGTTGTTATTTTGTGTTATTTTGTGTTTTTTTTTAACTTTACACTTTTGTCTGCACCCCCTCCCCTACATTTCAAAATCCTGTATTAAAGAATGTGCGTATTTTAAGTGAATACAATTAACTTTACAGATGTTAATTAAAAATTTATACAGCAGGGCTTGCATTGTTCTTATATCATGTATATTGATTGTATGTTAAATCATTCAAGCAGCTGTCGTGTCTGCCCTCCCCCCCCCCCCCCGTAGGAGGATCATTTTGTGCATGTGACGGGTTTTGAGATTTCGCAACGACTTGGTGTTATTTGAATTGATATTTGAGAAGATCTTCCAATCGCTCATGATACCAATAATAATAGTAGTAATCTTAATAATTATATCTATATCATTATACATGAATGATGAATATGGAGATATATGTAAAAGCTTTAAGATACGAGCTTTCCAGTGAGTAAGGTACTGCTTTTTGATCAGGAATTCGGTGGGATTAGCAAAGTCTGGCACCCGAATCTCGCTTCTCAAGACGTTCATTCGTCTTAAAATATCAAGGATTAAGGGATCCCTCAACGATTCACACACATAAAGAAGAAGCAAGAAGATGAGTTGATCCTCCATTAAATATTACCCGACCCTGCTTATATCCGCGCTGATCGATGCCTGACACGGAGTGATTGGAGGTAAATTGCCATTTGGTCTAAACCCACTTTGACTATGCCCGTTTGGTCTCATGACACAAAGTCTAATTCCATTTCACTTACAACCAGTTTGTCTACACTGTAAAAATTTCACCGTTTTTTAACAGGAAATTTCCTGGCAGTCGGATGCCAGGAGTGCCCGTTTTTCACAGCTTCCAGTAGTTATTTTACAGATAATGTAAATTTACAGGTTCACGTTATTGACCACCTTGTAAATTTACAACCCTGTAAATTTACAGTTTTTTCCTGTTTTTATCACATAATATATTTTTGAAACAAAAAGAACATGATCCAACATCATATGGGATTGACCATTCATGCCTAATCATGTCCCTAATCCTAAATCTTAATCCTAAATCTACACCTAATTCTTAATCCTAATCCTACACCTAATCTTTGACAACTTCAATAAAAGTTGTTAGCCTTATATACCCAACCTATGTAAGGTGACATTTTCATGGTTAGTGCAACGATCCACGGTTGAAGCACTTCCAGTCATATTAATGAATATTCATGATCCACATAATGAACTATAAAATAAGACAAGGTTGTAAATTAACAGGAACATCGTTGCAGATACAAGAAAACTGATTTGTAGTAGTTCTGTTTCTTCTTCCTTTGTTGAACAAAGAAAATTGTCTTTTGACAGGAAAACTCTTGTAATGATTTCAGAACTAAACACGTCTAGGAATAAGGAAGCTCGTTGATATACGAGAAAATTGTTTATTAAGAGTAATATTTGTTTTGGAAAGAACTTGCTGTTTTTTGACAAGAAAATTCTGGTTACGGAAACTGAAATTACGGGAATAATTCGTAAACGAGCAGGAAAGGTTGTATGAATATGCCATTTCTGTTTATTGACAGTTGCATGAGCTGGTAACTGTAAAATCAAGTCGACTTCCTAGAAAGTTACAAATTATCTGTCATTTACGAGAAAAATATCGTAATATTAAAAAAAACAACCAAAAGCTGTATTATTACAAGCCAAAAAACATGTTTATTTACAGTAATTTTTTACAGTGTAATTATCTTTTGGTTTTATTGCAGCTTCGCCTATTTAACGTTTTGGGTAATTCCCATTTCGTCTTATGTACAATTCGTCTAATTTTCAATTGGTCTTACACCACTTGCTCAATTAGTGTAAGCAACAGGCTATATACCAAATAATATTCATTTGAAAATGAGACCAAAATGAAATTAGTCGATTTTTCTATTAGACGAATTGGTGATAAGAGTTATTAAGACTAAGCAGTCATTAAACCAAGTGAGAATTAGACCAAAAATATATATTAGACCAAGAGGAAATTATACCACATTATTAGTAGGCCTACACCGAATAGGCTTAACCCATGTTGTATTTAAGCCTAGTGAGAATTAGACCAAATATATGTATTAGACCACGAGGAAATTATACCACATTCTTAGTAGGCCTACACCGAATAGGTTTAGCCCATGTGGTATAAAACAACCAGAGAATTGGAAGACCTGCTGTTAGACCAAGACATACTGATTGGAGGAAAGAGTGAGAGAAAAGGGAGGGGCAGAGGGGGGAGGAGTCATCGGAAGGGGCGGGAAGAATCCGCAGTGTCAATATTGCAACGTCTTCCTACGCCGACCGGAAACAGATATTTTAAAAGAAGTACTTTGACCCTCAGGCAATCAGGAACTGGGTGTATTTTGTTCAGGTTGGGGAAGGGTGGATCCTTTTTCACCCCTATATAGATCTCGGTCACGGACCCGCGCATTATGTTGAATAATTATGCTTTATATAATTTCATACTTATCCTTCAGCAATATCGGAATTAAAAAAGAATTGATATATAGCTCTCCGTGCACGGTATGACATTTCGCCGGAGGTGGGAAGGGGGGGGGTAAAGTCAGAATAGATCATTGAACCAGGAGGAATTTCAACCTTTAGCATTTATATCCCTGCAGCGACTATACCACCAGGTAAAGTCGCTGACAATGATTTTTTTTTTTTTTTTTAATAGGCGTGGTGAAATAAAACCCATTACACCTGTCCTCCTACAGCAAGTTTCAAAACAGTTACATCTTTGAATGTTAGGACACTTAATTTTGAAATTATCGCTTACTAGTTATTACACATATTTAATTCACTTATTGATAGTCCTGTAAAACCGTGATTATCAAAAAAAAAAAAGTTTAATTCAAGATGCATAAGATCTAAATATAAATTATAAAAAACCCTTTAGAAAATTGTTTTTCTTTATTTTTGCTTCCGTCATGACGAACAAACTGTTTGGTATAGGAAAGGTAGGCCGATATGGAGCGATGATCTAAAAATCAATCAGAAGGGGATTACCATGTAATGGATGAGATGACAAGAGAGAGACATTGGTTGGTTGGTTCTCCATATAGATGGCGCTTGCCAATCTCGAAGATTATTTGCGCCAGGCTCGATCGTGTATAATTTATATATAGTTTTGGCGTAAGCTTCAAATGTTGAGCCCACGAGCGACTTTCCTTTGTGAAGTTTTGTTAGATATGGGTTTAAATTAGTATTTTGGAGAAGAAAAAAAAACCCGCAAATGTTATTAATGCATAAAAAGCGAAAGGTTGTGTTTCATTGCACTGTTCCCAACACTTTACATTCATGGTGGGGGCGCTCTTTCTTTCAGCAGTTCAGACAGAGCAAAATCGCACACTTGAGTTACAACAAACTCTAAGACACTTGTAGTTTTTTTTTGTTTTTTTTATAGTTTTTTTAATAATTTTTTTATAGTTTTTACGGAGATGTCATTCAGAATGTTAATATGATTTACGTTTAAAATCTTCTTCAGGAAAATGTGTATGTGTTACCAAATTTTAAAGCCATGAACAGATTTGCTCTTGCCGATACCATTTATTTTGTACTGCTTTTGTGAAACAACAGTAATGCAAAATTTTGTGCGACGAGGAGAAAAGTCAAATAAGCAGTTCCTGTGTTCGTATAAATGCATCGTTTCGTTCATATTGGCTTATTATGTTCAAAACCGACACAAAGCAAAAAAAAACAACATTTTTTTCTGGATTGTAAAAAACAAACAAAAATAAAACAAAACGAAAGCTTATCTCAAGGTCAATAAGCAGTAACAGCACCAAATGAGATTGCAGGAGAACGCCATTTTCCTGCTTTTCAAAGCTCTACCTATTCGTATTCAATCTTCGAAATATAATTTTTAAATGTTTCCCACTTGCCCCAATTCCTTTGATACAGACTGAATGACAGCTCTCAATGTGTGATTATGTAACAAAGAACATTTTGTTAAAGTTGATTTTGATGAAACTTCACACAATCCAAATGATCCACACGATCAATGAATGATAATAATGTCTTTACTTTTAATCTCCTACATACATGACGAACCATTACCGATTACATAGCCATTTCATATCTGTGTATAATCCAAAGTATATCTTGCATATTACATTATAAACTACACAACAATAAAACTAAACATCGTATCCCGATGAAAAGAAAACGACAAACACAAAATATCGTTTGCGCGAATAAACCTTAAAATCTCCTGAATAGTTCAAATTATCACTGACAAATAATACATTTCTGCGTTTCATAATACAAAACAAAATTATAGATGATATGTAAATCTCCTAGACCGGTATTCATGATTCTAAAAAAAAAAAATTTGATATCGTTTGTGGCAAGAACCATGAAAATACGATTCTCAGGAAAAGATTTTGCCAGAATTGGAATGTTAGCTTTATTTATTTTATTTATTTTTTATTTTTTATTTTTTTTGGTGTGACTTTGCTTAAGTCACTACCAAGAGATTGGACACACGACATGTTCTATCGCCAGAAGCTTGGAACACTTTGAATCTACTTTGTGTCCTATGAAGTGAACGTTATAAAGAAATATGAAAAATATGAGATTCAATAATTATATTTATACATTTGAAAATGAGAGAGAAAAATTGTTCCTAAGTAAAAAAATAAATAAAAAAATAAAAAAATAATAAGATATATGACACTGCTCCATAAAATAAACCAATCCGGTTAAACCTCCACCAAAACATTGCAAAAATTATCTAAGCTACAACAATTAATTTTACAACATTTCACAATAAAAATGAAGTATCAAACCCACATCATGATAGTTAAAACTTTAACCAGTTGTTTAAAACTTCGCGTTAACTAATCTAATTATAATACCGGCGATTCCAAATACAGAGCGCCCCCAGTAGCTTTTGGCGCAGAATGATGGGGGGAGGGGGGGGGGCGGCCTACAAATTTACCACACGTTATTGCCCGGGACACTTTCTACAATGATATTCTATGTGACGATCTATCACAAGATAAAAAAATCGTTCCCTTTGACTCCTCCTATTCATGCAACTCTCGGAAGATCAGCCATGTTTTTGTCGACCGTGAACTAGTGAAAAGTTCATTCTCCACAGCTACTTCTCGGAGGCGTTCTACATTGTGGATTCGCCTGGGGAGCATTTCATGAAAGAAAAATTAATATTCACTGATTCTCACCGACAACTGTTGTAAGCTACCGAAATGCTTACATCTGATTGCCTGAGAGCAAATTTGTCGGATAAAATGTCCGACAAATCCTTTTATGAAACGCCCCCCTGATCTACTGGTGTTCAACACCTCTGTGTAACATAAAATTTAAAAATATTCATACAATACATTCTTTTGAAATAACAATGATATCTATCAATGCTTATAAGCTCATCTTACGTACTAAATAGAAAAAAGAACGACCTCCCATCAAAACTCTTTGCAATATTCAAAATGTTTTGTATAAGAAGTTCTGCATACATTAAAGTTTCCCTACTTAACCCACGATTTATATTATGATGCACTATGCGAATCGTCTGCCTATCCCTTTTGAGACCTTGGTTTGTCAAGACATAAGTCAAATCTTGTTGTATTGCAATTATTAAAAATTATACGATATCCCTGTATGAAACATCTTTTATAACAGGATTACAAATTACTCTGAGAAATATCTAAATACATCTATTAATGCGAACTCTTATTGAGCAATTCAATTTATGTTATTTTAGTATTTAATCCGGAACTCTAATGTTGGCTTGCCTCGTGCTCCAAGACCTGGGTTCCGTAACATGAAGGTTTCAATCAATTGTAAAGTCACAATAGCCAAACTGCAATCACAATCATTGTTGCATGCGCTTTTTGTTCAAATGTCTGATCAGTTACCAATTACAATGGTTCTTTTAGTTTGATAAACCTTTGTGTTACGGAACCCTGGACACCGTTTGTTAAAATTGCATGTAATTTTAAAAAGACCACTTGATACATGTACATCAAAAACACATTGAAAACGAAGATCGCCAAAGGTAAGACAAATGAACTGATTGTGTATGTGTGTGTGTGTGTGTGGGGGGGGGGTTGTTTGGTTTCGATAGGTGTGAGGGCGTGTGTGTGCTCAAGGATATGTGTATATGCATCTCTTTTTAACTAGTGGATTGCCCTTTGCATTATTGAACGATTTTTCAAGTACATGTACATGGTGTTGCCTGTCTCTTTTTGAGAATGTAAATCACACCGGAGATTAGTACAATCAGTACAAGTGCAGCAATCACGGCACCTACAATCATACCGGGAGCTAGCCCTCCATCCTTCATCATTTCAGAGCAAACAGGGAGATCAGATGACCAGCGGCCATCCTCAAGACAGGTCACTCTGGAAGCTCCATTCAAGATGAAGCCATCATCACAAGCAACATCCACGGTGGCATTTACGAAAAAGACTGACCCAGACACCGATGCGTTCTGCACATCACCTGGGTAGCCACAGCTGACAATCTTGACCAACCCTTTCTGGACTTCATCTATTTCGACCGTTACCATTTTGGTCTGGTTAGCAAACGACAGGCTGCCAGTGATACTAGCATCAAAGACGCACTCAATGGAATTGCCACACAGGTCTTTGATTTCCTGACTTACGTTATTCAGATCAGGGACAATAAAGGTTGGGGAAAACTCAGGAAAGTAGTATGTTCCATATTCATATGGGGAAATGTAGGTGAATATAGAGTCCTCTTGAGCCACTAACCACTCCAACCCATAATCGTGAATTTCTTTAAGCGAAGACCTAGGCTCCAAAGTGGTCCCATTTGGGAACTGAAGATCGTCATCCGGGTTTTCGTTTAGGTTCCCGAGAAGCCCTCGAACTTGACCTTGGAACTTGGTGTCCAGTTGAGCGATGAAAGACATTACCTCGGTATTAATGTTCACGGTGACGGCGATGCCAGCTATGAATACTATGTTGATTTTGGACATTTCAGAGTTGAAGCTGATTCGAACACCTCTGAGGTGATGAACTCTAATAGGTAAGTCAAGACGCAATGCCTCACCATCGACAAGAATCAGTGTCTCGTTTATGCTCGACATCTGCACCTGGACCTTAGAGGAATCGTTGGTTTGTAGAACGAATGCCGTGTACACAGATGCGTTGGTATTGCGATACCGCTCCATACGGGCTTGAAAGTTCAAGTCATGTACTGCAGATGATACCATGATAAATTCTCCAGCCCCGTTGAAGGTAAACCTGTAGCCATCCAGACTCGTCAGATGGGGATCTCCAGTGCCTCCAGCTGGTCGAGGTGGATCGTATTCAGAACAATCATCTGACGGTCTGTACTTGTAATATTCCTTGCAATTATTTGATAGTTTGCATAAGCACAACCAGGGAACAACATCATGCCACTGATGTAAGATTGTACTCGAAAATCCACCAGGACCATACCTGTCGGCTGTTCCACCTCCAGGCGGACCTACGTTGATGTTACCGTCTGCCCCATAACAGCATTGTTGGCCTGCTCCACTCGGCAATGCATTGACTGACCGGTAACAGTTCTCAGATCCCGGATGGAAGAAGGAATTCGCAAAATTCGACAACTGTAAATTCTGGTCTCGGTCAGCTTGAGCTGTGTTGCAAGGACAGGCAGGAAGTCCAGTGGGAAAAGTGAACCGTATCCCATACTTAGCGATTATGCAGGTTCTAATCACCGTTGCTACAAGTCTTGTAGTAATCCTGATGGCCGCGACAAGCAAGCCTGGCAAAAATCGCTTGCGCTCAGCCGATGGAGTGAGATATATTGCCCGAAGTGAAAGGCCGTCATCACTCAGGGATACGAGTTCTCTTGGTTGTATCGTCAGATTACCACTGTTGAAGACGTTTCTCTTCACTTCAACACCTTCCATCAATACAGGATTGCCATCAATGTCGTTATCAGTGTCTTGCATCATAACATCCACATGTGAAACTCCTTCACCAAGACTTCTGGGATCCCAGGATAACATGATCGGGTTATCTGAGGTTAGGTCAATGATGCCGTCAGCATACAAAGAATTCATCTGCTGGATTTGAACTAAAGGCGGCAAATCCTCTACAGACGCAACATAGACAATGCCAGAGTACGGAAATGATTCACCGTTATCAAGTGATACATAAACAGATGTAAGTCCGTTTTTGTAAAAAGTGGGAGTTACACAGACAACAGTGTAAGCATTTGTGCGTTCACCAGGAACCAGGACATCTCCAATACCAGTGGAAAACTTGCACTTTGAAGATGATATTGCAAGTGTCTCCAAACAGGGAACTGTCATTGTGAAACGTTCTCCACCAAGTTCCCGCAAATAGTACGGAGTTAACCTCAGCGTTTGTTCATTGCTTGGAAGAGAAAGACCAGCAGCGTAACCGTAGGACTCGTCTTTCTCATACCCATACACGATGACGGAGAGAGGTGACGAATCAGGATCTGTTTGTTCAACGTAGTATACACCTTCCCCTTTTGGTACCTGAACCGTTAGTGAAATGTAATTAGTGTTAGGAACATCACTATCGTGTACGATCATTGCGTCATTAATTGGAGAATCATTAAGATAAACGGTTTCGCGAGATTCATTTTTGACAATGATACTAATAAAATTGAAATAACCTCCAGAATCGCCCCCAGAATGAGGAGGAGTCGTAAATCCAAATACAAACCCAAAGTGTTCAACTGCAGGAATCTGAATGATGGATGGGTCGACCACTATATCATTGATGGACGCCAAATGTTGCATCATTAGAGCGGGCTTGCTTGACGTAACGAGGCCAGAACCTGTAAGACGCCCTTCCCAAAACTCACCGGGTTCCAATGACTGTTGTTGCAAGCCAGGGATGGTGAGATTTGTTTCGCTGAAGTAAGCAACAATACGATAAATATTGTCGTCATCACTTCGGGCTGCAGTGTAGATATGCTTCTGCCCCCAGCTCTGAACAGGAATCAGCTGCTCAGTCACTGCATCACAAGCAGAACGAGCGTGATCTGCGCACTCATTGCCACTGAATACAGCCACTGGTTTGTCACTCTGAATGATACTTCCCGTTAAATCTTCCGATCTCTGACCTTGGATTTGAACAGCTTCTGAGCTATTGACGATGAATCTCAGCACGTCGCCAGGACTATAGGTGATTCCTTCAAATTCAACAGCTCCTTGTAATGTTACCTGGACCAGTGTGGAATCCTTTGTCCCAATGACAGCAAACTCCGAAGGGTCTTGCGTTCGCGGTCGAGATGTCGTCACCACGTACTGCATGCCGAGATTGTTTGTCGGTATACCGAGAAAGCCGTCAGTGGTAAAATCTTGATACATCAGTCCGTAAGCAGATACATCAGAGCTTGCTGAAATTTCCAGCACCTTTTTGCTTCTCTCGTTGTTTTCCATGACAAGTTCAACTGGTACATTGGTCCGTATGAACCCCCCTGCTTCAATCTCAAAAGTCTCCTGGAAAGGCGTGCCTTCTGTTTCGTACTTACTGCTGATGGTCACAGTTGTTTGCTGGTTACTGAACGCCACAACCAAAATAAACAACTTCCTGGATTCGAGTTCAGAGCGGTCGTAACTACCAATGAAGCCAAGAACAAAACGTTTACCCCTTGATATCCCAGCGCACTGCGCCTGACTGTTATCGGATATCTCAAGATCCAGTGCCGACCCAGCAAGCATCTCGGGATTTGCGAGTGTCAGAAAGATGACCAACCAGAAAATATTCAGGAGATGCGTCATTCCTAAAAAAAGTGACAATTTGAAGACTTGTTATTGATCTATTGAGCTTAATATTGGGGTGGAATGAGTGAAGCTTGAAAAGAAATGTCGGTTTGGATATGCCCCCCCCCCCCCTCTCAGGTGGTCAACCATACACGTATGCTATGCTCGTTCCCGATTTCTCCGGGAAAGGGGTATATTTTGGGGGTTCAGGTAGGGGGAATATCCCCGAGAAATCATTGAAATAGGGGTCTTTTAGCATTTTCCTGACCTTTTTAAAATTAGGGGGTTGTTTTTAATTTTTTATGACAAATCATGCAATAAAGTCCCGATGTGGTCCAAATCTGTGAATGTTGACCCCTGAGTGGGGGGGGGGGGATTGGACGTTTCCAAAAACACTGCATCAACAGAAATTGATGAGTCTTCGTTGGTGTTGACATTATTGGCAACAACTCTTTCATCACATTTCAGGTCCGGGGAGGGGGGAGGAGGGGGAGGGGAGGGGGTCATCAAAGAAATTACTACACATGCGCATCCACACACCCTGAAAGTAGATCCTAACTTAAATGGCGTATAACTTCATTATACCAAGTTCAATTTGCACCCTTTTCAACTGAAAAAAAAAACTATATTTAACGGTGAAATTTAGTACCCCAATCTGCGAATTCCACCTGAAAAATGAAAATGGCAATTGAGGTATGCCTCAGTTATACAAACACAAACGTTATGCTGCAGTCAGACAGACACTTACGTATAGTTACGTTTTTGTTGTTTTAATCTTATTTCATCTTCTATTCTATCATTTGTTATGTATTTCTTTGTTTTATTGGATGAACAAAATTATCAATATTTCCACTGCTGACTATGACGGGAAGGCATCCGTGGGGATCCGCAGAAAAGAAAATAATTTTTGGACGCAACCGGACGTAACTCAAGGTAAGTGTCTGTTTGACTGCAGCATTAAGTTACGTCCGCTGCTGATAGATTTGGCTAATTGGACGCAGCACGGACGCAGACATCCGCAGGGTCATAAGTAGACGTAACTGTCCGAAACCGATCCGTAGGAACGCACAATTACGGCGCCAAGCCTGCAAAATGTTGCTATGTTTATATTTCGTAGGGGATCTTTACGGATGCAGAGTTACGCAAGTAACTTTCACAACACGTAACTTTCGGTTAATGAACGTAACTATCCGTAGCTTGAACGCAGACCATCTGGGGAAATCCGGCAAAGAATTTCGTCACACCCTCAGTTGCCATAAGTATTGCAACATACTTAAAAATTTGTGCATTTTTCAATTTTATTAGTCTTTTACATTTTATTATATTTCATTCATTGCCAGGGTATTGTCGACCAATTTTTGTATATTCTGTAGGAGGGGACCTGTCACGTTTTGTTTCTGAAAGGAGTAAATGAGCAGACCCGGCCATTTTTTTTTAGACAAAGGGGAAGAAAAAAGAACAACGGTCCCAAAAATGAAATTTTGAGATGTGAGAATTATCAATGAATAAAATCATGAAACATCTTTCATACTTCTGCAAAAACTGATTACAAGTTTTGGTTACACCTGTTTCAGATGAATATCGCAATATTAATGAACCATTACAAAGTCAAATAAAAAAAAAACTCACCCGTTTAATATAAGTTATTTTTGCATCATTGCTAAAACTGGGAAAAATGCCCAAATTTCAGCGATGTTGCAATACTTTTAGCAATTGAAGTAGGCTACTAAAATTAATTTTAGAAATAACAAAGTTTTGATTTTTTTTTTTTTTTTTTTTTTTTTTTTTTTTTTTTTTTTTTTTTTGTAGGTTTGCATTTTTCGATAAAACAGTTATGTGCATAGTCTCATACATATTCAATGAGCAAGCTGATGATGTTACAGGTTCACTGGGTCTTTTGTATTTTATTATATGAAATACTATTTATTTGATTGTTTCATATGTTGCATAATAAATAATTGCTATTTCATATAACAATTTACAAAAGAAGTAGTGGAGCTGAGATATCATCAGCTCCCTCACTGAATATGGATGAGACTATGCATAGAAATTTCATAACTTTGCTATTTTCATCTCATTTTGATGAAATATTCAGTGGTGTGCGGATTTCATTTTCTTATATTTTCATAATTTACATTTTTCTCTTTTTCTCTCTTCTTCCACCTTTTATTCTCTCTCTCTCTCTCTATCTATCTCTCTCTCTCTCTCTCTCTCTCTCTCTCTTATAACCACCTTCCCTATTTTTTGGGGGTGGGGGCGGGGGCCCCTAAATCCACCTCTGTTGCCCTGTTGCTCTCTTCAGCTTTGTCTGTTGCCCTACCTCTTTGCCAATATAACTAGCAGAATTTGGAAAGTTGATATACAAGTGAAGGTAAAAAAAGAACAACACTGATTGAGCAGGGATGCTGAGAGAAATTAAAGTTGTTCATATGTTAATTATTTATAGCACTCCGTAATTATCTCTAAATTTATGCAAGTCCCTGCAAGTGTTCAGAAGTATCAACGTAAGTACATCTGTGACTATGATTGGCCTTGCAAGGTATTTTGGGAAGGCGTAGTAAAGATATTTTGATTTTGATAAGTAATAATTTTATTGCAAAAAGAAAAATACGTAAAATCATATGTATTAACGGCTTTTCCTCATTCTTATTAAAGAATGTGCTTTTGCTCATTACATACATGTACTTATATTAAAAAAAAAAAAAGTATGTAAGTCATACTCTTTCATAATTTAGGACTACCCCTTAGTTGAAAATCAGAAGCTTTGGTATATTTTCAGGAAATTTATTCGTTTCTTTGCATTTCAACTAAATCACGCCCATAGAAGTCGGCCGTTGTTTCACAGTCACAAAATTTTCCTAAATCAAGAGTCATTTTCATTTCGACTCTGCATGGTACAGGATAATGATAACAATTTCTATCGAAAGTTGTTTTTTTAACGAATTTGAGCGGTCGATTAACAGTATTTTAATTACTGAACAGGCTACCCTGGGTAAAACAAACTAAACTAAAAATAGAATAGAAATAAATGATTTAACAAAAATAGCACGGAAGCGCCCTGCTGGAAAGAAGACAGCGTCACACAATGTGTTTACATTGTCGATGTTAAAATGCACGAATTTAACTGTGTGGTGATGATTCCACACTCCATTTAATGAGTGACCCCTCCATGAATCTTAGCCAAACTTAAAAGGGGACTCCGGGCTGAAATGAAAAAGTTTTGTAAAGTAAAGTAAAATTTTAACAAGCACAACACAGAAAATTTCATCAAAATCAGATGAAAAATAACAAAGTTATGCATTTTTTAGGTATTGGATTTTTTTCGTTAAAGTCCTAGACCGGACCGACAAATGAAATAGCCAAAAACGAAAGCTAATATGCTATATAATACAACAATTCCAAATTAAGCGCGTTTTTAATGTTCATTGCTAGAAAGTATTTAATTAAAAAGATGACGGAACTCAACCAGGCCACGCTCCGAATACTTGTAAAATTACCCTAATTTAAAAGTGCGAGTGATGACGAAAAAATGTTAATGGAATGCTACAGCAGTCTGCGGCTAGGCATGATTGCGTTTCGCCTTTAGAAACACGTTTGTATTACTATGTCAGGACAATAGCGCCTGTGAGCTAGAATTCTATTGTTATGAAATGAAAGGGCAAAGTCAATCATGCCTGGCACAGGCTGCTGTAGCATTCCATTGACATTTTTTGACGTCATCACTCGCACTTTTAAATTAGGGGTAATTTTACAAGTATTCGGGAGGGGTGGCCTGGTTGAGGTTCGGTCATCTTTTTAATCAAATACTTTCTAGATGGACAATAAAAACGCCTTAATTGGAATTGTTGTATTATATAGCAATATTAGCTTTCGTTTTTGGCTATTTCATTTGTCGGTCCGGTCTGGGACTTTAAACAGTTCTCGGCAGGTCTCAACTCTCATGAACATGTCTCATGAATATTTTGAATATTCAAATGAGCAACTGATGATGTCACAGTCCCCTACTTCTTGTATATTTTATTATAGTAAATAGTGGTAGTATTTTACGAGCTGTGATTGGTTGAATGATGTCACGTGTCATTCACGTTTTTGTTATAGTGAACGGTTTTGTTATATTGAACGGGTTTTTTGTTATATTGAACGGTTTTATCTTGTGTTAAAATGAATGGCGAAATCGATTGCTTTGTTGCGCTAGCGCGTAATAAAAGTAAAATGGTGCGCACAACAATAGATACGCGGAGCAACATATACGTCACAATACCTTAATTAGCACCAAAAGTTTGGCAAACATTGGCAAGATAAACAGATTAGGCAAGGTCAAATAATCTAGGGGTCTATTTACTATAATAAATAGTGCATGCTCTATTAATGCAACATTACTATTATGTGAACTCCAATATAAATAATCCTCGTGCACATCTGTTTCAACTCGGCCTACGGCCTCGGTGAAATAAATGTGCCTCGGGATAATTTTAGTATTTGTCGTGCACATAATCTAGTATGTTGCATGGTAGAGCATGCACTATTTATATAATATGAAATCCTATTTATCTCATTTTTCATACATTGCGTATACAGAAAATCTATCCCTCATACTGAAATAAGTAAAAGCACTTGTGACCTTTAACATTTCACAAGGATTAATCCCTATTTTTATGTCCTTGGGGCAGATAATCTGTATAATTGGTATTTCATACAATAAAATACAAAAAAGTAGGGGGACTGTGACATCATCAGTTTGCCAATTTGAATATACCAAGATTCAAAATTCAAAACCTAAGAAAATTCATAAATTTGCTATTTCTTTGCTATCCGATTTTGATGAAATTTTCAGTGTTGTGCTTTTTAGATTTTACTTTATTCTTCTAATAATGCAAACTCCAGCCAGGAGGAGTTCTTTAAACCGCTAAAGTATTAAAATCCTTCAAAAATGTTCAGCAACTCGAATTTAGGCCCTGGTAAATTTTGGGCACTTTAAATTATCGTTAATTTGCATACCCTTGTCAAGTTCGTTTAATTTTTTTCAATGATACCCTATATTGTCTGTTGCAAGTTTTGCAACTGCAACTTTTCATTTTCTACTTTGCATTATACATTCGTAAGTATTGTGCATTCAAACATAATATCACCATTACAAATAGAGTATCAATGAAACGAGGAATAAATAAACTTTTTAATGGTATAAAAATCAATAATGACCAATAACGGGGGAGGGGGGGGGGGTAGGTGTTCAAATTGTTTTCGGCCTTCGGCCATCCATGAAGTCATATATCAGCCGGAGGGGTAGGTTTAAGAGGATCAATCGGCTCAAATCATGTATATTTTTCCAAATATTTTTTCTTTTTCATTTTGCTCAATTTGGCGCCCCTCTAAGGTAAGTTTGGCGCCCCTTTTAAGCCATTCGCCGACAAAGTAGCGCGTCACTTCCTGCATGGGTCAAGTAGCTTTCCCCGACGATGGTTCACGCACTTTCATTAGCAACCAATTGATACATGCAGTAAACATATGACACGAAACTCCGATTTTTTTTTTTAGACGGAGATTTCTTCAAAATTTTGCGTAAATAGGATATAAATATGGTGAATTGCTTTGCAGCAGACTGTAATCATACTAGGGAGAGTCATCATTGCAGTTATTTTCGATTTCCAAAGAAGGAAAATGCCGATTACAAATTGTGGGTGTAGTGAGCAGGTGCTGTGCTGATCGTAGCGTGAACCCGTTACTATGGTTCCGAGCCGTTGACCTGCTCGTGACGTCATGACTTTGTTGACGAATTTTGCCTACCTGGGGGCCCAGGCCCCGAAAGCCACGAATACGCGCATGCTACACTCATCTTTCCCCAGCGCATGTGGAAACGGACCAGTGTATCTTCCTTTCAAGAATTTATCTTCCACTCTCATTGACCGTGTGTTATAAATAGCTAGTCTTAAAATATACCTCTTGAGATAAATATTAACAATACACTTCATGAATTAATCTAAAATTTAATCTGTATTGGGAAACTAAAAAGAATTGAGCGCAAAAATATTTGTTTTGCTCTTTGGTAGCATAGCTATTGCGGTGTGACTTTATTAAGTAGTGAAAAAGTGTATGATCATTCAAATGAGTCTGTATTACAAGTCTACACAGCTCATAATGTTGCTTTATGGGTATGCCTATGGAATCAGGGCAGAATTGAGTAGTTGGAAACTGAGATGGTGCTACACAAGGCTGCTAGTTCGTATTGGCTTTAAGAGCCTCTGATCTCTCTTACCGCCCCTCTCTCTTTCTCTCCCTCTCTCATTTCCCCTTTCCTCTCTCTCTCTCTCTCTCTCTCTCTCTCTCTCTCTCCCTCTCTCTCTTTCTCTTTTTTTCTTTTTTTTTCTTTAAAACTAGAAATAAATAAACTTTTTAATGGTATAAAAATCAATAATGATTAAAACCCACACTAAAGTTTATTAAGGTTCAAAGTTGTGTTGCAGAACTTTAATCTGGGCAATGTATTGCGCTTAGTCTTGTATTTAGGGGCTCTGTGCATTGCATTCAGGCATGACATCACCATGACAAATTAGGTATCAATTACAAGAGAAACCAATTAAAGTCAATGGTATGAAAATAAAAATGATTGAATTGCAACCTAAAAGTTATCAAGGGTCCAAAGTTGTGCTAAGGATCTCCAATGTGATTCACGCGACTCCAATGTGAATTTTGCGACTTTTGACTTTCGACTTTTCTCCATATTCAGATATCCCTTAAGGCATGACGCAATCATTATGAAAAGGATCTCGATAAAAACGGGAATAAATGGGCTTTCAAATAATAAAACGTACCCCCCCCCCCAAAAAAAAAAAAAAAATAAATAAATAAATAAAAATCACGGTCCATTGTCGAGTTGCAGAACTTATTTTAAGGGGTTTATAAAAAAAAATATCTTTGGTGCATTAATTTTGACTCACTTGTAGGTGGCCCTGATAAAGATTGATCCAATCTAAAGCTTGATAAAATAAAAAGACAATGTAATAAGAAGCTACGACCAGGTTTCATCTCTTCTCATTTTTTTTTTTTTTTTTTTTTTTTTTTTTTTTTTTTTCGTCAAAGAAAAATTTCTACCGCTATAAAAAAAAAAAACGTTTCATTCTCTGACGTCTCGATTAAAGCTCTTTAACAAAGTAATGATGACTGAATTGCAGAAATTTCATGATGCAAGAGTGTTTGGTAGATCATGTGGTATTAGCATTTTTGCAATGTAGAAAGGTGTGGTGGCTCTGTGGTATTTATGTGAATACTGGTGTATGGTATTTTGTGGTAACTGTCCGTAGTATTTCATGTTCTTAATATCCCACCAAAATATGACTGCTGTGCCGTTTTACAGCACAAGTACTTCAGTGCGTATCACAAAAGGGTAATCGATTTATGGAGGGGTCATATTATGATATCCCCAGCTCAGAGGCAGCGGAACCAGGGGGCAGGGGGGGGCACTGTGGCCCCCACTTTTTCATCCACCCTCAAAGTGCCCCTTTTCTTAGCTAATAACAAATAATTTTATACTAAAAAGGGGTACTTTATTACTAAAATTTTTGTTACTCCATACGTCTTTTAAAACCAAAATTTTCGGCTCGCGCTTCGCGCTCGCGGGGGTGTATAGTGCACAATAAACTCAAATTTTAAGCTCATAATTTTCAACTTGCGCTTCGCGCTCGCGGATACTTAAAAGGGTCTATAAATGCACAATAACCTCCATTTTTAAGCTCATAATTTTCAATTCGAGCTTCGCGATCGCGGATATTTAATAGGGTATAATGATGCACAATTAGCTCCAATTTTGAGCCCAAAATTTTCGGCTCGCGCTTTGCGCTCGCGGATACTAAATAAGTTATATAATGCACAATTAACTGGAAATTTTCGGCTCGCTCTTCGCGCTCGCATTCTTTTAGTTATCATTAATAAAATACAAATCCATTAAAATTTTGATGCACAAATTTAAAGGCAAAATTTCTGCACGACGAATAAAATCAAATCAAATCAAACCCTACTTTTCTGAATACTTTTCTCTTTGAGCCTTTGGTCTCAGGTGCCGCCCTTTTTAGAAAAAGTGCCCCTTTTCCGTCGTGACCCCCCCCCACTTTCAAATTCGTTCCGCCGCCTCTGGGCCAGCTCATCTATATATTTTGGCTGAAAACGAAATTACCACCTTTATAGAGATACCTTTCTTAGTCATAAATGTAACGTTTAACCGAATGCATGAATTTCAAATGAAGGTGACAGGTACATAATCCTGTTTTTTTTTTCCCCGCTAGCTTTTGTAAAATAGTGAATGCTTTCAGTGGAGTCACATATCATTTCACACAATATTTAATGCTCTGGGACAGCAGAGACAGCATTCACTCAGTCTTGTTTCATTTTCTTAAAACTTGCAAACAAATTTATCATGTACCTGTCATCTTCATTTCCAATTTATTCGATTATGCATTACATTTATGATTCAAGAAAGGTATCATTCGAAAGGTGACGAGTTTGTCTAATTGTGTTTGAAATATATAATCATGAATAGCAAGCAAATATGAGGTAGTAACATGGCCCCCTAAAATGAATAACATTTGTTGATACACACTATACAGGATATTTTGTAAGGGAATGATTTCTGGCAAATAAGCATAAATATATTCCACGGGGTTTTTTTTAAAGTTAAAATAAGATGTTTTGAAATATTGCACATCATCCAACCCCACTTGTCTTACAATTGCAACTCAGTCATTAATTTTTTGTGAAAACAAATGGTAACGAGAAAAACATAAAGGCATAGCCAGAAGCGAATGTGCAGTATTAAGAATACCACAGAATTTTAACAAATCTCTTATCAAAAGCTTTGTGATGATATCAACCACAGTGATTTTTTAAAGGCCATTGTATTATAATAAAGTGCAGCGTATTCAAGTTACATTCATGTATGGAATTATAATTTAGTGTGACCTTGGAAAAAGTGCAAAATCAAGTAAATACATGTAGATCCCCTCTGAATGCATATTGTAGAGTGTCGGGTGAGCCTTCCTCGATGCAGTTTATTGCACTGTTTAAGCAAAAGAAACTCTTTAGAAAAAAACATACCACTCTGGCTTGCTCACTCCCTGGGTATTTTTTTTTCCAACTTGGCCGAGGTCTAAAGCAATGTTGCTGCAGACAGAGTAAAAAAAATCTTTGCACCAAACAAAAATATAAGTTGTGTACCCGTTAAAAAATAGCTTGTGAAAATGTGGGTTTGGGCTATACTACAGAATTAAAAAAATGTTTTTCCTTCATTTTAAAGTTGTCTTATTTATAGCATGAACATTTAATGGTATGTATTGGTAGAGTCATCCTCCCAAGATTTGTTGGTACTATTTTAATTTGGATCTTTGCACACATGACTGAGTAATAGACAATCTTCAGAATCTCAAGACTGCAGAATCGCATTTTTTGTCAAGTGGATGGATGAAGATTAAAACATGGGATGAAAGAATATGTGGACGCACATACACACACACACACACACACACATACACACAAAGTGCGAGCAGAAATCAATATAAAAAATACATAAAACAATTTCTACGAGCACTTTTGGCTTAACATTTTAAGCTCTTTAATATTCCGGCTATATATTTATATGACCCAGAAAGGAAGACAATTTAACCACTTTTTGCCACTTTTTTTGAAAAAATGTGTCAATAACAGGCGCGTATCCAGGATTTGGCACCCCGGGGGGGGGGCCGATGTAATTTTGATTTTGGCGCCCCCCCCCCAGTGGTGGCTCCAAAAAGGTTCACCCTATTTTTTTCCCCGTTACACCGGGCTCCAGAAAGGTTCACCCTATTTTTTTCCCCGTTACACCGGGCGCCCCTTTCAGGTCATTTTGGCGCCCTTTCGGGCGCCCACCCGGGGGGCCCGGGCCCGTAAAGCCCCCCCCCCCCCAGAATACGCGCATGAATAACATAATGCGAACGCAAGGCGCGAGCAGAAATTCCGGCATAAAACGACCCGAAATAATTTTTAAAAAATTAAAAATTAGAGCTCCTTTGACCTCCTTCCTCTCCATATGAAACATTGGAGCGGGAAGCGTGAGCAGAAATTCGCCAAAAAATGACCCCAACAGGAGAATAATTTGAGCACATTTTTAAAAACAACTTAAGTTTTAATAATTTTAATAATAAAACAAAACATTGGAGCGCGAAGCAATTTTCTATTTTTTTTATTTTTCATTTTTGCAAGATATTTAATAGGAAGCAGGCATTTAAGCTGTTTATATTATCTAGGAACAATATCTCTATTTTTAAAACCGTTTTATTTAGATAATTCGAGCACGAAGATCGAGCAGAAATTTGCCCATTATGTGGCACTGAAAGAAGGGCAGTTTGAGAAATTCTGCAAACTTTTTTTTTAATCCGTCTCAAGCGCGAGCACAAATTTTGACCAAAAACGACATAAAATTAACTTGTTTTGACATTTCTGACTCAATATTTTAATTTGTAACATTGTGGCTTACACATGTTATGTTAAAGCAATTTTTAAAAAAATGGGTTCTTTAATTAGAGAATGAAGCATGATTACAAATTTGCCATAATATGACCCAGACAGGAGGATAGTTCACCATTTTCAGGTATCTTTCTTTTTTTTTCCTTTTTTTTTGTTGAATAATTCGTCAATAATAATGTGAGCAGCGCGTCCTGAAATTTAAAGCTTCATTGGCCTCCTTTCCCTTCAAATGTAACACTGCGAGCACAAGTTGTCAAATAAATTCCCCAAAATAAGGGAATTTATGCCATTTGGTATTTAGTTCATTCTGCTTTGAACATTTTAGCTCTATACTTTTCCCCCAAATAAAGCAAAACAATGATACATAAAGCAAAGAGTTTTGAGGCCCTTTTGGCTCCAATTTGTTAGTATTTTCTTATATAGAATGGCACTAAAAGCAGATCAGTTAGAAAAATATGAGCTTCAAGTTTCATTAATTGTCTTAATAAGAATAAATGCAAGCACGAAGCGCGAGTAAAGGTTTGACAGGAAATTACTTAAGAGCAGGATAGGCCTACTTTCCCTAAGTCGAACATGCGATCGCGAAGCGAAACCCAAAATTTTGATGACATAATTAGGCCTACATGAAAGCAAAACATTTTAAAAGCACTTTTAACTTTATATTAAAACGAATGTTTCTCTCATGTATCTTTTCTCAGAAACTTATAATAAAATTCAAACAAATAGTTTTTAATAAATTAGATATTATCTTATCCCACGTACGCAATATTAGTTTCTTAAGTGTGGAAGAGAATGAATACTTACTTCTCAATTCTTCGTTCAGTCTCTCGGGATAATTGCAGTTCAATCATCAGCATACAACACAAGAAGTGTGATTGCGTGAAATGTACTCAGATTGGTAATAATCTCGATAATCGTGCATGAATGCGTGGCCAAGTTTGATTTGGCAGTATGAGAATTTCAAGTGCCTGGGACGCATATGGTCATGTGTCACAAGTTGCGGTATAGTAAAAGGGTGGAGGCGTTACATTTTGAAGGGAAAATTATCACATTTTTTAACATAGCATGAAAATGATGTACAGTCATAAGCTGTGCAATAATTCATATTGTAGATAATTTATCAGGCTACACGTCTGTGAAGTTTCAGCTTCGTTATGCTCATAGTTTAATACAAAGATACTTTTAGTGGAGTAGGGTAAGGGGTGGAGGATCCTACGGTGGAGGATCCTACGGTGGAGGCACGTGTTAAAGTATAGGGAATTCCCATTTTTGTTACTTTGTTATTGTTTGCTGCGTTATATCTTTGCAGCCAATAGGTCTTATGGGTTGAGTGATATATCATTCTCTTGGGAATATATCTGGTTCTAGATAAATGTGAAGAAGATTTTTTCAAAAGTCATTTAATCAATTAATTAATCAATTAAAACATACTTAATGCACACATCCTCATAGACAATGCATTGCAGGCATCAAAAATTGTCACATGCAATTTTATAACGATAATTGCATTTTTTCGCCATTTTCTTTGCATGCATAAAAATACACAATTAAGTGGAAACATATTACTTGCAATAAACTTTGTTTCAGTTGTAATCCAAGAGTAAAAGACAGGATTTCTGCCCTTTTTGCACTATTTTTTCTTCTTTTTTGACACACTTGAGCGCGGTTAGAAAAAATAATTTTGTATTACAAGTTTATATTTTTTAGAAGCATAGCGTCTTATTAACACAATACAAGATGATTCATTTCATTTGGTGAAATGATTATTCGCCGATAAAATTGTGAAGTTTTTCAAACCATTTTTTCCTGTAACACTCTATATAGCTTTTATGACACACCTTATACAGGCACAAAAATTATGTTAATCATCTTCCTTTCAATCTCTGCTTTCAATATATATATACTTTTATACATGTCTGAGTTACAACTAAGAAACTAGAGATGTTTGATTGTGGCAATGTACATTTCGAAATTTGTTTGGACATGTAACGCATTTTCCACCCAACTCATGACATGTGGCCATATACAAGTACAATTGGTGTTTATTTAGGAGCACACATATATTTGTCTAATTCAAAAGCTCGGGAATACCAGAGGAATAATGTGTATCAAAGATGATGGAAGGTTGGGCATAACGGACCCCTAAGGCAAAATGGAACCAACCCGTTTATTTATTGACTCTTTTCAGTAAAAAAAAAAGTAATGCTATCATTTTTAAACTGTGAGAGAGAAAAATGGCTTCCTATCATTTTTTTATTTTTTTAGCTGTGACCTCTAAAAGCTAGGTGTTCCATTTTTGCCCGCCCTTCACCTTATTAAGAAGAAATAAAACTACATTACATCAAATATACATAGTATTAGAACTTTATAGCTGATCTACTATGTCATATTTTTAAACTGTCATTGTGTCTTGGATTCTATCCGAACACTTTCCTTTTAACAAGGGGAAATATTATCCAGTGTGAAAAGTACTGACCTATCTAAATTCTTCGAAAGAATAATTCAGTATCCAAGTATTCCATTTTTTCGACAAAAACAAATTACTTTTCTCTGCTCAATACGGTTTCAGGAAACAGCAGCAGTTTTGGACCTATAATTATGATAGAATAATTTGATCCATTCTTGCAAACAAAAATAAACTAAATTAAAACAATATACAACTGGATTGTGTTTGACCTTTCAAACGCGTTCGACACGTTCGATCATCCAATTTTAATATTATATAAACTTGCATTGTTGAGATATTCAGGGGCGTATCCAGGGGGGGCGCAACAGGCGCGCCCCCCCCCCCCCCTATTGCCGACTAAAAAAAAAAAAAAAAAGGGAGGAAAAAGGGGAAAGAAGGAAAAAGGGAAAGAAAAGAAGAAAAAGAAAGAAAGAGAAGGGAATAAGGCTCGATGCTTGTACAATTTTCGCCCAACTTTATTCAATAAAAAGCCGAAATAGGCTTATTTGGTTCTAAACGACCATAACTAAGGCATTTAATGTGGGGAGAGCCCACGAGGCGCACTTTTCTCATATTGTATTTTGCAATAATTGCTCAAACGCCCTTTTTTTAAGAAAAAGAAATACATTAGTGACGAAAAGTAAAAATATTTAAAACTAAAGTTTCAAAATTTCACAAAGAAAAGAGGCCTCTTGGACCCTCTGCCTCCTGGGCCCTCGGCCTCCTGGGAAACATAGTTGGCCTCATGGGTTTATTAGAAAGTACCCCTTTATTAATTTCAAAATACTTTTGAACCCCAATTTTGGCTCGCGCTTCGCGCTCGCTGATGCCAAATCAAATGCACAATAATAACTCTAAATTTTACCTTTAAAAAATTCTAAACCCCAAATTTTCGGCTCGCGCTTCGCGCTCGCTGACACCAAATCAAATGCACAATTATAGTTCTAAATTTTACCTTAAAAAAATTTTTAAACCCCAAATTTTCGGCTCGCGCTTCGCGCTCGCTGATACCAAATCATAATGCACAAATAATAACTCCAATTTTTACTTTTAAAAATTTTCACTCGCGCTTCGCGCTCGCGGATACTAAATTGGGTCTATTATACACAATAATCTACCATTTTCTAGTACTAGAAAATGCCCCTTTATTTATTTCATATAACTTTAAAAACCTCAACATTTTCGACTCTCGTTTCGCGCTCGCAGATTCCAATTCAGAAGGGTATATAATGCACACATAAATAGGTTTCTACGCAACATACATTGTCTTAGGGTATAGAAAACTATGTAACTTTTGTGATAATGAAAAAAAAATGTGGAATTTCATGTACAATATGAATTAGAAGAACCCCCTCCCCCTTCCCCTGACGGCGATAAAAATTCCTTGCGCCCCCCCCCCCTATTGGGAAATCCTGGATACGCCCCTGGATATTATTTAAAAAAAGAAAAAAAAATACAGTTCAATATACTTAGGTTGACTTACATAGATCTCAAATTCTAGACCTTCAATGTGGCGTACCCCACAAGGATCTGTACTTGGACCGCTCCTCGTTATATGAACGACACTGTTAATTCTTCTAAAATGCTAAGTAATATATAATTTGCAGATGATACGACCTTGTTATTCTCACAATACTTTTAACGAATGTACATGATCGCCACTTTCAATATAGAAATTGTCGAAACTAATTATACAACTGGCTACGATGTAAAAAAAAAATTATCTCTCAATCTCATAGGAATAGGAAAACAAATTATATATATATAATATTTCACAACCAAAACAAAAAGTTCAGCAAAGATCCGTGTCAAATATTAATAGATAATGCCCCCAATTAAAAGGGAAACCAAATTTAAATATCTTGGCCTGGTGTTATTCTTGATCAACAATCTGGAAATGGCATTTTCAGCATCTAAGAACTCGTATTAATTATTTGTATAATGTATAAATAAAAGATATATGTTAATCCCGAAATCTATAATACTAATTTTAATTATAACTAATTCTTTCATATTATCTTATTTATCTTGTGCAATTTTTGCCTGGGGTTGTGGAGCCAAAAGGAATGCCAATTCCTTATTATTTTCGCACAACAAAAAGCATAAGAATTTGTACAGGATCCCCTTACTTTAAAAGCCGATACTGATCAAATTTTGACCCCCCCCCCCAAAAAAAAAAATGAATAATAATATCTGATATCAATACCTTACAAACTGCAAATTGTATGTTCAATCATAATAATATAATAATAATTTGGTTCCCTGCAATTTTAATACAATGTTTATCCGCAATAACCAGGTTCATGACCACACTACATGAGGTTCAGACAATTTTCACCTCAGTAATCCCAAAACCGTTCTTAGCTTATAAATCTAGTTTTAGACACAGATGACCTGATGTTTGGCACTGTATACCTCGTGAAATAAAGGAGTATTCTTATAAATAAAAGCAATATTAATATTATTCATAAAATTTCTTAAAGTGTGCTTAAATATTGTTAATAGTGTGTGTGCGTGTGTGTGTGTGTGTGTGTGTGTGTGTGTGTGTGTGTGCGCGCTCTTACCAGAGCTACATTGTGGGGCAAAATGTCTGTACTATATACCACTATGGGGAGGTTTTGACTTGTGGGGTTACACATTGATTAACCATTAGAATAGGCTAAAATGACGTAGAGGGCGCATATCAATCATTAAGTATCATTTCACCCCATAATGATTTGTCTGTCATTTGTATGTAGTAAAAATATGTATGTTTCTTGATGTTGCTTAAAATAGTTTAAAGAGCGCCAGCTTTAGACCACAATTTTGGTCTTTGCATAATGAACATACATGTTATATACATATTGTACGCTGCAATCAATGCACTAACCGGCACCGCGCGCGATTTACCAGCGCGCCGCGGCGCGGCCGCGCCGAGCCTCGTGTAATATCGATGCAAGACGTCCGGACCTGAAGCCAGCCGTGTCGAGTCGTCAGGAAAATCTGTAAGTTTTAATTGATGTCAATTATCTGATGAAATTAAACATAAAATGCAGTTTGCATTTTCGTGAAATAGTCCACCCCTCCTTAACATTGACAGTTAACTTACATGCGTTTGTTTTGTTAGCGCCGCAAGGACCTCGCTGATCTCCTTACCAATTAACGTTAGACCTAGACTGGACCAGTCCCCGTCGCCGCGAAGCGACGGGAACTGACGGATGATTAGTTGGGGGCTGGTATACCCGAATCTCTCACAGTAATATATTTTTTTAAAAAATGATACTCACATTGAATTTATGTAACTTCCAAGAAATACAAGAGCAGATAGGTTCTTCCACATATTTATTGTTGTCATAACAATGAGTGATTGATAATTTGAAGGCAAAAATCAGTTCCAAACACGTATGACGTAACTTGTGTTCATATCGCAGGTACGTACATGGCGATATAACCCCGGTCGTGAGCGCCGTCTGCTAGCAAGCTAGCTACGGCGGCTAGAGCAGGCGTGCTTCTAGCGGGCCATATGCGCTGCTGTTCAAAAGCACAGCGATTTTTTCAAACGTCCGGGTCGACCCTCAAAAAGGTCAACCATCAATATTCAACGTAAATGAACAAATCCCTTCTACAGCGCTGTCGCCTTCGCGCCAGCGCTGTTGTATAGTTACGTTAGACCTAAACACGCAAAAAAATAAAATAAAATAGGCCTAACTTAGGCCTAATAGGCCTATGAACAGTTAATGATAATAAAATCTAATTTAAAAAAAGGGCGGGACTAAGGCCCATATTTCACGATTTGGCGGCAGTTTAAAACTTTTTATTTTTTTTGTAGACTAAAGTTAGGGTCTATATTATTTTTTTTTTTTTGTGACTTTACATCACTTAGTCTTAGGCGGCAAACCTTGAGAATTCAGGTCCAGATGGAGTGTGGTCATCACAGACAGGATCTATAACGTTAGGCTAACCATCCACAAAACAAATTCAAGAGTGACTTTAATTGCATTTTAAGCAGAGAATAATGGCTGAAATGTCAATTTTCCCCAGGCTTTCATATTTCGAGAAATTCATTGAAAATTTAAACGATTTTTGATGTTAAAAAGAGTAAATTGCGCCTAGCCAACTTTGCAAAGGTTTCTTGGTCGAATCTGGTGCAAAATCATCGCCAATGCACTGCCTAGCGGGGTACCAGTAGGCCTACTGACATGTTTTTTAAAATGTATTTATATCTTGTGTTGAAAATAAGTTATGTTTTGGCTTGTCTGTCCATTATTTTTCATCCACAATTTTATTATTTGGGCCCTAGGCCTGATCCAATTTGTTGGAAGATTTTGAAGAAGCTTAAATGGCCCCAAATGAGTATTTTTTCAACACTAACACCCAGAATTATTGGACCAGAATATTTCTTGACATTATAAAAATCATTTCTAATCAAAACATAATCAATTGGTATTTCCATGCTATGTTTCAATGGCTTGAAAAATGCTCCATTCGTGCAAAAATTGTTAACACAAAACATTGAAAACAACATGTGGGATAGCTCGAAAACTTGACCTGATGAAGGAAAACCAAACGATATTTTGGATCCAGCGCATCAGATTCGCCATAAATCAGCTAAAAAAAACACAGACAACAAATTTGTGATCGACCAGTGGTAATCATGGTAGATGTGAAAACTGACCCAGCATGGACAAATTTATTTTTTTTTTGGGTTGGGGGGCGCACTTTCATTTTCCTAGGATCCGTTGATAGTACTGCTACAATCTTTCGATTAGAAATGTGATGAAAATCTGTGCTCTGTATAACGACTTTATACTTGTATTTCATGTCTACCGTCAATGTCAATAAAGTGAAATAGATTAAATCCATGATGGCTGCAGCTGTAAAGCTTTTATAAAATGATTCAATGAAGCATTTACTAAATGAAAACTTTATCGAAGACTTTAATATTGATGAAAATTTTGTTAGCTTTAATTATAACCCATTGCCCTTTCCTGCCAGAGAGTTTTGCTTTTCTTTTTTGGCTCTAAAATTCCTAATTTGTGAAAAAGGAAAATTGTGTATATTCAGAATTAACTATTTCACGCCCAGAAGTTTTTCTTGTAGTACGTAAATTTCAAACTTCATCCATGCCAGGACCATTTTTTCAGTGATGAACATAAATCTTGAAAACTCTTTTTTGCCTTCGTTAATACTTCAAGGTAATACTTTAGATATAAAGAAACATTAAACAAAATAAATAATTGATGTAGACTATATATGCTTTTATGAATAGAGACATTTGTGTAGCCCTTTTGATTGGGTGCAATTGGCCTACTACAGCTCACAATGAAAGACTGTAGTTGTTGACGGTAAACAAACAATGAGTTCTTCCTAGTCAGCTCTACTGTCTTCATAGCTGGATATACCCTACAAGATCTTTTGAAAGTATAAGCATCAGATATGGTAGTATTTTATTTGATTGTAAGTAACTTTAGTTGAAAAGTATTCATGTATAATTGAACTGTTACACACTGTACCCAAACACCAATATCACTATGTTTGGAAGCAACCGTAAATGTAAATATTATATCATTAAAGAGTTTTAAAGCGTGAAGAAATAAAACATCCATCCTAGATATTTACATATTATGTTGATATTATACTGACAAATTAAGTTAAAAAATTATTCGTCCGGGGGTTCAAAATCAACGTCAAAGGGGTGTCAATTAGCACTTAATACCAAATAAATATTTTTGATAACCAATTTTTGAATTTCTCTTTGAATTTCCTATTGAATGTACGTTTCATAAAAACTTGCGTCAAACCTGGTTCAGCTCAATGTGCCCGTTGCAATGTTGAAGGTCACACCCATTTTTTACCAAAACAAACAAAAAGGGCAGGCCATAGTGCCGAAAACCGAGCGGGACCACCTTTAACATTAATTTTTTTTCATTCTTGAGAAGCAAATGTCAAATTTTATGTATGCAAAATTTTGAGCAAATGTCTAAGGCGGAAGGGGAAAACCCGTTGGGGGGAATCCCAGATGGATGACCCTAGGCACAATTGTTATACTACCAGCATGAATGGGGGAAAAGAAAAAAAGGGATACATAAATATCCAAGGCCAAATAGTGCCTAAAATGGGAAGGGCACCAAGGCCAGATAGTAGGCATCAGGCCATGGCCTTGAATTAATTCAAGCCCTGCCACTATGTCATACACAACCCCATAGTTCCATGTAACTTAGTGTGTGATTATTCTTTTCCAAAGCTGTATCAATGTAGCACTGTAAAACCCCACTATTCATTCACTCACGCCCACAGTTCAATGAGTGTTTCATTCTTTTCCATTAGCTGTAATCAATGTAGCACTGTAAACCCCACTTATGTCATTCATTCACCCCAAAACCAGTTCAATGTATGTTGTCATTCTTTTCCAGACCTGTAATCAATGTAAGCACTGTGTAAACCCCACGATGTACATTCACTCACCCCACAGTTCAAGTGTATGTGTCATTATCTTTTCCATAGCGTTACGATCAATGTAGCAAGGAAACCCACTATGTTTTTCATTCAACCCCACAGTTCATGTAATTGTCAGTTCTTTTCCCTTAGCTGTAAATCAATGTAGCACTTAAACCACACTATGTTATTCATTCACCCCCACAGTTCAATGTATGTTTCATTCTTTCCATTAGCTGTAATTCAATGATAGCACTGTTAAAACCCCCACTAAAGTCAGGGCGACTCACCCACAGTTCAATTAGTGTTCATTATTCTTTTCCCATAGCTGTAATTATGTAGCACTGTAGACCCCACTATGTCATTCATTCAACCCAACAGTTCAATTTATGTGTCATTTCTTTTCAATTAGCTGTAATCAATTGTACACTGTAAACCCCGCTATGTTTTTCCATTTCACCCCACAGTTCAATGTATGTGTCATTCTTTTCCATTAGCTGTATCAAGTAGCACTGTAAACGCCCACTATGTCATTTCATTCACCCCACAGTTCAATGTATGTTCATTCCGTTTTTCCAATAGCTGTAAATCAATGTAGCACTGTTAAACCCCACTATGTCATCATCACCCCACCAGTTCAATTTAATGGTCATTTCTTTTCCATTAGCTGCTAATCCAAATGTAGCACTGTAAACCCCACTATGTCAATTCATTGCACCCACAGTTCAATGTATGTGTCATTCTTTCCCATTAGCCTGTAATCAATGTTTAGCACTGTAAAAACCCCACTATGTCATTCTTTCACCCAACCAGTTCAATGTATGTGTCATTCTATTTTCCATTAGCTGTAATCAATGTGCACTGTAAACCCCACTATGTCATTCACTCCACCCCACATCATGTATGTGTCATTCTTTTCCATAAGCTGTAATAAGGTAGCACTGTAAAACCCACTATGTCATTCATTCACATCGCATTTCAATGGTATGTGTCATTCTTTCCATAGTGTAATCAATTTAGCACTGTAAACCCCACATGTCATTCAACAACCCCAACAGTTCAATGTATTGTGTCATTCTTTTCCATTAACTGTAATTAATGTACACTTGTTAAAACCCCCACTATTTCATTCATTCACCCACAGTTTCAATGTATGTGTCATTTCTTTCCATTAGCGTAATCAATTTAGCACTGTAAACCCCACTATGTCATTTCATTCACCCCACAGTTCAATGTATGTGTCAATTCTTGTTCCATTAGTGTAATCAATGTAGCCACTGTAAACCCCACTATGTCATTCATTCACCCCACAGTTCAATGTATGTGTCATCTTTTCCATTAGCTGTAGATCCAATATAGCACTGTTAAACCCCACTATTCATTCATTTCAACCCCACAGTTCAATTATGTGTCATTCTTTTCCATAAGCTGTAATTTAATGTAGCACTGTAAACCCCACTATGTCATTCATTCACCCCACAGTTTAATGTATGTGTCCATTCCTTCCATTAGCTGCCAGATCAATGTAGCACTGTAAAACCCCACGTATGTTATTCATTCACCCCAAGTTCAATGTAGTGTCATTCTTTCCATTAGCCTAATTCAATGTAGCACTGTAAACCCCACTATTGTCATTCATTCACCCCACCAGTTCAATGTAGTGCTGTCATCTTTTCCATAGCGTGTTAACACTTAGCACGCTAAACCCACTATGTCATTCATTCACACCCACAGTTTCAATGTATGTGTCATTCGTTTTCATTAGCTGTAATCAATGTAGGCACTGTAAACCCCACTATGTTCATTTCATTTCCACCCCACAGTTCAATGTATGTGTCATTCTTTTCCATTAGCTGTAATCAATGTAGCACTGTAAACCCCACTTGTCATTTCATCACCCCCACAGTTCAATGTATGTGTCATTCTTCCATTAGCTGTAATTCAATGTAGCACTGTAAACCCCACTATGTCATTCCACTCAACCCCCACCAGTTTCAATGTATGTGTCATTTCTTTCCATAAGCTGTAATTAATGTAGCACCTGTAAACCCCCACTTGTCATTCATTCACCCCACAGTTTAATGTATGTGTCATTCTTTTCCGATAAAGCTGTTAATTTAATGTAAGCACTGTAAACCCCACTATGTCATTCATTCAACCCCACAGTCAATGTATGTGTCATTCTTTTTCCATTAGCTGTAATCAATGTAGCACTGGTAAACCCCACTATTCATTCATTCACCCACAGTTCAATGTATGGGTCAATCGTTTCCATTAGCTGTAATCAATGTAGCACTGGTAAACCCCACTATGCATTCATTCACCCCACAGTTTCAATGTATGTGTCTAAAATTCTTTTTCCATAGCTGTAATCAATGTAGCACGTAAACCCCACTATGTCAGTCATTCACCCCACAGTTCAATGTATGGTCATTTTCATTTCCAATTAGCTGTAATCCAATGTAGCACTGTTAAACCGCCACTAGGGTCATCATTCACCCCACAGTTCAATGTAATGTGTCATTCTTTTCCTTAGCTGTAAAATCAATGTAGCACTGTAAACCCCACAAAGTCATTCAGGTCACCCCACAGTTCAATGTAGTGTGTCATTCTTTTCCATTAGCGTAATCAATGTACACTTAAACCCCACTATGTCATTCACTCACCGCGCACAGTTCAATGTATGTGTCATTCTTTTCCATTAGCTGTAATCAAATGAGCACTGTTAAACCCGCACATATGTCATTCACTCACCCAACATTTCAATGTATGTGTCTTCTTTTCCATAGCTGTAATTAATGTAGCACTGTAAACCCCACTAGTCATTTCATTCACCCCACAGTTTAATGTATGGTCATTCTTTTTCCATTAGCTGTAATCAATGTAGCACTGTAAACCCCACTATGTTCATCATTCACCCCACAGTTCCAATGTATGTGTCATTCTTTTCCATTAGGCTGTAATCAAGGTAGCACTGTAAACCCCACTATGTCATTCATTCACCCCACAGTTTCAATGTATGGTCATTCTTTTCCATTAGCTGTAATCAATGTAGCACTGTTAAAAACCCCACTATGTCATTCATCACCCCACAGTTCAATGTTATGTGCATTCTTTTCCATTAGCTGTTAATCAACGTAGCACTGTATAAACCCCAACTATGTCATTTCACTCACCCACAGTTCAATGTATTGTGTCATTCTTTCCATAAGCTGTAATTAATGTAGCACTGTAAACCCCACTATGCATTCATTCACCCCACAGTTTAAATGTATGTGTCATTCTTTTCCTATAAGCTGTAATTAATGTAAGCACGTAAACCCCACTATTCATTCATTCACCCCACAGTTCAATGTATTGTCATTCTTTTCCATTAGTGTAATCAAGCTAGCGACTGTTAAAACCCCCACTATGTCATTCATTACCCCACAGGTTTCAATGATGTGTCAACTTTTTCCATAGCGTAATCAATGTAGCACTGTAAACCCCCTATGTCATTTCATTCACCCACAGTTCAATGTAGTGTCATTCTTTTCCATTAGCTGTAATCAATGTAGCCTGTAAACCCCACTATGTCATTCATTCACCCCCACAGTTCAATGTAGGTGTCATTTCTTTCCATAAGCTGTAATTAATTGTTAGCACTGTACAACCCACTATGTCATTCATCACCCCACAGTTTAATGTATTGTCATTCTTTTCCATAGCTCAATCAATGTAAGCACTGTAAACCCCACTATTCATTCATTCACCCACAGTTAATGTTATGTGTCATTCTTTCCATTACTCTATCAATGAGCACTGTAAACCCCCACTTTGTCATTCATTCACCCCACAGTTTCAATGTGATGTGTCATTCTTTTCCATTAGCTGTAATCAATGTAGCACTGTAAACCCCACGATGTCATTCATTCCAACCCCACAGTTCAATGTATGGTGTCATTTCTTTTTTCCGATTAGCTGTAATCAATTGTAGCACGTAAACGCCCACTATTGTAAATTCATTCGACCCCACGATGTTCAAGTATTTTCATTCTTTCATTAGCGTAATCAATGTACACTGTAAACCCCCACTATGTCATCACTCACCCCACAGTTCAATGTAGTGTACATCTTTTCCATAAGCTGTAATAATGTAGCACTGTAAACCCCACTATGTCATCATTCACCCCACAGTTCAATGATGTGTCATTCTTTTCATAGCTGTTAATCAATGTAGCACTGTTTAAACCCCACTATGTCATTCATTCACTCCCACAGTATCAATGTATGTGTCATTCTTTTCCATTAGCTGTAATCAAATTAAGCACTGTAAACCCCACTATGTTTTTCATTTCACCCCACAGTTTTAATGTATGTGTCATTCTTTCCAAAGCTGTAATCAATGTAGCACTCTAGTGTAAACCCCACGTATGTCATTTCATTCACCCACAGTTCAATGTATGTGTCATTCTTTTCCATTAGCTGTAACAAGTTAGCACTGTAAAACCCCACTGTCATTCATTCACCCCACTGTTCAATGTATGTGTCATTCTTTTCCATTAGCTGTAAGTTAATGTAGCACTGTAAACCCCACTATGTCATTCATTCCACCCCATATTCAATGTATGATGTCATTCTTTTCCATAAGCTGCTTATCAATGTAGCACCTGTAAACCCCACTATGTTATTCATTCACCCCACAGTCAATGTATGTTCATTCTTTTCCATTAGCTTGTATCAATGTTAGCACTGTAAACCCCGACTATTGTCAATCATTCACCCCCACAGTTCAATGTATGTTCATTTCTTTTCCATTAGCTGTAAATCAATTGTAGCCACTGTTAAACCCCACTATGTTCATTTCATTCACCCGATAGGTTCAGATGTATGTGTCATTCTTTACCATTAGCTGTAATCAATGTAGCACTGTAAACCCCACTATTTGTCATTCATTCACCCCACAGTCAATTGTATGTGTCATTTATGGGATATGAACTGTGGTCAAAACGTGGTAGATAAAAAAAGAGAAGGTCTGACTTTACCTTAGTTGTATATTTGATATTTACTGAAAGTTTGTTTACATCTTATGTGCAGTTAACCTTGACCTTAAACATGAAAACATGTTGAAAACGATACTCAATAATATTCAATGAAAGGTTGAGTTTCGCTGTGCCTGTTTTCATTCTGTAGAAAATGTGCTTATGTGAACCGATAGATTTCACTTATTTTCATTCAGACCATGCTAGTTTTATTTGGACTCTGTTATAGAAAAAAAAAATCAATTGTCCAATTTTCTCTGCAAAACTCTGTTACTAGGCATATAAAGCGGGTGTTTCACTTGATCACCAACACTAATTTTCGCTTTCTATTTTGTCATCACATAGCACTTCTTCCATTATATTAGCTAGTTGTATTATTCACAATGCTCACATTGATCAACACAATTATGTCTTCTCCGTACCTCTGTATCTGTTTCCTTTGATGTTCAGGCGGACTTGAATGTTAGCCCCACAAACAACCAAAAATGATCGCTCGATCATCGGCCATACCTTAGAGTGCATAATGTAATACTACAGGGCAACATCGGATATATTGGAGAAGGCGATATTTCAAAGATCCTATTAATGATGGATACAGAAGGATAGCAGAATTCAAAGAAAAAGGCAAAATTAAAGACATCCAACTTTATGGTGAGACAATAGAATCATCTACAATTTAGCTCTATTTTATCTCTTTTATGATCTCTTCTAAACTTTTATCGTTCCTGTTTTGCATTGGATATGGATGTGCCAGAAAAAAATAGGTCTTCAAAGACCTGGGGTTAGAACAAGAAACTAAATTAATTTTCATGTATTATAATAGGTTCAACTTTAGTATGAATGGTTATCATCATGAAGCCTGGTAAACCAACACTCTCTTACAGGTTAGTTCCCACACCAATATGTTTGCAATTCAATAAAATGAGAATTAATTTCAACTGCCAATTTAAAAAAAGAATAATCAAAATTGGTTGAAGAAATTTAAAGAAATACACTCATTTAATATTTGCAAAATTACTCTTCGCTTTAAAATCGGCAAACCTCATGACATATACAATCGGCTCTCCAAATCATATTTTATGTGAAATACTACTTTTTACCTTTTTTTCTAAAAAACGTTTCCATATTTTTCTAAACCTTTAGACAACATGTCGATGAAAATGGTTTTCTACACAAACATACAGTTTTCAAGGGTTCATTTTTGAGAAATATAGAAGATTGGTGAAATTTCATGTCAGTATGTAAGTTTCTGTTGAAGACTTTCATACAAGTAGAGCTGATTGAAAAACTGGGATATAGTCCATTGTACTCAGCTATGTGAATTGTTTTTCCTGTTTCTAGAGTTCGATGATTGACGTAACAACATCTGAAGATTGGGACCTGAGAGGACACAGAAGTGATGTTGACCACAGCTTTTGACCTTGAGACAGAGCAGTTGTTGACCATGAGAGAGGCAGTGCGAAAAAAACCAGTCAGGCCTTCTTCAGGGAAAGGCCTCTGGTGATGAAGAGGTATTATCTACCAAGATCTCCTTGAGCAAGAAGAAGGAGGGGAATGATGAAGAATACATACCGGACCTCCTGAGGAGGAAGATGAGCCTATCTGTAAGTAACTTAAACAAGGTTGTCATAAAATATATTCACAGAAAAGTACAGTGTATCAAGTTATACCAGACTAAGGATATCTAGGCTATGGATTTTCAAACAAGTTTTTCATCACCAAAAGCCATTGTCGTGAATGGAGCATTGTGCTGTTGAGATGCCTTTTGCAATCATTTCCATGCCTCAATCATCTTAAACAGAGAGTTCAAAAATTTGTAGAATAAGGATAAATTTTTTTATTGCCTAAAAATACTTTCTTGCAATGATAACAATCAGTGTAAAATATAAAATAACCCTGCTTTATCATATGCTTTAGCAGGCAAGTAATACAGAATAAAGTTTATCCTACAGTACGGCATTCTAGTAACTTAAATTACTATTTTTCTACCCATATCCACAAACTACAAGGTTTACATGTGTATGTAATCAGTCCAAAAACCTGGAATAATTCTCAAGTCATAACCTGTGCATAGTTAGTGCCCAGTCCATACTATGACCCAGATTCAGTGATACATGTTACCATCATTATTTGATAATGAAGTGTCACAAAAACATTTTATTTGGACCATTAAAAAACTGCATACTATTTAATAATATGTGATTTTTTTCTTTCCAGATGAAAACCCAAGAAAAGAAAGGTGACTGAAAAGCACAAATGGACAGCACATGAGATTCCAAAGAAGTGGAAGAAGCTGTTTAAGTTCTTACAACAAACAAGATAAACCCCTGGAGAAAAGAAGCTGTCTCTGATGCTATGAAGGAAAGCAAGGAAGAAAGGATACCATATGGAAGCTAAAACTAAAAAACATTAAATCTAAAGTCAGCTGATAAGACTTCATGGAAAGAAGAAATAGAGCATCTGAAACAAAAATTGTAAAATTGAAAAAATCCAACGCCTATTCATCCCATTGTTGAGCAGAAAACTAAAATTTTGTCTTTTTTGATACTGGAATTTGAAGCCTCCCAAATACAAATGTGTTAACCAATAACTGAATCTTTATCATTCTTGCAAAAAGTTGTTTTTTTTTTTTTGGGGGGGGATCAGCATCCTTTAAAACAGAAACAACAACAAGTAGTGATTACTATTCGAGGAAGGGCATTTTGATGGCATGCAATGATTGTGATTCTCACATATTTAAAGCAAAAATGCCGAAACATGGAAGGCATTAAAAATCACTCCTCTTGTAAGCATTTTAACTTGTATCCCTTCAATGAAAGTAGAAAGCCCTCTACTAGGAAACTGGAGTCCCAATATCAAATATTTTGCCATGACCATGATGCTGCGGAAGAAAAAACTGTTCATGGTCCACTTTAGGGCAGTTCACTGGTAATGTCATATTTGCTGGTATGAGTGCATTATTAAAGCTTATGTCGAAGCCACTTTCAAATTTATCAAAAATTCACACAAATTGGATGGTTTGCAAGATGAAAGCATCCATTGGTTAAGTTGTCTTTCTTGTTTATTCACTACTGTTGTCAATTCAAATTAATTAGGGGTTTTTGCCAGGTTTTCCCCGAGACAGCAGTTCATTACAATTTTATTTACTTATTTTTTTTTGGAGGGGGAGCGTATTGAGTTATTTGATACGAATTGTGGCTTGCTCTGCCTATTTACATTTATTGTGGTAATTATACGCCCGCCAAATATTTGAAGAGGTAATAGGAATCGCGTGATGGCGGTCGTCGTCGGTTCGTTGCAAAATCTTGCGTCCGTGAACTCCTCCCTCCAGTTTTGAAAGTATTCAAATGAAAACTTGGGGTAGACAACGACATTGAGGTTAGATGTGCCAAGACACTTTTGTGATTGTCGGATTATTCGTTGCCATGCGTAACCATATTTTACCAAAACCTTTAGTGTTTGGAATAACTTCTTAAAGTAATTTGAGCGATGTAAGCGTCCAAATTTGGTACACATAATCACTATAGGTATATTACAATAAAAACGGCCAATGTAATAATATGGGACCAAAGCGTGCTATGGTAACCACACATTTTCTGTCAAAATCTTGCGTCGCGAAACTTCTTCCCTCAGTTTAGGAAAGCTATTCAAATGAAAATCTGGGTATATAATGACTGAAGGAAGGAAAAGGAAGGAAGGAAATGGAAAGGAAATCCACCTAAAGTCACCTTTAGAAAAAAAAAATCACCTATAGTATTGGTGATTTTCTCATGAACATTGAGGTATAGATGTTCAAGACACATTTTTTCGGATTGTCGGATTATTTGGTGCCTGGGGTAAAACCATATTTTTAACCCCAAAAACCTTTAGTTTTAAATAACTTCCACAGTATTTGAGCAATGAAGGTCAAATTTTGGCACATAATTATCTATAGGTATAGTTATAAAAAACCAATGTATATAGTATGGAAACCAAAGCGTTGCCATTGTTAACCGCATAATTTTCTGTCAAAAATCTTGCGTCGCAAAACCTTACCTCTCTCAGTTAAGAAGCTAATTAATGAAACTTGGGGTATATATTTTACATGAGTAAAAGATATGCAAGATAGCAATTTTCGTGATTGTCAGATTATTCGTTGCCTATGTAAAACCATTATTTTTTACCCAAAATCTTTAGTATGGAATAACTTTCCACAGTATAATGAGCAATGAACGTCAAATTTTAGTACAAATAACACCTATAGTATATTTATGAAAAACACAAGTAAATAGCATGGACAAAGTGTTGTCCATAGTAACTGCCATACATTGCATTTTCTGTCAAAATCTTGAATTTCCAACCACTCCCTCAGATTTTGAAGCAATTCAATTTAAGAATTGGTGTATATGATGACATGAGGAAAATATGTTGCAAAACACATTCTATGATGGTCCCATTATGCGATTCAATACAACAAAATGTTGAAAGGGTAACTACTCAATTTGATTAATTTCATAAAAAATTGAAGCATTCAAGCAAGAAGGTCAAATTTGTGTATACTATTTTATATTGTTCTCATGGTATCGCATGGGAGGCAGGTATTAATCACCTTCAGTGATATCTCTTAGTTTTTTTTTTTTGTTTTTTTGTTCTGGGAATACCCAGTTTCACCGTAGCAGACACCAAATACCTCTTTCTAACATTTTGTTTTTATATCAATATGAAAGAGGTGTATTTTTTAAATTATATGTAGCATTTGCCTCCCACATGGAAAAAAAGCTAATGAGCTAGCTAGGGTCACATTTGCGATACCCATCTATAGTACTGGGCTAGTACTATAACATAGTCCACCATCTTCTGGTTTATTTGCAAAATGGGATAACTGGATGGTTGGCCTGTAAATTGGGGCTAGTTTCACTGAGAAATGTATTCTGGGCTAAGCCAAAGTCGATTTCCAACTGCTTGCGGCGAGCGGCCCTCAGCGTCTGCTGTGTGTAGCCGCTCTCGGCAGGAAATTATTAATTTCCACATTCCCAATTGGGTAAGAAAAGTTCAGCGTTAGGCAATAGTCCTGTGGTTTAAGAAAACTGTGTTAAGCAAAAGTGTAATGGTAGATCTTGTTATGATGATTGATTTCATCAACCTGTGAGTCTATTCTTTCTTTTTTCAAATTAATGGGTATATTTAAGACATTCTCCATGGAGAATTTGAAAGATTTTTTCCATAAATGTCCAGCTGTCTTATCACAATGAGGAGTCCACATAAAAAATCAGCAAACTTTTGAGCAAAATAGAATTTTTAAAAAAGAGCTGGATTCTGAAGTTTCACAATTTTTTTTATGATATTCTTGTAACTGAATGTGCAAAAAGAGGAGTTATTACCAAAATGACAATGGCTTTCTGGGTCCAGAGAGGGTTAAAATATTTTTGGAAGGGGTGCATATGAGCAGCCATCCCACCCAGCTGACATGAACACTTGAAATTTATAGAAAAAAAAAAGAATTTGATGAAACTTCAAAAGCACAATTTGATTCATACTTTTTTTTAAACCTCAGCAGAGGAACTAAATAAGCAAATTGGGTGAGCATTTAGAGATTCATTGTTATAATTGATGAATACATGAAACCCAATTATCTTAAAGTTAACTCAACACAAAGGCAATTTTATAGCCAGTTTTCCAAATTAACGAAAGGTGACCCTGAATTCATTAATCTTTTTCTTTAGTTTCATTGTCACCTTATTCTATGGTTTCGTTATTACAGGTCTCAACTCCGCTATACCTCTTGGGTTTGGACTCCATATAGCCTGCATTATACAGTGAGGGAACCTTAAAAATCATTTGACAGAATGATATGAAAAAATTTTGGTTGGAGCCAAACTTCATAAATGGTCAAAGATGACCAATTTGGTTGCAGATCTGACCCTTTCTGTACAAAACTAACCACTATTTCAAGTCATATTTGATCCCCAACTGCCTTATTTTTCTTGTCTTCTACACTGAATTTGAAAGAGTGTATAATCTAATAATTCTATAAATTATCCTTTCTGAGTGACTTTTCACAATCTGTTATACGTGTAGTTTAACATTTTTAATTCATTTATTATTTTTTTATGTTTAACATTTTTCAAATTAAAAAAAGACACAAATGTCAAAGTGTCCGTATTTAAATTTGTTCTTTCACTGGATATTTCCGGGAGTGTGTCTTGCTTGTATGTGTTAATTGATGTATGTCAAATTAGAATTCTGAGTTCTTATTAAACCCACCTCTCACTTGTGCGATTTGTCGCATGATTGCTTTGAATTGTGATGCGACATAATCAAAGCTCGATAATTTTTAACTTGTGCAAAAACTCTGTGATGCAAGAAAAATCGCCAGCTGTGGTATCGCAAGATATCCTCACATTGCACAATGTCATGCAATCACTGCAATGCATTGAATATCGCAAATTGTGAGGTGGGCTTTAAAGCAGAAATGTACAGAAGGCACACAACTAAATGTAAGTTAAATGTTTTATTATCTCACCATCAGCTTCATATTGCAAATGTTTGTGGTGCATCCTGGATTCTACTTCATTATTACAATATAATTATGGTCTCATCTGGCAACAAATAATATTTTTCTGACCTGAAATTTGACCACAACTATTGGTCTTCTACCCCTACCCTGTTACCCCCCCCCTTCAGTACCGAAACCTTACCATTTACAGTGCTATAATCCGCACAATAAAATGTAAATACCACACACCCAATTATACCATTAAAAGAGGTGTAATTTGATATCCCTATACTAGCTTCATGGTTCAAGTTTTTTTTTGTCTTCACAATAAAAAAAAAAAAGTTTTTTTGTCTTTATCAATATATTCACAATATTCGATGGTTACATGTTACGTATCGGACAACTAATAAAAAAAATGGTGTCTGTAATGACCCACTTATGTGTCACACTCTCACCCATTCTGTTATATTTTCTACTTACACAAAAAAGGGGCGTACCCACAACTCGAATTTGTACTGCCCCACTGTAATGCCCACAATGCACAACACAAAACACCCTTAATGTAGCTCTGGAAAGTCTTTTAACACCCCATAATGGTGTCTGTAATGACCCCACTGCTGTCACCCACACTCACCCCATTCTGTATATTTCTTCTTACACAAAAAGGGTACCACAACGTCGATTTGTACTTAACTGCTAATCCCACCAATGCCATACACAAAACAACCCCTTAATGTAGCTCTGGTGTAATCTTTTAACATGCTCCCCATAATGGTGTCTGTTAATGACCCACTGTGTCACACACTGACCCCTTCGTATATTTTCTTACTTACACAAAAGGGTAATCCCCCCCCCAAAAACCCACAACGTCGATTTGTACTTACACTGCTAATCCCACAATGCACATACACAAAACACCCCTTAATGTAGCTCTGGTGCGTATGGGTGCGTTTGTGTGTGTCTTTTCCTGGGCTGATGAGTTACAAATTCTTTCACATTCTTATAGGCCTACTCATCAGTCATTTTGGTTCAAATGCCATTTTGCAGTCTTGTTGATAGTCTGTTGCTCCGTCATGCCATGCAAAAAAATCAACTTGAAAAGAGTACCAACACAATTATGATTAAGCGTATATAACTCTACCAAATCATGAAACATAGGATTAAATGTTCATATTTCAACAAGACCGTTTCAAAATACTAATTTTTGTCTGAATCACTCAGCATACACCAATGTATTTTGATTCCACTCGATCGAACAAAATAGCATCATGATGGTGCTTTTCAACTAAATCAAACAAAGAACGCTGTATATGTTATGTACACAGCTAACATCAAGAGTGAATGACACATGAATAGGCCCCTATCATCAATGTCACTGATACCATAAGAAATACCATCATCATAATTATTATATCTCTCTTTACACCTGCAACAAGTGTAATTCATAACCAGTGAACCAGTGCATCTCAATTTTTTTTAGATGAATTATACACGCCCAATTTCAGTCAAACACCATCTTATTTGTTTAATAAGGAGTCTATTGAGATGACGAGGTGCGTTTATTTTTGTCCGGCGAGGTCCGGCTCGAGAATTTTTTTGGGAAAAACCCTTGTATTGTATTCACGGGGGTGTAATTCGCGTTCAAATAGAGTTATTGTTCAGTGTGACCTTGGGAAATTGAAGTAAAAATTAAGTAAACAGATAGATGGCGGTCCAATGATCTGATGGATTTCGAGTCAGCATTCTTCGGATGCTGAGTTATGTTATTTTGCTATATTCATATAAATGTGATAAAGATCAGATGAAGATTAGAAATATCACAATTTGGCTCGATGTTTTTGTTTTTGTTTTTTTTCTCGAACCTGGCCGAGGTCCAAAGCAAAGGGGCGTAGTGGCGGGGGATGCATCCCTAACTCAAAAGGTGGTGTGCACGTGAGTATATCAGGGGCCGCGGAGCGTTTTTGAAAGTGGAGGGACTGAGCAGAAAGTACGTGGGGGGCTGAACAGGCTAAAAATCACAAATGTATGGTCATTTTTGCATTTTTGTACACGTTGGCTGAAAAAGTGGGGGCTGCAGCCCCCCCCCCCCCCCCCCCCCCCCCCCCCCGGCTCCGCGGCCCCTGTATATAGTACTCATCCCCAATGGATTCAGGGATTATTTTTTTTATTATTTTTTTTTTTAAAGTTTAGTTTAAGGTAATTACCATTCGAATTCTTTCTTTCGTTTTTCTTCCCGTCTGTGTTTTTTCTCGCCCCTTCCCCTTTATCACTGTGGTAAAAAGTTTCGTATTTTATGCCCATTCCGTATAGATTTAGCAAGAATTTGCCTTTCACAAGCCATGTTGTTGCTTTGTCGGGAAATTGTCCATAAATTTCAAATCATGTAGCTATCAGGGGCCGAGGAGCAGAGGGGCCGGGGACGAGAAATCGCTTTCTATATTATTTCCTAAGTCAACGGTAATGAAATAGGGGACATCCCGAAACCGCGGGACCTATAGTCCGCGGGGCTGATAGAGATGCTACAAGGCATACAATTTTAAGCTCTTTTGGCGTTTCAATTTATTATCCTCATGCCTTTAATGTGAAATTTGTCCATCAAGTAATGTGAAACAAAACCAATGTAAATGTTTTGGTGGTCAGGATCCTCACGATGTATTATGGTTACAGTGGCGGATTCAGGCGGGGGTGCAGGGAGCGCGCGCTCCCTCTTTAATTTGAAAACCACTCCTTGACTACACATGTTAAAATGGGAGATTTTTCGACTGCGTCCCCTATTTTTACAAATTTTCGGGATGCGCCCCCCGTATTTCTAAATCCTGGATCCGCCACTGTGGTTAGGAGGGGGAAAAAAGTAGCCAAACGTGAAGCGCGAGCGGAGATTTAATGTATTCGAATGATCTAAAAACTGGACATTTTTTAAATTAATTTTTTTAAATATATTTTATTGAATAAGTGAAATCAAAATATTAATATCTACTTATTCATTTTCAAAAGATTACAACAATTAAACCCCCAAACAGATACAAATTATGAAAAAGAATTAAAATATTTTGCTCTCTCTCTCTCTCTCTCTCTATCTCTCTCTCTCTCCCTCTCTCTCTCTCTCTCTCTCTTCTCTCTCTCTCTCTCTCTCTCTCTCTCTCTCTCTCTCTCTCTCTCTCTCTCTCTCTCTCTCTCTCTCTCTCTCTCTCTCTATAGACCAGAATGATGGAAGTTTAAAATGTTGCTCCATGAAAATAGAGTCCATACTTTAAAAAACATTTTGTTGCTCCCTTAGTTGCAGGTCGATTCGGCTCCCCTCCCTAAGTTTAGGACGAGCTTAGTGCCCCTCAGTTTAAGATCAATGTGGCGCCCCATAATAGTTTCAGGTCAGATTGACGCCCCCTTATACCCTTTTCAGACTGTTATTTCTTAACCCCGTACTATCCTTAACCCCATACTATCCTTAACCCCGTACTATCTTTTTCTGCTTTCAGACTGTGTTTCTTAACCCCATACTATTTGCTTAGCCGGGGTTAAGAAATTCAATGCTTTTCACACTGGGTATTCCTTAACCCCATACTATTTGCTGGATCATGAATATCAATGATTTCACTCTCTTTTTTTATGTTCTTCATTGTTTTTATCTCTTTCCTTATGTTTTCTATCTTTCTTTTTGTTATTCATTGTTTTTCTCTTTTTCCTTATGTTCAGTTCAGTTCAGTTCAGTTCAGTTCAGTTTATTTACATATTCCAATCAAATTGTTATCCCTTGTTTTTTTCCTTATGTTATTCATTGTTTTTCTCTTTTTCCTTATGTTATTCCTTCTTTTTTTTCTTTTTTTTTCCTCATGTTATCCTTGTTTTTTTTCTTTTTTCCTTATGTATTCCTTTTTTCTCTCTTTTTCCTTATGTTTATTCATTATTTTATTTCTATTCCTTATGTTATCATTGTTTTCTCTTTTTCCTTTATGTTATTCATTGTTTTTCTCTCTTTCCTATTATATGTTTTACATTGTTTTTCTCTTTTTCTTATGTTATTCATTGTTTTCAATTCATTGCTTTCCTCTTTTCCCTTATGTTATTCTTGTTTTTCTTTTTTGCTTATGTTATTCATTGTTTTATCTTTTTCTTTAGTTTATTCATTGTTTTTCTCTTTTCTTATGTTATTCATTGTTTTTCTCTTTTCTTATGTTATTTATTGTTTGTCTCTTTTTCCTTATTAAGTTATTCATTGTTTTATTCTTTTTCTTTATGTTTATTGTTTTTCTCTTTCCTTATGTTATTCTATTTTTCCAGTTTTCATTATGTTATTCATTGTTTTTCTCTTTTCCTTATGTTATCATTGTTTTTCTCTTTTTCCTTATTAAGTTATTCATTGTTTTATTCTTTTTCTGTATTTATCTTGTTTTTCTCTTTTTCCTTATGTTATTCATTGTTTTTTCCATTTTTCCTTATGTTATTCATTGTTTTCTCTTTTTCCTTATGTTATTCATTGTTTCTCTTTTCTTATTAAGTTATTCATTGTTTATTCTTTTTCTTTATGTTATTCATTGTTTTTCTCTTTTTCCTTATGTTATTCATTGTTTTCTCTTTTCCTTATGTTATCATTGTTTTCTCTATATTGTGTTATCAATTTACGAATAATTATGCATATTCATGACCACATTTTCATTGATTGGCTAATGCTTAGCCCGCTTTCCTTAGCACGGTTTGGTTTCAGACTGCAACTCTTAGCACCGCAATTGCCCGGCTAACTCCGCATTACCCGGCTAACCCTGCTTTTTAGCAGGGCACGATAGTACCGTACTATTTACCGTGCTATAGCCTACTTTGGTAAAACGCAGTCTGAAACCGAAGCGTGCTAAGCTTAACCCCAGGAAAATAGGTGGTACTAAGGCCCCCCCTTAGCCCTACCTATTTCCTGGGGTTAAGGATTTTAACTGCAGTCTGAAAAGCATATTAGTTTCAGGTCAATTTGGTGCCCATTGGTTTAAGATCAACTTGGCGCCCCTAAGTTTAATGTCGATCTGGTGAACAACTAAATTTAAGATCGAATTGGTGGCCCCTTAGTTTCAGCTCAATTTGGTGTCCCCTAAATTTTAGATTGAATTGGCGCCCATTTGTTTTAGATAAATTTAGCGACCCTGGGTTTAAGATCAGTTTGGCGCTCCTATGTTTAAAATATTTTTGGCGCCCCTTAGTTTCAGGTCAATTTAGCACCCCTAAGTTTAAGGTCGAATTAGTGCCCATATGATTTAGGTCAATTTGGCGCCCATGTGTTTCAGGTAAATTTGGTGTCCCTTTAGTTTACGGTCGATACGGTGCCACTAAATTTTAGAATGAATTGGCGCCTTTTCTTTTAGGTAAATTTAGAGCCCCTGGGTTTAGGATCAATTTGGCGCCACTATGTTTCAGATCAATTTTGCGCCCCTTCATTAGATTTAGGTCAGTTTAGCGCCCCCTGAGTTTGAGATCAATTTGGTACCTCCTACTGAAGCCTACGCCAATCCTTTCTACACAAGGTCACAAAGGCCTGATTACTGACAATGAGCAAGAGATATTCATTCATTCATTAAAAAAAATATGTAACTTTGAACAGCTGATCGATAAAAATGTGTACATATGATTCACAATTTAACACTGGTTACAGGAAGGGCAATCATTAAGCTTCGTATGCTGAAACTGGGAAGAACAACTTGGCACTATATTAGACGCGCACGGTTTGACCAAATTTCTAGCGTTTGACTATCAATAGAGTCAGTTTCGGCATGAAAGGCGCTATATCGATTTATTTTCAAAATGAGCCGGTGAGCAGGTAGTTTCTTGGCTAAAATAGATAAAAGGAACAATTGTCCTTCCGTTCCACATGACCACACACCGAGTGAATTTAATTATGATTTTATTCAATTTTATCAAACTTCAAAATTAACACTAAATCTCTATGAGATCATAATTACGGGTGTGGGCCCACAAGCCTGGCGCAAATAATCTTTGAGATTGACAAGCGCCATCTATGGAGAACCAACCGAACAACCCTTTGTTTAAGATGAATATGGCGCCCTTAAGTTTAACGTGAATTTGGCGTCCCCTTAGTTTATGGTTGAATTGCCCCTCCCCCCCCCCTAAATTTAAGATCCGAATCGGCGCCTGTATGTTTTAGGTTCATTTGGCGCTCCCCTATTTTAAAAATCAAAATGGGGCCTGTTCTAAATTTCAGGTCAATTTGGCGCCCCCAACTTTTAAGCTCAATTTGGCGCCCCCTAAATTTAAAATCGAATTGGCGCCCATATGTTTTAGATCAATATGGCGCCCCAGAGTTTAAGGTAAATTTGCGCTCCCTTTTTTTCTTTCCCCTATTTCCTCCCCCCCCCCCTTTCCCTTCATCTCTTTTTCTATGTTCCCCCTTTCCCTTTCTCCCCTTTTTATTTCCCTTTCGCCTTTTTCTACCTTTTTTTCTTCTTTTCTTTTTTTTTTTCTTTCTCTTTGTCCCATTCTTCTCCAGTCTTTTCAGCGCCACCTGCGCGCCTACCCGGGGGCCCGGGCCAGTGCCCGTGCCCCCCACCCCGTATGCGCGAGCCCACTGATATTCTGATATCAGTGGGCCGTGAAGAGATTCAACTTTCATTTTAAACTACTCATTTAAATAGACATACTGTCTTTTTGTATGCCCTTTTTGGAAAAGTACTTTCACCTGCCTTTAATAGGCTTACAATGTTTCAATGTGGAATTTAAATCGATTTTCCCATAATGCAAAAAGCAATCAACAAAAGTATCATATTGAATAAAAATAAGAATGAATGTTATTTTAGGCCTATATGGATTGATATTATAGCTGCTTAAAAAACGACTCACTGAACGTAAGCTACATGTTAAAATCGTAAAATAATTTAACTACCCCTTTTATTTTTATTTTTTTGTCTCCGTGCCCCTCCTCATTATTATCCTTAATGCGCTACTGTATACTAGACAAGCTAATGAAATAAATCATTAGAGGGCACGCAAATAAAGTGCAACGACAATATCATTCAGAAGGGAGGGGGTAACTTTTTACACTCGGGTTGGTCGGGCAGAACAATTTTCCCCCCAAAACAAAACTTAAAAGCCAAAAACCGATTATCGATGGGATCCCGACTGAATTGCATTTAGTTTGCTCTTTTTTCTGGTTTCTTTCCCTACTTTTTCATATTTCTGTTCAAAGATCTATACATGACTTTACCGTATATAACCCCTCGCATGTAGGCCTATGATTTAGCCATTATCGTCATCATTCAGTAGCAATCATCATCATCATCATCCATTATTCATCATCATCATCATAGCACTCCGGCGAAGTTTTGTTTAGGCCAATCTCAAGACATATCTGTTCAATTTAGCATATTAGATTAATTATTGTGTTAGTTTTTGTTTACACCGTTACTTTTTCTCGTATGATCTTGTTAATGTATTAATTTACATTTCTCTATAATAGCACACGTGTGCTAAGTTCAAGATATCGCCTTTTAACTTAATATTTTATTATGTATGAGCTAGGGTATAGGGTAGAAGCCCCCCCCCCCCCCCCCCATTAGGCCTACAGGCTTTTGGAGGGGGAGCCAGCAAAATTACCCATTATATTTCCGGACCCTTGATTCTGGACCCTATTTCAGGATTTTTCCTCAAAGAATTGAAAAGTACACTCACCCAAATTAAAAAACTTCTGGAAAATTCTAAAGTACCCCTATTTCAGTGATTTTTTCGCGATTTTCCCCTATACCTGAGCCCCTAAAAATATACCCGGCCTTTTTCGAGAAATCGGGAAGGACCATGTATAATTATGTCTAATCACTAGAGCATTGAAAGCTATAGGGTTCTCTGGTAAGGACATTGACATAAGGGTGTGTCATAGCCTATGCGGTAGAGCACTTGTATAACAATTACGAAGTATCGGGTTCGACTCCCATGGAATCCCATTTTCTTTTCTTATTTTTCAATTAATAATCACGCTACACTTGGCGCCCCATACATTGACAGAAATCTCGGTACGAGTTCGAGTTAACGTTAATAACGGGAATCCAAACAACATCATCGGGCATGCGCTGGCTGCTTGATGAGGTGACGTGACGTACCGTGTGAAGTCCAATCCTAGCCGAAGTGAATACCTCAACTTTGCACTCTATTTTACGACAGCTGCAAATAAAAGTTAGTGTATCCTGTTATGAATATAAAGTCAAAGTCAATTGTAGCTATGGAATTTACTAATAAACTTTCATATCACGTATTTACTTTTTTTTGGTGCAAACTTACGTTAACAGTAAAAATAACACGTTGAATTTTTAACTCCATATGATGATATAAAATGCATGACGCTTGAATGATCACGTTAGCATATGAAATTACACTACCATTGTGCCTTCGAATGAACAATAGTCACGATAAAACTTAGACTCGTCACTCATTTTTTTGGTAAGTCCTCATTTTTTCCTTTTGTTTTATTTCCATTCACGGAATGCACGGTTCGATTCGTTGAAATTCCTAAATTATATTTCTCTTTTTGACTTAGACCTAACAGTTAACAGTTAGATCTAACGTTAGATCTAACTTGTTAAGTTTATCTAAAAAAGTATTGTAACAGTCAGTGGCTTTCCGTAAACAGGTTTTGTGAAGTCGAGTCTTGCAGTTTTTCTTGCGAAATGGTCCACGTTGGTTACGATTGACAGCGCGCACGATAAAAGCGGCCATTCGGGAACAGCTGAATCGCGTTGTTCAGTTTCGGGCAATGCACTTCAGTCATCGCAACCAGGAGATGGAGCTTCACGCGATAGCTAATCGATAATCAGAGCGCCCAACAATCAAAATGCATTCCATTGTCCCCTAGCTCTGTACGTACGAGCTTGTAGACATTTCAATGTGGTTAACTTGCAGTTTTCTACTCAAATTTCTTGAATATAAAAAAAAGAGCAAGTTCAGCAAGCCAAGAAAATTTAACAGTCTAACAAACATTCAACAGCAACTGTGTCACCCAAATTATCATTTAACGTTAGGCCTATTCATAAACCATACCAAAATTTTTCAAGTAGAAATTAGATTAAGAAAGCAAGATCATTGCCATTGGCTAATTTGTCATCATATTAATGGACCTCTCATAATTGTGAGTGCCAATTTGTAGATCCTCTATGTCAGACATAGGCCGAGGGCTAGCCCCGGCGCCACGAAGTGGCGGCGTCCTGAAGTAAACATACATTATGATCCGTTTTCACCATTTTCACACACACAAAAAAAATTACACACAAATTTATCAAAAATAAAACATATAAATACAACGACACTTACCTAAGCATACATCCCGGCAAAATTTGAAGAAAATAACACACATTAGCACCCAGAATAAGATGATTTCCTTTGGATTTTCGTCATGCCCAGAAATTTGTCCGATCCGCCATGTTGATTAAGCTGGTAGTATTATTAGTATCGTGCGTAGCCTTTGATCAAGAAGTTCATTTTGTATAGTTTTTAAGTTCCATTTCGAAAAAGAAGCTGATGCAAGAAAAATGTGCTCAAAAACTAAAATAACAAATAATTCATGACTAATCATGTAAGTAATCTCATTTGTTTTGGTTAATTACCACTTAATGGAATAAAAACATAATTATTTTAGTAATGACTTGTCTAAAGGCTAACGATGGCAATATCCATGACGCATGCATATTACAAAGACAAAAACTTCAATACGAATTGTTTTACTGAAGAAGTCTGGAGATTTTGACCCCCAAATATCATATGATACAAAGAATCAACAAAGACAATAGTGTTCCGGGCTGATTTGTAAGTATATATTGAAATAATATATACGGTATTTTAATGACAAGGATTTAAGTTATTGCCCGGAAAAGCTGGGGAAAACAGACTTCACATCGCCGTTAAATGTCAATAAAGCGTAGCCCGCACACAAAGTGTGCGGGCTAAGTAAGCCGAGGCTAGTAAGCCGAGGGCTAGATTCTAACTTTAGGCCCTTTTAAACAAGAAAAGACGCCTGTGTCATTCCGATATCGCAGAAACAATGGCTCAAATTCACAAAGGTGGTTTCAAAGCCTTGGACTTAACCGTGGATTAGACCCTATTTAAATTTTGTGTAATAATTATGCTTAATTTGGCGTGTCTTGTGAGAAAGGTCCAATGTGAATGCATGATTTTGTCAGAGAGCGCTAAATTTATGCTTGTCGCTAAATGGTTAAGTCTGCTGTTTATTTAAATTAATTCAAATAAGCAGTTGACTCAACAGTGGATTCATTGATTCAAAACAATGGGCTCATTATGCCAAAACCACAGCGACTGCCGTAAATCTAGCGCGTTATGAAAAAATTGCCCATTCATATTGGACCTTTCTCAATGTCACATGACACAATCATTACAAATAGGATGTCAATAAAAAGGGGGATAAATTATCTTACCAATGGTATCTACAATCCACAGTTTCAGTCCATGGTTTTGAAACCCCCTTTTGTGAATTTTGGCCAATATGACTTGTGTCTCGACTACAAATATTCATTTGTTTACCAGAGTTTGCAGGGGTTTACATGAATGGCATTGGACAATATTTGAGCCTTCCAAATTCCAGAGCAAAGGGCTTAAAATAAAATCAAACATCTTTTCTTGATTTTCTTTTTTTTTATAGATTTTTTTTTAAATTTTGCATCTCACCTGAAAAATTTTGTTTGCAGACACGTATGGTCTCTCCTGCATACAATTTAATTGTTTAGATATAGATCTAATCTATTGAAGAGAGCTCTGCAAGTTGTGGTACATATGAGCTGACATTTTAGTCAGGATTTGATGATTTAGTTTAGACTCTAGATCGACAGTTGATTCGAGTCATAAACTATGTCATCAGGATAATTGAAATTGGGTAGAAGGTCAATGTATTTTTCACCAAGAGACTTGGGTCTATAAACCTGGGTCTAACACAGATCTATTCATTTGAATGAATGAATGATTGAATCGAATGGTTTGCACCCCAGGCACGTGCTATTAGATAAATAGTTTCAAGACATGTATCAATTGTGTTAATATAATAAATTTGCTTTTGACTGTGTACACATAATGATGAGTAAGCAGTTTTGAGGTTGATAGTCTAATATAGGAAACCCCTTTGCTACAAGATAATAGAATTCACATAAACTCAGATATATCTTCCTTCAACAATGCTGACATTTTTTTTCCCCCTCTATATCAGAGGATTTATTTCACACTCGTACAGCATTCATATTACATCAAGTATTCACAGAAAAGCTAATATTCTTTTCTGTAATTCAAATCTTCTCTTGGTTCTTACTCTTTCCTGTTCATAATCTTGTATTTCTATTCTTTTTCTGATTTCTCTTTCTAACACGTTTTAATACAAATTTTCTGTTTTCTTTCCCCTATTTATTTCTGTCCAAGATAACCTTATATATACTATAAAAGGCTAGAGTCATAAATAAAACGATTTGGCAGTTGCATTCAATTTTCAAAAGATGCAGACTACTAATTTTTGTTTTAAACTTGAAGACTCTGTAATATGTTTTCTATATACTTTAGGTATTGTTTGTTTAATTCACATTCAATAAAAGCGTGGACAATGTCTTCTTTTACTAAACATTTTGAACATAAATGGTCTTCTCTTATACCCCATTTAAAGAGATTACTTTTTACTGGTATCAGATTGTACAACAGTTTAAGGTTAAACTCTCGTAGTTTATATTCTTTGACATGGATGAGGTTAAAATTGAAAACATTTAACCATGTTATATCAATGTTGAGTTTATTTCCCCGATATAAGCAACATTTGTTCGTTAAAGTGTTTCTTGAGGGAAACAAACTATAAAACACATTGCTTTTTATATCACTGATAGATTTCAATTTGTTTCTAATACACAAAATTGGAACATCGAGTCTTTATTGTTGTATCGTGTTTGCAACAGCATCTTGCTTTATCTTTTGGACCCATACTAACGGTATAGCTTTTTTGAGTTTCGCATAATCAAACATTACAACATATTTACTTCTTCTATTGTTTATTTTTGACATTATGTTTTCTAACGACTGGAAACTGTTAATTCCAAAGAGATCTTTTACATAAATTATACTACTCTTATACCAGTATTTAAAGAACATAGACTGATTATTACACAAAATAAACTTATTATGCCAAAAAATTTGATCTCGTATCACACTAGAATCACAATCTATAATATTGATGTATTTCAAATGAGTAAAATCTCATATAAGTATCCAAGCATTTAATATTTCTTTATAAAAAGTTGGAATTTTCTTTGTGTTAACAATGTTTAAGTTACTTATGTCGTAATTACAATTCAACAGTAAATTGATACCTCTATTAAAGAGGTCAAACCAATACGAACACATTTTTTTTCCAAGTTTCTTGTTTATCGTTCGGAAACTTTCCTTACCATTTCAGGCGGAAGCTTAACATTTGATAATATAAACCCCTCACAAAAGGTTTCGCAAATCGACTTTGGGCCATGATAACTTTTCAGGTAGGCTTTAGTTATTCCTGATATTCATACCATTGGAAAGATAATTTATCCCCCTTCTTATTGATATCCTATTTGTAATGATTGTGTCATGCTTCAATGCACAGGATATCAAAATATGGAGAAAAGTAAAAAGTCAAATGTTGCAAAATTTATTGATCAAATTGAAGTTCCGCAACTCTACTTTAGGCCCTAATAACTTTTGGGGTATTTTCTCATTTTTATTGAATTTTATACCATTGTCAAGTTCATTTATTCCTCTTTTCAATGATACCCTAATTGTAACAATGATGTTATTCTTGCAAGCACAGAACACCTGAATGTTACATGTGTAGGACAAGTCAGGAGTCAAATGTTGCAAATTGAATGCCTATTGTGACTATTATTGAGTAATAACAATACATTTCGCAACTTTTCACTTTTTACTTTGCATTATATTCATTAATAATGTGCATTCAAAAATGATGTTACCATTACAAATAGGGTATCAATAAAAAGTAGAATAAATGAACTTTTCAATGCTATAAAAATTGATCTTGATTAAAACCCACATTAAAATGTGTCAAGGTTCAAAGTTGTGTTACATAACATTTAAACTGAACATTATCTTTCGCTCTGCCTTGCATTCAGGTGGTATTCAGGGGTTCTGTGGACCCAGGCATGGCATCACCATGACAAATTAGGTATCAATAAAAAGAGGAATAAATAAACTAGACAATAGTAAAAAATTAAATAAAAATGATAAAATACCTCAAAAGTTATCAGGGTTTAAATTTGAGTTGCGGAACTTCTATGTGATCAATACAAGTGCATTTTACACCATTTTACTTTTTACGTTTCTCCATATTCTTATATTCTGTGCATTGAGGCATGACGCAATCATTACAAATAGGATATCAATGAAAAGGGGAATAAATTATCTTACCAATGGTATGAATATCAGGAATAACTAAAGCGTACTTGAAAAGTTATGATGGCCCAAAGTCGATTTGCGAAACTTTTTGTGAGGGGTTTATATCAACCATTCGCACTCCACCATTTGTGTAATTTTCTGTGAGAGTGACTCTTTTAATTTTGTCTACTTTTTTATTCCATATAAATTTAAAAACCATATTATTCAAAATATTAAGGAAATTTGTAGGAATTGTGTCAACAATGCTTAAATGAATAATTTGATTCAAAGCTAAACTTTTTAGAATTGTTACCTTTCCAAATATAGTTAAACTTCGTTTTGCCCAGCTTTTCTAGAATTTTTTTTAATTTGACTAATTTTTGTTCCCATTCCAAAATTAAAGCTTTGTCATTATTTGAATAAATTTGAACAATGCTAACATAATAAGTTTGAATCTTGCAATATCTGTTAACAAAATTAATGTTCAAAGCTAATATTTTAGTGAGAGTACGTCTACAAAAACCCCAAAATAATTAAAAACTTCAAAACTTTTTAAGTGTGGGTTCCCTTTAACTTTTCGGAAGTTAGAACATTGCTCTACATTTATTGCTTCTATTTTGAGATTATTTGATGATTCTTTTATTGCTCGTTTGCCGAGGAATAAAAAAAGAAGTGTTCATTGTTAGATTTACCTAGATTATATATTTGCTTTTCATATTTCCCAGGTCAGGTCAATATGTTAATGTTAGGGAGGATTCTGTTTTCTTTTACATTCTTATTTGATTTCAAGAGAGAGCCCATTTCTTTTCTTTCTCTGTTTATGCAGCAATGCGGTAACCGCCCCCTTTGAATTGCGTGTTCCATGTTAGTTGGAGAGAGCACTTTTGGTTTACTGTGGTCTCAGTAGGTGCCTTAAGGTAAGAGATAATTTACTAGTAATTCTATTTCTACCTTTACTTTTATGTTGATACTCTACAGGATCCATCAGACAGCATTGGACAGGTTTATATGTCTGGCAAGTTGCTTTTGTGTAGTAGGCGAAAGTTCAGTGTTTATATTCATCATCTATGTGAAAAAAAAAAGATATAAGCTCTTAATGTTGGCATTGGAAAGTATCAAATACTGAAATAATGTTAAATGTCTTGATATACCTAGTATGTAGTACAAATCAAGTCATAATAATTAGATTTCTTTCAGCACAGGATGAGATTTATATGAATTTATATGAATATAGATATAGGCAAATATTGTTCTTTTGATGTTCCACTATGTTTATTCTCTTTAGGGCCTATATCATTCTCAAATTCTCATTCTCTCCCATTTCTTCCTTTCCACTTTGATCTCCTTCTTTTCAGATTGAAAGATGGCCCAGTTATCTTCCACTCCTGTTCCTCTCAAGAGCAAGCGATGCACATTGGAAAGAGCTGAGAAGTTTATCTCTGACACCTACTTTACTGACTGCAATCTCTATGGAAAGTAAGTAAGCTGTAGTTACAATTACTTCAAAGGCCCTGCGCCCCCGCCTGGATCTGCCACTGCATATACTACTTGTTAGCACCATTCAAAATTTTAGTTTCAACAGGAACCTTTGCTACCTGCATATCAGTATTGTGGTTGAAGAGTTGCGCGACAGTGACTATGTCCCGCTTGTGCTCTCTGATGTTAAAGGTACATAGTGCTATTGGATACTGTTGGATTTGTTATAATTTGAAAATTTCTCCTATTCTTTAGAATCCATTTGTTCTTGTTTCACTACAATTTTTCTAAAATAAATGTCCATAATGCCTTAAAACCACATTCAGATTACTTCTTTTGATCGAATTCAAGTTTTACTTTTGATTTCCTTTTTTCAGATTGTTCCCCGAAAAGCATCCAGTACAGATCACGCACAGAAAGGTCAGAGGTCGTGTGACCTTTCAGGAAGCCACCAAGTCATGGTCCTCTGCTACAAAGGCTGAAGTAGGGTCGTCTTACGGTCCAACGTAAGTGTAAATTACTTTTCTTGATCATGCGGATGGTGAACGGTGGATGTAGAAACATAGCAAAAAGAATACGAAAATAGTTTTGCGGACAGATATTTTCATGATTTGGGACTGGTTGTGGAAATTCGTGAGTGGATAATTTCACAACTTTTGTGATGTTTTCATTACTGTAAATAGCCTTATATGAAAGTAGAAATTTTCGCAAGAATGAACTCACAAAGTTTGCAAAAATAAAACCACTGCAAAATAACCATTTATACAGTATAAACCTAAATCTTTTGCCACTCACCATTTTCTCCGTATTTTCCCTCTCTTTTCTCGTTCTTTTGAAGATGCCTGGATGAATAGAGTGGGTGAATAGACTCACTGTTATGTAGATGAAAACTCTCCCTTATGTCTCATGTTTCGTAGCCCTTTTGAAAAAGGCGAACTTTGTCACTGCCCATATAGTACAGTCATTCTAGGACAAAAAAGGGGTCAACCTCACACTAATTGCAACAGAAAATCTGAAACATGTATCTTGATCAGTAAAGCGGCGGTTGAAACTGAAGCACCGCGGTGTGAAACACGAAGCACCGCGTGTCTAATTTCCATATAATCACAAACGCGTGCGCCGAGTCTTTGCGAGCGCGGCACCGAAGATACTGAAGCTCAGAAACACTGAAAATTCAGCGCGCACGCAAAGTAAAAACGCAGTGCTTTGGTGTCAGCTAGAACTGGGTCACGCGCCGTTGGTTCAAATGTCTTGTACCATGAGAATAATTAAATTTTGAATAAGGAAATTATTGAATAACTTACGAAATCTCGGGGATATTGATCAATAGAAGATGGATTTGATAATCGATGAGGGAAGAACGTGTGTCTTATTTCCTATAACCAAATCCATGTTATAACCCAAAGCAAGACGACAGAATTATGCGTATCATAGCAAGATAGATTTGATAATCGAAGCGGGAAGAACGTGCGACTTTTCAAAAAATCAAAGCAAGACCAGTATTAAACATGCGTCCTTTCCCCTAAAACTTTACTTGGCAAGGTGAAAAAAAAGTCTTCATTCGATTCCTGGCAACTTGTTTCTTTGCCAGAGCGAGTGCGTTCTCTCTTTTACACACCATAATTTCTTTTTTTTTTTTTTTTCGTTTCATTCTCTTATTATCATCTCTTATCTTCTCTCACGGACGTAAAAAGAACTTCCATGAGATGAAAAAGAGTGCTACAGAGAGAGAGGGGAGAGAGTGAGAGAGAAAGAAAGAGAGAGGAAGAAGGGGGTGGGGAGAAGGGAGGAGTTCAATTTAAGTTCAATCTTATTTATAAAACAGAAAACGAGTACAAACGTAAATCAATGATGAGATACATAAATACATGAAAAAGAACGAAGCGTTGTGAGTGGGCCTACATTCCTACACTATTAAAGTGGGATATAAATATTGAAAGAAATCCATCGACCGAGCTGCCGTTTTTGTTGTTGTTTTTTTCCATAAGAAGATATGATGAGTTTGATGTATTTTGACATACAAACAAGGAATGATAAACATAAACCGTATAATCATGATGAAATGCGTCCATATCGATGTGTGAGCCTGACAAATGGATGAATTTACAATGGTGACAGGTACCTGTTAGTGTTCTCCTTTCCATTGGGCGACGATCTCAGAAAATGATGCTTGCTGTTATTTTATAGACTTTTTATTGCCAAACTTTGCTTTAATAATCTTTCATTCTTCATCTCAATCGTCGTTGTATGATTCAATTTTAAAGTTATTAGAGCGTCTTACACCGCAATCCATTTAAACCAAATTATATTAATCATGATCTATCAACATCGTCCATTATCATTTTCACCTATCACGTCGCGTCATTACAAATTATCAAGATTATCGTCACAAATTATACACGCATCCATTATCATATAAGTTAATCAATAATCAACAACGTCATAATCCAATTTACTATAATTTAGTTTTTTTTTTATCACATCATCATGCATAT
>CALNVZ010003426.1:38244453-38304081 GCA_940671915.1 Paracentrotus lividus
TATATGCTACCGCGGAAACTTTCCTTACCATTTCAGGCGGAAGCTTAACATTTGATAATATAAACCCCTCACAAAAGGTTTCGCAAATCGACTTGGGCCATGATAACTTTTCAGGTAGGCTTTAGTTATTCCTGATATTCATACCATTGGAAAGATAATTTATCCCCCTTCTTATTGATATCCTATTTGTAATGATTGTGTCATGCTTCAATGCACAGGATATCAAAATATGGAGAAAAGTAAAAAGTCAAATGTTGCAAAATTTATTGATCAAATGAAGTTCCGCAACTCTACTTTAGGCCTAATAACTTTTGGGGTATTTTTCTCATTTTTATTGAATTTTATACCTATGTCAAGTTCATTTATTCCTCTTTTCAATGATACCCTAATTGTAACATGATGTTATTCTTGCAAGCACAGAACACCTGAATGTTACATGTGTAGGACAAGTCAGGAGTCAAATGTTGCAAATTGAATGCCTATTGTGACTATTATTGAGTAATAACAATACATTTCGCAACTTTTCACTTTTTTACTTTGCATTATATTCATAATAATGTGCATTCAAAAATGATGTTACCATTACAAATAGGGTATCAATAAAAAGTAGAATAAATGAACTTTTCAATGCTATAAAAATTGATCTTGATTAAACCCACATTAAAATGTGTCAGTTCAAAGTTGTGTTACATAACATTTAAACTGAACATTATCTTTTCGCTCTGCCTGCATTCAGGTGGTATTCAGGGGTTCTGTGGACCCAGGCATGGCATCACCATGACAAATTAGGTATCAATAAAAAGAGGAATAATAAACTAGACAATAGTAAAAATTAAATAAAAATGATAAAATACCTCAAAAGTTATCAGGGTTTAAATTTGAGATTGCGAACTTCTATGTGATCATACAAGTGCATTTTACACCATTTTACTTTTACGTTTCTCCATATTCTATATTTCTGGCATTGAGGCATGACGCAATCATTACAAATAGGATATCAATGAAAAGGGGAATAAATTATCTTACCAATGGTATGATATCAGGAAACTAAAAGCGTACTTGAAAAGTTATGATTGCCCAAAGTCGATTTGCGAAACTTTTTGTGAGGGGTTTATATCAACCATTCGCACTCACCATTTGTGTAATTTTCTGTGAGAGTGACTCTTTTAATTTGTCTACTTTTTTATTCCATATAAATTATAAAACCATATTATTCAAATATTAAGGAAATTTGTAGGAATTGTGTCAACAATGCTTAAATGAATAATTTGATTCAAAGCTAAACTTTTTAGAATTGTTACCTTTCCAAATATAGTTAAACTTCGTTTTGCCCAGCTTTTCTAGATTTTTTTTAATTTGACTAATTTTGTTCCCATTCCAAAATTAAAGCTTTGTCATTATTTGAATAAATTTGAACAATGCTAACATAATAAGTTTGAATCTTGCAATATCTGTTAACAAATTAATGTTCAAAGCTAATATTTTAGTGAGAGTACGTCTACAAAACCCAAATAATTAAAAACTTCAAAACTTTTAAGTGTGGGTTCCCTTTAACTTTTCGGAAGTTAGAACATTGCTCTACATTTATTGCTTCTATTTTGAGATTATTTGATGATTCTTTTATTGCTCGTTTGCCGAGGAATAAAAAAGAAGTGTTCATTGTTAGATTTACCTAGATTATATATTTGCTTTTCATATTTCCCAGGTCAGGTCAATATGTTAATGTTAGGGAGGATTCTGTTTTCTTTTACATTCTTATTTGATTTCAAGAGAGAGCCATTTCTTTTCTTTCTCTGTTTATGCAGCAATGCGGTAACGCCCCCTTTGAATTGCGTGTTCCATGTTAGTTGGAGAGAGCACTTTTGGTTTACTGTGGTCTCAGTAGGTGCCTTAAGGTAAGAGATAATTTACTAGTAATTCTATTTCTACCTTTACTTTATGTTGATACTCTACAGGATCCATCAGACAGCATTGGACAGGTTTATATGTCTGGCAAGTTGCTTTTGTGTAGTAGGCGAAAGTTCAGTGTTTATATTCATCATCTATGTGAAAAAAAAAGATATAAGCTCTTAATGTTGGCATTGGAAAGTATCAAATACTGAAATAATGTTAAATGTCTTGATATACCTAGTATGTAGTACAAATCAAGTCATAATAATTAGATTTCTTTCAGCACAGGATGAGATTTATATGAATTTATATGAATATAGATAAGGCAAATATTGTTTTTGATGTTCCACTATGTTTATTCTCTTTAGGGCCTATATCATTCTCAAATCTCATTCTCTCCCATTTCTTCCTTCACTTTGATCTCCTTCTTTTCAGATTGAAAGATGGCCCAGTTATCTTTCCACTCCTGTTCCTCTCAAGAGCAAGCGATGCACATTGGAAGAGCTGAGAAGTTTATCTCTGACACTACTTTACTGACTGCAATCTCTATGGAAAGTAAGTAAGCTGTAGTTACAATTACTTCAAAGGCCCTGCGCCCCGCCTGGATCTGCCACTGCATATACTACTTGTTAGCACCATTCAAAATTTTAGTTTCAACAGGAACCTTTGCTACCTGCATATCAGTATTGTGGTTGAAGAGTTGCGCGACAGTGACTATGTCCCGCTTGTGCTCTCTGATGTTAAAGGTACATAGTGCTATTGGATACTGTTGGATTTGTTATAATTTGAAAATTTCTCCTATTCTTTAGAATCCATTTGTCTTTGTTCACTACAATTTTTTTAAAATAAATGTCCATAATGCCTTAAAACCACATTCAGATTACTTCTTTTGATCGAATTCAAGTTTTACTTTGATTTCCTTTTTTCAGATTGTTCCCGAAAAGCATCCAGTACAGATCACGCACAGAAAGGTCAGAGTCGTGTGACCTTTCAGAAAGCCACCAAGTCATGGTCCTCTGCTACAAAGGCTGAAGTAGGGTCGTCTTACGGTCCAACGTAAGTGTAAATTACTTTTCTTGATCATGCGGATGGTGAACGGTGGATGTAGAAACATAGCAAAAAGAATACGAAAATAGTTTTGCGGACAGATATTTTCATGATTTGGGACTGGTTGTGGAAATTCGTGAGGGGATAATTTCACAACTTTTGTGATGTTTTCATTACTGTAAATAGCCTTATATGAAAGTAGAAATTTTCGCAAGAATGAACTCACAAAGTTTGCAAAAATAAAACCACTGCAAAATAACCATTTATACAGTATAAACCTAAATCTTTTGCCACTCACCATTTTCTCCGTATTTTCCCTCTCTTTTCTCGTTCTTTGAAGATGCCTGGATGAATAGAGTGGGTGAATAGACTCACTGTTATGTAGATGAAAACTCTCCCTTATGTCTCATGTTTCGTAGCCCTTTGAAAAAGGCGAACTTTGTCACTGCCCATATAGTACAGTCATTCTAGGACAAAAAAGGGGTCAACCTACACTAATTGCAAACAGAAAATCTGAAACATGTATCTTGATCAGTAAAGTCTCCTCTACAACATATCAAAAGTCCTAAGGATTTCGAGTGGTGGAAAGGGGTCAAAAGGTCAAAGGTCATTAAAGGTCATTTTTGGCCTAAAATCATGTAAAAATGATGTAATGTATATTTTATTTCAATTTATAAATAGAAAAATTAGCAAAGCATCTTATCAAAACTGGGTTAATTATGTATAGAAATAAATGGACAGGTTTTGGTAGTAACCATTTGAAGGTCAAAGGTCAGAGGTCAATAAACGTCAAAAACCTGGGAAAATGCCACGAAATTCCTTTGTCCTAGCTATAACTTGAGACTCTCTACAGGTATGTCAACCAAACTTGGTTCAATGTTGTTAGGTGGAATGAACCTGTAAGGTTTTGGTGATAAATATTTAAGGTCAAAGGTCAGAGGTCAATAAAAATCAAAATCCTGTGTAAATCTTTTGAAAGTTCCTTTGGGCTTTAACTATAACTTGAGATCGACTATATAATGTCAACCAAACCAAGTGCAATCTTGATGTTGAAATGAACTTTGAAGGCTTTGATGACCGGTATCTATTAAAGGTCAAAGGTCAGATGTCAATAAAATTTGGGTCAATATCATGCAAATGAACTTGTAAATTTTGGCGAATCATAACTGGGGACATTTCAACCAAACTTTGATCTATCATATTTATAAAGGTAACTAAAAATGTTTTTGTGACTTCCATGAAGGTCAAAGGTAAGGGGTCACCAAATGAATGTCTAATTCCTGTAAAAAAGAAAAGATGAGAAACTACTTGATGTTTTGGCAATGACTGATAGTTTCTGAATGTATGTCAAACAAACTTGAAGCAATTCTGTATGAATGTAAGAAGATGAAATACAAAGTTTAAATGACAACTATGCAAAGGGCAATGTCATTAAAATGTCATTTTTAGCTTAAAATCCTGTCCAAAACATGAAAGGGATTCTGATGGGAGATGAGCCAATGACCTGCGGATGGTAAACTCTTTCAAAGTCGAAGGACACATATGTACTGACAGTAAACTATTTTTTCAGTATAATTGAAATCCCTTGTCTTCACAATTACTTCGCAAGCACTTGATAATTAGGAAGGTTATTGCGGTTCATGGCACTTGATTATTGCCAACGTAACTAGTATGTTTCAAGAATTTAAAGTCAATTAATGACGAAAGACAAATTTACTCATGAGATGACGAGAAGTTTGTTTCATTAATGTTATCAAAGTTCGGTTGATTATGTATAAAGAGGGACTAATGATATAATGATCTTTTGGGCAGCTACCTATGTCAAATAATGAAAAACATGTACATGTGCATGTACATAGTTTTGTTCCATGATAAAGTTAAGATCACTGATAAAATGACTTTCAACCTAGCCTTGTTGAATAGTTCATGATTTTGATGGTAGATGTAACACTGCAAATATCGATAGGTCACCAAAAGTATATGTAAATTGATAAAATATGCTAACCGCAAAAAGCGCAGTTATAGATCCAGGATTTGAAAATAGAGGGGTGCCTGATCCCATGAGTAGTGAGCCGCCAAGTTTTCCCAAATTTTAACATGTACAGTCAATTAGTATAAGTTTATAGAGGGGCGTGTCCCCTGTGCCCCTGCCTGGATTCGCCACTGAAGCATGATAAGTATTTGAAGGGATTCAAAAAGTAATTGCCAGATGATTTTTTACCAACATTTGTAGGAACTACGTTATGCTGATCATGTTCTCGGTAACAAATGTTTTAAGATCATTTTGAATACTAACAGTCAGGATTTAATTGTGTTGGATCTCATTGTGGCTATTAGTTTATTTTTGGTAGGTTTATTCCGTGTACATAAAAGAGATAAGATCATTGAGTGTAACTCTTATATGTTTATGTTTTTTATGATGTTACAGGGCTTAGAATTAAATTGAGATAGCATTTCCTCATAAAAGCCTTCATTTTGTCGAGCATTTTCATTTTCACAAATGGTACGGTTAAGTCCTCCAACATTTCTCTTCCATGACAATAAACCTTTACTGTGATGCTAGATACATTTGCCTTCAACATACATCTACATGTAGATCTGTGGCCGAAATGCCACCCTTGCCCCTGCCTTATTCTTTATTTTTTTGTCAACAAAAATTGTGAGGTGAAAGGCTCTGCTAATCATCAATACACTGATCAAGGGAAAGGAATGATAATTCACTTGAGGAGATGGTATTGCTTTTACAGACATAATCCCCTTTACAGACTTTTGGAGGGGAAGTTAGCAAATTACCCCTCTACCAGCGGTTTATTTCATTATATTATACGGACCTTTTTCTCCAAAATTTGAAATACTCCCCAATTAAAAAAACAGTGTTGGGGAAATTGCGAAAAGACCATTATTTCAATGATTTTCAGAATTTTCCCCCTGAACGGACCCTAAAATACATGTGCACCCTTTCCCGAGAAATCACAGGAACGAACGCCTGAGAGGGTGGGGCGTCTTTCTCTTTGAGACAGGAGCTCCATATAATGGATATTCACCTAAACTTTTAGTTGTTGAAATGACTGTAAGACATTGCCAGAGATAAAGATATGAATATTTCCATGGATGTTTTTATTTCTTGGCAAGGATGCACTATAATGAGCCAGCTATTGTGCCTAAATTAAAGCATTTTCATTAGATCTTCTCATGATATTGTGGTGTTCCATTACTTTAAAAATAATTATCTACAAACGTTAACGATTGACTTTATCTTGGTCGCTACCAAGATTTCTACACCATTAATCCAAGTGTGGTTGCAATTACTACATGTAGTTGTACTAAAGTCTAAAGTTATCGCTAAAAAGGTACAAAAAGTAATATCTTATAATTTGTGGAGGATATTGCCCTTTGATCCTAAACATGCTCAAGGTCATAATTTACCTATCAATATACATAACTAAAACAAGTTTGGTTCACACTCCTCAAGTGGATCTCAAGTTAGGGTTATAGGTACACAACGTTCTCGTTTGTATAAAAAATTTACTTATCTCTGACCTTTGACCTTCAAAATATAGTTGTCACTACTGCAAAGTTCATTTGTCTCTCAATATACACAATGCAATGAACCTAAATTTTTTCATCATATTTACAGGATTTTTGACATCTACTGACCTCTTGACTGTAATGACTGTCACCTCGTTGTGCTCCTATACATGTATGTTAATTTGCCTCAGTATCAATATAATTTAACTCCCCAAGTTTTAGTCAGCATTCCTCATGTAAAACAAAACAAATTTCTCATCTTTTCACAGGTTCTTGACAATCTACTGACCTCTGATCTTTGACCTATATTGTTGTCACCAAAACCAATAAATTCATGCCTAAGTATCAATAGAGGCTAAAGTTTGGGTGACAGTTCTCTATAGTAGATCTCGAGCTGGCCATAGGATAAAAAGAAATTTCTCATCATTTTCACAGGATTTTGGATATCCATTGACCTCTGACCTTTAACCTTCAAATATTTTACTAACAAAATTAACTAAGTTTGGTTTACATACCTGTACTGGGCTTTAAGTTATGCCTAGGATAACGGCAATTTCTTTTCATTTTCACATGTTTAGACTTTATTGACCTCTGACCTTTGACCTTCATATGGTTACTACCAAAAACCTGCTCATCTTATTTGCATATTGTTATACATAATTGACCATAGTTCTGTTAAGTATGCTTTACTAATTTTCAAGTTATAAGTGAAACAAACATAAATTACATTATTTCGACATGATTTTAGGCCAAAGGTGACCTTTATTGACCTTTGACCTTTTGACCCTTTACCACCACTCGAAATTTAGACTTTGATATGATGTGTAGAGGAGATTTTACTGATTAAGATACATGTTTCATATTTGTGAGGTTGAACATATTGACTGTATATATAGTTGTATGTTAAGTTATGCCTAGGGATAACGGCAATTTCTTTTCATTTTCACACGTATTAGACATTTATTGACCTCTGACTTTGACCTTCATATGGTTACTACAAACCTGTCATCTTATTGCATATTGTTATACATAATTGACCACAGTTCTGTTAAGTATGCTTCACTAATTTTCAAGGTTATAAGTGAAAACAAACATGACATTACATCATTTTACATGATGAATAAGGCCAAAAATGACCCTTTATTGACCTTTGACTTTTGACCTTTCCACCACTCGAAATCCTTAGGACTTTTGATATGTTGTAGAGGAGATTTTACTGATCAGATACATGTTTCAGATTTTCTGTTTGCAATAGTGTGAGGTTTGAACCATATATTGACTGTACTAATAGGAATTGGTCATTTCTGCACAGCTTCCTCAATGTGTTTGCTTAGGCTGTGAACAATCCATTTCCACCTGCTATGCAAGATTTCTGAATTCATGGGCTTTCCAGCTATTTAAAGTTTTGTGACACTTTTGTTTACAGGTGGGCAACTCACTGGTTTCGTGTTTGAGATTCAGATCCCACCATCTTGGAAAGATAAAGAAGTCCATCTCTTATGGAACTCCAACTCCAGAAGCCATGGTGAGTGGATACAGAATCAAAATAGCAAATGTCTATGGTGATGGTTGTAATGATGGTGGTGTTGTGATGAGGATGATGATGATGATGAAGATGATGTTGATGGTCATGGTGACTGTGATGGTTGTCGTTGCTGATAGTGATGGTGATGATAATGGTGTTATGATATTGAATGATGCGATGGTGTTTTGATGGTGATAGTGATGATGATGATGGTGATGATTGATGATGATGATGATGATGATGGTTGATGGATGATGATTGATAATATGTGGTGATGATGATTGATGATAATGATGATGATAATGATGATGATGAGAGATTGATAATGATAATGATGGTGATAATGTTGAATATGAGAGTGATGAGAGGTAACATGATTTAGAATTTTGTATTAGTTAGGTGATGATGATGATAGTGTGATGAGGATGGGATAGTGTTGTTTTCATTACAATTTCATATGCCAGTCTCAGCTCTTGAGTTATTGTAGATATGCAAGAAATAATTTCACTTCTCAATTTGATTTAGCAGTTTGTGCTTGATGGGAAATACTTAAAATATGTAAAAAAAAAAAAAAAAGATATATATAAAGTTGCTACAACAAAAGAATTTTTGTGTAGCAATCATAGAAAACTGCTTAGCAAAGTGCTGTGCGATACCAGGAAATTATTCCTCGGATATGACAAATACTATTTCCATATTATATGTTTGTCAGGTAGGAAATCCACAAGGGGAGCCTCTGCAAGGTCTGAACAAAGATGATAGAATTAGTTTCATTCTGATACGTCTTGTAGCTCACCTCAGTAGTAAATAATTTGTCTTCCATTCAAAGGGAATTAAGGTTTTGGCACGTCACCGCGGTTGCGATCCACCGCGGTGTGGAACCGCGTAGGCAAACCGCGTATCTAGACCATGCTCCCGCGTTAGCCCAAATATTTCGTTGGGCACGAATGTAGAGAGAGCGCACGCATTAAGCCCGCCCCTTCGACGATAAAAATGTAGCGCTAGCTAGAAAAACAATTGCGCACATGTGACAGCGGCTTTGTTTACAAATTCGGCCATTCTTGCGTCACAATGCATTATTCAACTAGCACGCTCGCGCGATCCCCTCGCATATGCGCTATGCATTAATATGCAGAACTAAATTCACAACGACGTATTATACCGTCTTCAGTTTCCAAAAGGAAGGAAAAATCAAGTTGAAACTTACATAGCTACAAAGCTACGATCGCCTATGCCTTCAATTCTCCTCTTGAGATATTTATTTTTGTATTGCTTTTAATTTTGTTCTTGAATCCTATGACATTTATGATTTACAAGAATGTTGAAATCGAGATTTTCAGACAATTACGTTCAGTATCAAAAAAATGCGCATAAACGAAATCCCCTAAAACTTCAACAATACAATTCATCATTCAAATTAACAAGACGGTCTTTGCGTCAAATCAGATCACTATTACCTCCTTATCAAACCCTTCTTTCCAATTATTATCTCACAACAGAATTAGAACCATAATAATAATAATAATAATAATAATAAAAAAAAATACCCTACCTGTACATGCGCGGTACATCACGTGGATCCTTTCCTTCTTTTCCCTTGCCACGGAGTCTATTTAAAAAAAAAGCCACCCTCTGCGCATGTTTGATTCTAAGACGCCCAGACTCCACCCTGATATTGATGGACAAAATAATATTCCCATCATGCAACAAGAAGATATAATTTTCCCGTTCATCACGGCGAAAGTAAGAATAAGGATGGGAAGGCCTCGGGCTCACAGCACCTCCTCTTTTTGGTTGGCGTACTTCCTCTCTAAACTTCCCCGTTTATACGTAATTCAAGTTTAAAAAAAAAAAAATAAAACAATCAAACAAGGGCTCAGGGATGTGTGCATAAATGGAAAGAGGATTAATATCCTCAACGTGGGCGAGTCCCAAATCTTTGAGGAAAACACGACAAAAAGTTTGCATGTACGCAGTCCAGAGTGATGGGTTAAAATGAGCGCAATGAACTTACAAGACTTTTTTGTGACTATATAATTGACTTTTTTGTAATTGATGCTAGACTTCTCTCCATTTCTCTCACTCTGTATCCAGGAGTGCGGCGGCGCGACGTGCCGGCGCAGCGTCTTTTTCACCCTCCCTCCCTCGCTACCCGGGTGCGCGACGCTTTCACACTATCTTCTCCTTCAATGTTCCTCTCATATATAGCTTTTTGTCAAGCCAAAACAAAGTCATTACGAAAAGGGATTACACAGTGTTCACCTCTTAATACTGCCTGTGGTCCCGCTAGATATAGATATACCGGTATGGTGTTCGCGCACCATTATGAAGAATTGCTTCGCCGTTATCTAGATCCACTAGGACCAGCCACTGGCGTTTAACGATCAGTGTCCTGATATCTCGGATTGGCATCTGTGCTCAGTGTCTAGCGCGATCGGCCGTTAGCAGTAGTGAGAAGGCACAGTCTTATCTCTACCTCCTCTCTCTCTCATTGAGAAGGGATCTTGCTTCTCCTCTTCCTTCCTCCGCTCTCGTCTCTCACAACTGATATGTCTGGGGTTCGCTCTCCATATCTGTTGTTCGCATGCTGGCAATGAGAGATAGACAAAGCTCTCATGCCAGAATTCTTGTTTCTTTTATGCTCAACATTTTACAATAACGTAAAATTGCAAAACCTTCCAGATAAAATAAGCAAGGTCGTTGACCTACTCCGGCATGTGTTTAATTACACTTTAAACCAGATTGCGATAAACAATGTTTTTGAACTGGTATCTGGCGCGCGGGTATCAAATATCAGGAATCGTAATTGTCATAGCACGAGAGCAGAGCTAGGGAAAATGGGATTTTCGACTTTCGTGAAATGAACTTGTTTTGCTGAGTTTTATAAATTAAAAAAGGGACATTTTAAGGAGAAAATCAAGCGGGAAGGCGGGACGGGAGGGGTGAAAAGACTGCCATCGATCATTACAAGGATTATAATGAAGAATCAAGCATCAATTGACAAAACAAGTCGAATTTATTATAGGGTCACAAACAAGCTTTGTCAAGTTCATTCGCTCATTTTACATTCACTCTGGACTGTCGTACATGCCAAAAAACTTTTTGTCCGTGTTTTCTCAAAGATTGGGGACTGCCCACTGTTGAGGATTATTTTTAATCCTCTTTCCGATTTTATGTCACACGCCCATGATGCTTGTTTGATTGTTTAATTCTTTTTTTTTTAATTGAATTTTACGTAAACGGCGGAAGTTTTAAAGGCGAAGTACGCTAACCAAAATGAGGAGGTGCTGTGACAGGCCTTCCCATTCCCTTTTCTTACTTTTTCGCCTGATGACACGGCGAAATTATATCTTGCTTTGCCAGTGATGGGACATATTTTTTGTGCAATCAATATCAGGGTGGAGTCTGGGCGTCTAGAACAAACATGCGCAGGGTGCGGCTTTTTTTTTTTAAATAGACTTCGTGGGCAAGGGAAAGAAGGAAAGGTATCACGTGATGTACCGCGCATGTACAAGGTAGCAGGTAATTTTTTTATTTTATTATTCATTATTATTTATTTATTGTTTCTATCTGTGTGAGATAATAAATGGGAAAGAAGGGTTTGATAAAGGAGGCTAATAGTGATCTGATTGACGCAAAAGACCGTCTTGTTAATTTGAATTGCATGAATTGTATTGTTGAAGGTTTTTAGGGTGATTTTCGTTTAGCATTTTTGATTACTGACGTAATTGTCTGAAAATCTCGATTTCAACATTCTTGTAAACATAAATTGTCATAGGATTTCAGAACAAAATTAAAAGCTAATACCAAAATAAATATCTCAGAGGAGATTGAAGGCATAGGCGATCGTAGGCTTTGTAGGCTATGTTAAGTTAACTTGATTTTTTCTTCCTTTGGAACTGAAGGACGGTATAATACGTCGTTTGTGAATTTAGTCTCGCATAATTAATGATAGCGCATATGCGAGGGGATCGCGCGAGCGTGCTAGTTGAATAATGCATGTGACGCAAGAATGGTCCGAATTTGTAAACAACAGCCGCTGTTCACATGTGCGGCAATTGTTTTCTAGCTAGCGCTACATTTTATTCGTCGAAGGGCGGGCTTAATCGTGCGCTCTCTCTACATCGTCCCCAACGAAAATTTTTGGCTAACCGCGGGAGCCAGGTATCTAGATACGCGGTTTGGCCTACGCGGTTTCCACACCGCGGTGCGATCGCAACCGCGGTGACGTGCCAAAACCTTAATCCACTTTGGAATTGGAAGACAAATTATTTTACTTACTGAGGTGAAGCTACAAGGAGTATTCAGAATGAAAACCTAATTCTAATCATCTTTTGTTCAGACCTTGCAGAGGTCCCCACTTGTGGATTCCATACCTGACAAAACATATTAATAATTGGAATAGTATTTGTTCATTATTCCGAGGAATAATTTCCTGGTATCGCCACACGCACTTTGCTCATGCAGTTTTCTATTGATTGCACACAAAATTTCTTTGTGTAGCAACTTTATATATATATCTTTTTTTAATTTTTTTTTACAATATTTTAAGTTATTTTTCCATCAAGCAAAACTGCTAATCAAAATTTGAGAAGTGAAATTATTTCTTGCATTATCTTACATAACTCAGAGCTGCAGACTGGCATTGAAATTGTAATTGAAAACCAACACTTATCCCATCCTCATCACTATCATCATCACCTTAACTAATCAAAATTCTAAATCATGATTACCATCTCATCACTCTCATATTTCAACATTAATTCACCATCATTACATCTATCATCATCATCATCATCATCATCATTATTCATCATCACCCATCATATCATCATCATCATCATCACCACCTATCATTATCATCATCATCATCACCACATTTTCATTCATCATCATCATCACTCATCACCATACACATCATCACTATCACCATCAAACACCATCGCCAATCGATCAATTATCATTAACACCATTATCATCACCATCACTATCAGCAACGACAACCATCACATCCCATGACATCAACATTCATCTTCATCATCATCATCATCCTCAATCATCAACACCACCATCATTACAACCATCCACCATGAACATTTCTATTTGATTCTGTATCCACTCACAACCCAACATGGCTTCTGAGTTGGAGTTCCATAAGAGATGGACTTCTTTATCTTTCCAAGATGGTGGGATCTGAATCTCAAACGAAACACTGAGTTGCCACCTGTACAACAAAAAGTGTCACAAAACTTTAAATAGCTGGAAAGCCCATGGGGAATTCAGTAAATCTTGCATAGCAGGTGGAAATGGACTGTCACAGCCTAAGCAAACACATTGAGGAAGCTGTGCAGGAAATGACCATTCCTATTAGTACAGTCAATATATACGTTCACCTCAACACTAATTGCAACAGAAATCTGAAACATGTATCTTGATCAGTAAAACTCTCCTCTACAACATATCAAAAGCCAAGGATTTCGAGTGGTGGAAAGGGCAAAAGCGCAAAGGTCAATAAAGGTCATTTTGGCCTTATATCAGTAAAAATGATGTAATGTCATGTTTTGTCACTTTATAACTTGAAAATTAGTGAAGCAATAACTTAACAGAACTGTGGTCAATTATGATTAACAATATGCAAATAAGATTGGAGCAGGTTTTGGTAGTAACCAATTATGAAGGTCAAAGGTCAGAGGTCAATAAATGTCTAATACGTGTGAAATGAAAAGAAATTGCCGTTATCCTAGGCCATAATTTAACTACAACCTATATATACAGTCAATAGGTTCAACCTTCCAAAATATCGAAACATGTATCTTAATCAGTAAAATCTCCCTCTACAACATATCCCAAAAAGTCCTAAAGATTTCCGAGTTGTGTAAAGGTCAAAGCGTCAAAGGTCCAATAAAGGTCACCTTTGGCCCTAAATATCATGTCGAAATAATTGTAATTCTTTATGTTTGTTTTCACTTATAACTTGAAAATTAGTAAAGGCATACTTAACAGAACATGGTCAATTATGTATAACAATATGCAAATAAGATTGAGCAGTTTGGTAGTAACCATATGAAATGGTCAAAGGTCAGAGGTCAATAAAATTGTCTAAAACGCTGTGGGAAAATGAAAAGAAAATTGCCGTTATCCTAGGCATAAACTTAAGCCCAGATACAGGCTATGTAAACCAAACTTAGTTTAATTTGTAGTAAAATATTTTGAAGCGTTAAAGCGTCAGAGGCAATGGATATTCCAAAATCCTGTGAAAATGATTGAGAAATTTCTTTTATCCTATGGCCAGCTCGATATCTTCACTATAGAGAACTGTCACCCAAACTTAGCCTCATTTGTACTTAGGCATGAATTTATATGGTTTTCGTGACAACCCATTATTAAGGTCAAAGATCAGAGGTCAGTAGATGTCAAGAAACCTGTGAAAAGATGGAGAAATTTGTTTTGTTTTTTTACATGAGGAATGCTGACTAAACTTGGGAGTTATTACAATTATATTGATTACTGAGGCAAATTAACATACATGTATAGGAGCACACGAGGTGCAGTCATTACAGTCAGAGTCAGTAGATGTCAAAATCCTGAAATATGATGAAAAAATTTAGGTTCATGCATTGTGTATATTGAGAGACAAATGAACTTTTGCAATAGTGACAACGTATATTTTGAAGCGTCAAAAGGTCAGGATAAAGTAAAGTTTTTTATAACAGAACTTGCTGTACCTATAACCCTAACTTGAGATCCACACATTTTGAGGAGTGTGAACCAAACTTGTTTTAGTTATGTATATTGATAGGTAAATTTTATGACCTTGAGCAGTTTAGGATCCATAAGGGCAATACCTCCACAAATTATAAGGATATACTTTGTTACCTTTTTTTAGCGATAAAACTTTTAGACTTTAGTACAACCTACATGTATTAATTGCAACCACACTTGCGATTAATGGTTGTAAAACTCTTGGCTAGCGACCAAGATAAAGTCATCGTTAACGTTGTAGATAAATATTTTTAAAGTATGGAACACCACAATATCATGAGAAGATCTTAATGAAAATGCTTTAAATTAGGCACAATTACTGGCTCATTATAGTGCCATCCTTGCCAAGAAATAAAACCATCCATGGAAATATTCATTCTTTATCTCTGCAATGTTCTTTACAGTCATTTCACAACTAAAAGTTTTAGTGTGAATATCCATTAGTATGGAGTCCTGTCTCAAAGAGGGAAAGCGCCCCACCCCTCTCAGGGCGTTGTCCTTGATTTCCGGGGAAAAGGGTGCACATGTTATTTTAGGGTCCCAGTTCCAGGGAAAATTCTGGAAAATCATTGAAAATAATTGCGTCTTTTCGCATTCCCCCAAACTGTTTTTTAATTAGGGGTAGTTTCAAATATTTGGAGCAATTTCATAATAGCGCTCCCGTATAAATAATGAAAAATAATAAACCGCCTGGTAGAGGAAGGTAATTTGCTAACTTCCCTCCAAAAGTTCTGTTAAAAGGGGATTATTGTCTGTAAAAGCATACCATCTCCTTCAAGTGAATTATCATTCCTTTCCCTGATTCAGTGTATTGATGATTTAGCAGAGCCTTTCACCTCACAATTTTTTTGTTGACAAAAATAAAGAATAAGGCAGCGGGCAAGGGGTGAGCATTTCGGGCCCACAGATCTACATGTAGATTATTTGTTGAAGGCCAAATGTATCTTAGCATCACAGTAAAGGTTTATTGTCATGGAGAGAAATGCTTGGAGCGACTTAACCGCCTACCATTTTGTGAAAATGAAAATGCTCGACAAAATTTGAAGGCTTTTTATGAGGAAATGCTATCTCAATTTAATTCTAAGCCCTTACATCATAAACATAAAACATATAGAGTTACACTCAATTGATCTTATCTCTTTTTTTGTTTACACGGAATAAACCTACCAAAAATTAAACTAATAGCCACAAGAGATCCAACACAATTAAACTTCCTGACTGTTAGTATTCAAACAATGATCTTAAAACATTTGTTACCAGAACAGATCAGCTATAACGTAGTTCCTACAAATGTTTGGTAAAAAATCAATCTGGCAATTACTTTTTGAATCCCTTCAAATACTTATCATGCTTCAGTGGCGAATCCAGGCAGGGGCACAGGCGACACGCCCCTCTATAATACTTATACTTAATTTGACTGTACATGTTAAAATTTGGGAAACTTGGCGGCTCACTACTCATGGGATCAGGCACCCTCTATTTCAAAATCCTGGATCTTATAACTGCGCTTTTGCGGTTAGCATAAATTTATCAATTTTACAATACTTGCCGTGACCTATCGGAATTTGCAGTGTTACACGTACCATTCAAAATATAACTATTCAACAAGGCTAGGATTTGAAGTTATTTTATCAGTGATCTTAACTTTATCATGGAACAAAACTTATGTACATGCACATGTACATGTTTTTCATTATTTGACATAGCGTAGCTGCCCAAAAAGATCATTATTCATTAGTCCCTCTTTATAATAATCAACCGAACTTTTGATAACATTAATGAAACAAACTTCTCGTCATCTCATGAGTAATTTGTCTTTGCGTCATTAATTGACTTTTAAATTCTTGAAACATACTAGGTTTACGTTGGCAATAAATCAAGTGCCATGAACCGCAATAACCTTTCCTAATTATCAAGTGCTGCTGAATATTGTTGAAGACAATGGATTTCATTATACTGAAAAAAATAGTTTACTGTCATACATATGTGTCCTTCGACTTTGAAAAGTTTCCATCCGCAGGCATTGCTCATCTCCCATCAGAAGTCCCTTTCATGTTTTGGACAGGATTTAAGCTAAAAAATGACATTTTAATGACCCATTGACCCTTTGATAGTTGTCATTTAAACTTTGTATTTCAATTCTGCTTACATTCATACAGATTGCTTCAAGTTTTGTTTGACATACATCAGAAAACTATCAGTCATTGCCAAACATCAAGTAGTTTCTCACTTTTTCTTTTTTACAGGAAATTAGACATCATTTTGGTGACCCCTTACCTTTGACCTTCATGGAAGTCACAAAAAACATTTATTAGTTACCTTTATAAATATGATAGATCAAAGTTTGGTTGAAATGTCTCCCAGTTATGATTACGCCAAAATCTTACAATTTCATTTGCATGATAATTACCCAAAATTTATTGACATCTGACCTTACCTTTAAATAGATACCGGTCATCAAAGCCTTCAAAGTTCATTTCAACATCAAGATTGCACTTGCGTTTGGTTGACTTATTTATAGTCGATCTGCAAGTTATTAGTTAAAAGCCCAAAGGAACTTTCAAAAGATTTACACAGGATTTTGGATTTTATTGACCTCTGACCTTTGACCTTCAAATATTATCACCAAAACCTTACAGCGTTCATTCAGCCTAACAACATTTGAACCAAGTTGGTGAACATACCTGTAGAGGTTCTCAATATAGCTAGGACAAAGGAAATTTCGTTGGCATTTTCCCCAGGTTTTTGACGTTTATTGATCCCTCTGGACCTTTGACTTCAAATGGTTACTACCAAACCTGTCCATTTATTTCTAACAAATTAACCCAAGTTTTGATAAGAATGCTTGGCAATTTCTAATTTATAAATTGAAATAAACATAACATTACATCATTTTTACATGATTTAGGGCAAAAAGGACCTTTATGACCTTTGACCTTTTGACCCTTTCCACCACTCGAAACCTTAGGACTTTTGATATGTTGTAGGGAGATATCTGACTTGCGGTTTTTTCACCGCGGTGGTCGCGGAGCGGTTAACGGTTATCGGTTGGTGCCAAAACCTTTGAACGGTAGTGTATATTCAATGTACATTCCTGACTGAGTTTAATGTTGCACCTTTAATATCCCACGATCAACACTTACATTTTTTAGGAGTTGCCCTGCGTGGCAACCAAATATATGATTCTCCTCAAAAATGTTTGCCCTGCCATAAAACACAAAATTTGATTTTTATGTAAAAGACTTGGCATAAAATGTGATTTACTACGAACTCATAATGTAACCTAGTTTACAGGGCCAAAAGCCCATGCAATACATTTAGTCCATTATGTAAGCCCTTACATTAGTCTCAAGAAAAAATGTGGTTGCCAAGTTCGGGCAACTACTTTGATCATTTAATCCAAATTTAGTTGCCGGAGTGTAACATCTGGTTGCTCCAGTCAGCTGGGCACATATTATCGCTATGGATTGCGCTCAGTTGTACATTATGTGAATGGAAATTATGTTGTTTTGATCGACTGTAATATTGATCTAAGCTGTTAATTTCAACATATTACATATTGTTTTGTTTTTATACAGAATATTTTATTTGCTAGGTTTGCTATGTACATGTACCTTACATTTACATATTGGACTAACTTATATTCTGCTCCAAGATTATGTCTTTTATGCAATTAAATTTCACACTCAGATATATTAACATCTCCATTTGATAAAATGGCTTGCAGCAGTATATTGTTTCCAACTTGTGTTTATATACAGATACGATCATCTTTACATCGAGATGGCCTGCAATAAGATTTTAGGTGCAGGTAACGATCTTATAGATGCACCGATCCTTGACAGCACGTTCACTCTCTCGCAAGCTGAGCTGGCGCTCTTCAACCGAGCTGCCTATGACTTGATGATGGATGTAGAAATCTTGGTTGACATGGTGAAGGTTAGTCTCTATTTTTGACCTTTCATATTTGTTAAGTATCTTGGCATAGACCATGAAAGCTGCTATTAAGTCCTGATTACACCTTTGTGTTCCAGGCTTCGTTCGGCTGCGGATTGCCCTAACGCAGACAAACGCAGTCAAAGGCAACGTAACGAGGTAGAACAAGGTAAATAGGCAGGCAAACACAGATGCCTTGTGTCCACTTGCGAATGTTTGCAATTTTTTCAAACATCCGAAACTGAACGAGCTCGAACACAACAAAAGATTTATCGAGTGAATGCGCAGTGAATTGAGGTGAGAAGAACTAGAGCGAGCAACTAACGAGCAACAATGAGTGGTGAACGAGGAGCACACGAAACGTTACGAGCAAACCTCGTATTGAATCATACTGCTACGAGAAAAAGCGAGCTAGAGCGAGGTAAGAGGCAAGCAAACCACGTACCAGCTACATCGAGCTCCATCTGCAACAGTGTGATTACAACCGAATATTGAGCTACGTAGGGCTGCCTCAAGGGTGCGTTCGGCTAACAAGGTAAAATGCAGCAACAAAATACAAAGGTGTGATCGGGGCTTTAAGTGCAGCCAGAATGACAGAGTGCACTGGTACAATACTCTTGCATGTTCAATATCTGTTCATTCAATCTACCCGAGACCAGTTAGCTCTGTACACTATGAACCGAATGATGAATGACTGTTCTGCTAACAAACCTAACGCATACCAGGATTATTGACATATTTTTTGATAACTCTATTGAATGTTTTATTATTTATTGAATGTTTCTAGTAATTGTCTGTCTTCATTTTTCTAGCATCTACCCGAGACCAGTGAGCGCTGTTATCAAGCTCTGTATACAGGGAACTGTGGACCAATGGGGAACCGCTGACCAACCAGATACATGCCAGGCTGAAAATAAGACTATCAGCCTCGTATGTTCTTATCTCTAGCACTGTAAAAATTAAAAGGAAAACCAACAACAACAAACTCTGCTGATTTACTTATTTTCAATCAGTTTATTTGAGTAGTAACCGAGAAAGTCTTTATTCCTTTTTCTAGCATCTACCAGAGACCAGTGAGCGCTGTTATCAAGCCCTGTACACAGTGAACCGAATGATGAATGTCTGTTCGGCTGACCAACCAGAAACCTACCAGGCTGCTAGAGATATCTGCAAGAAGTTCCTCGAGCAGAGGAATGGTGATTCAGCTCATACCATCCATGCTGTAGCCAATGCTCATATTGATTCAGGTATGTAGAGCTGCACTACCATGCTCTGACAAAAAAATGAATAATGTATTTCATTGAAAATGTCTCAAAGGAATGCCATTCTGATGTAAAACTACAACGTAGGGTGGTTACAGGCAGACAGTGTTGGCGCTGTGTAAGCAATGTTTTTGTTTCACTGGGATGATAAACATTTCCATTGGTTCTTAATACACACGTCACTATAAAACTTAACAATTCCAACCGAGAGAAAGATTCTTTTTTCAGTCATCTCTGGGAAAATTTTGCTCAAATAAACAGGAAATATATTCAAAATCAGCAATCTAAGGTCATAATATGTACTTAATGTCATGTAGTTAATCCCAAAGGGTCATATCTCTCTTATTACTGAATTAATTCCTTTACCTTTCTCATGTACATGTAGCCTGGCTGTGGCCCTATGCAGAGACCAAGAGAAAAGTAGCTCGTACCTGGACCAATGTTCTAAGTCTAGCAGAGCTTTATCCTGAACTCAACTTTGCCTTTTCACAGGTGAGGGTCAAAGGTTAACTCAGCAGTTCAAAGGTCACTGTACTTTATACGGCAGAGGTCATATTTTCCTCTTACTCTGCTTTCTCTTGCCATTTTTATTTCTTATATTCCTGTTTGGATAAGAAATTCAACATGGAACCTAGAAAGATATGGTGAACATGGAATAGTGATTTTACATAATTCATTCCTCTTTAAAAAAGAATTGTCCATTTAGAGATTTGTTAATTACTGTAATTTGATTATGATGATAATTAATTGTATTGTTTATTTATGGCATAATGTGCAGTGAAATAACAATTCACATTAAAAGGTAACAGGGATGCATTACAAACTGAATTGCCACACCATTAATGTCTGTCAGCAGGACTTTAATCTAGTTTGCAAGTAAATGGCTACACAAGAGGTAGATGTTTCTTGAATAATTGAGTGCACTGATAGGGTATGTGAGGTACATTTATACTATCAAATGTAGTTATCGCCCCGATGATTTTTAATCGTTTGTGTATGTTATTCTCCATTTATTAGGCCCAACAGTTCCAATGGATCAAAGAAGACTACCCATCGCTGTACACGAGGATGCATTATCTTGCCAAGAGAGGGCGCTTCATACCCGTAGGTGGATGCTGGGTAGAGATGGATGGTAACCTCCCGAGTGGGGAATCCTTCGTTAGGCAGGTCCTCTATGGACAGAGGTTCTTTAAAGAGGAGTTTGGAAGCTACTGCACAGAGGTTAGTATGAGTGGGATACCAATCAGGGAAAGAGAGAGAGAGAGACTGGGATTTAGGAGGCAATCAGTTTCTTGTGGGAGACTAGATTTGAAGGAGAAGATGACTTTGAGAAATGAGGAGTGAAAGGTAGAAGCTGCCTAGTCAGGCAGCTTCTCTACAAATAGAAGTTCTTCAAGGTGTAGTTTGGGAGCTTCTGTAGTGAGCCACAACTAAACAACTAGGAAAGCAAAGAAGAAAAAAATGAAAGAAAGAGTAAGAAGTTAATCAAGAGAGATTGAAAAAAAAGGAACAGAGAGGCTGTGAATACTGATAGTGGGAGGCTGCTGAACAGAGCTTTAATAGAAAAAAAAATTATTGGCTAAATCCAACATTTAAACTAAATAACAACATCTATATGGAGTAAGAGGAGAAATTATTGCAAATTGAGTATAGAGGTATTAGAGATAATAATGGCTATGGATACCTACAGACATATACTTAATTTAGGTTAAAGAGGGATTATTTAGCTCCAATATGTATAGAAAGAATAAGAATATGATGAAAGTCAAACATTTCCGATTCATGTTCATGTGATAATTATTTCCCTTTATTTCTTGTATCTAGTACTGGTTACCAGACACATTTGGATACTCTGCCCAGCTGCCTCAGATCTTAGCCGGCGGAGGAATCAAGAGATTTGTCACTCAGAAGATGAGCTGGTGCCTCGTCAACAAATTCCCTGTAAGTCAATATTCTTGAAGGTTTCACACCATACACTCTTACAAAGGTAATAGTTAGCCCTGAAAAGAGGAGGAAAGCTCTTCTGAAAGCTGTAAGCGCTTGTACATGTAGGAGTTGTGACATGTAGAATAAAAATAGGGATTAGTAGGCCTATTGCATCAGAGAATGTTTAGAACCTGCCCAGTAGAGGTGAGGTACATGTCTCAATATTTCAGCATCGATAGACCGACGTGCCTATTTCTTCCTCCTCCCCTTTCTCTCTCTCTCACGGGATGATGACTCAGGGGTGATATTCCTCGGATTTAAATTGGAATTCTGATTTTATTTATTTTTTTTTCTATTTTTTTTTCCCTCCAGGTATGCACAAAATTGCACAATTTAAAGTCCCAAAATGCAAAAAGTCCCTACCATGTGAGCAGTGACACCCCCCTCCCACACCCTTCCCGCCTCGGTCGCTTCGCTCCCTTGCTGAAGTATGTCTATTTTTTTTTTCAAGAGTGAATATGTCTTTTTTTTTTTCAAGAGTGAATATCACCCCTGATGACTCTGATGCTGTATTCTATGTTGTCTCAGGAACACAGAGTGATTTAGGTCTGAAATAGCTAGTGGTTGTTGTTAAATTGACTAGCTCCTTCCTATCTCTCTTAATACTCACATCACTATTGTCTGTTTCCCATTTTGTTTACAGCACAATACCTTCTGGTGGCAGGGTATTGATGGCACAAAGTGCCTGGCTCATTTCCCACCCACAGATACATACCATGCTAAGGTAAAAGTTGAAGAGGTGAGTGCACTTTGAACTTTGACAGAACTGTCTTTAGTTCTTTTGAGTAATCAACTGGTCCATGTACTCATTAGAGTTTTAATACTTTGATTAAAGCCAAATCACCCCATATTTAGGCATACATGTATCAGGGGGTGTTTCACGAAGTAATATTCTTAAAGTTATGCATGACTCTACAAACGACTGGTGATCATTTTTTGTGCTAAATTATTTAGAACATGATTAGTTTAAAAAAGAACATGTTTTAGTTCTTTTTAAATCAGTTGTAACTTTGTGAGTGGCTCAGTGAAACATCTCACTGTTACTTATTTTCAACTGGGCGTGGAGTGGCAAGTGCAGAGATAACTATCTTGTAAGTGCCAGGCAAGGAACTATCAACCTTATGACTGGAAGTTACGTGTACAGATCTTTCTGCAACAGCAACAACAACACTAATTTAATATAGTAAACAGTCCTTCACTGAAAAAATATTTGATTTTATTATAACGACTGTATTCAGTAACAATAATGATGATAACCTTTTCTTTGGCCCAAATTCATGAACGTGGTACAACTTTAGCCCTAGCCAACATTGTCCACAGACTTTTTTTTTTTTTCGTAGAGTGCCATATTTAACAGTGGTCAATTCTAAACCATGTTTCCTCATTTAAATAAACCATGGTTTAAATTGTACATTGTTTGACATGGAATTCTATGGAATACAGTGGTCAATGTTAGCCCAGGCTAAGGCTGTACCATGTTTGTGAAATATGGCCTATACGTATGACTCTAAATGATCTACTTGTATGAAGAATAACCATAGGCCATATGTCATTCCCCATTAAAAGGCATTTATATTAGTCTTTATACACGTAGTAATCTTGTTTTTCCTTGCAGTGCCTGAAGAATGCCAAAGACCATCGTGATAAAGGTCGTTCTGATCACAGTCTCATGCTATATGGCTTTGGAGATGGAGGGGGTGGACCTACGTAAGTAAGCCTAAAAAATTGAACTATGCCCCTCAACTTGTCTCACGCAATGATTGTGTCAATGCCTAGAAAGACAGTCAATACTGCATAAGCCAACATTTTTGCATAAAGATATTTTCCTGATTTGGGACTAGTTTGGGAATCCACAAGCAAATAATTTAGCGATTTTTGTGATGTTTTCATTACTCTAAATAGCCTTATGTTGAAGTGAAAATTTTCGCAAAGATGGTCTTGCAAAATTGCGAAAATAAGACTACCGCGAAAATAACCACTTATACAATATAACAATTATCACATGCTTACATTAATACTGGTAGCTGTTGAGCAGAAACTTGATATTGTTTTAAATCAAGCAGTAATACTATTTGCAATGTAGATATAATAACATCAATAATAATGTCTTTTTATATATTATATAATGCGCAGGTCCATCAGACATGATGCTCATGGCGCTTTAAAAAGATTGTTTTCATTCCTTATTACCCTGGTCATAGCTTAGCGGCTAAGTATGTAGCGCTCAATCATATTGAGTACCCATTTACACATCATAATCGAGAGAGATCCATGTTTAAACTTTGACCTTTGACCTCCTGATGACAGGTATGACATGATAGAGAGACTGCAGAGGCTGAAAGATGTTGATGGCATCCCAAAGGTCATATCATCCACTCCAAAGGACTTCTTTGAAACCATAGAGAAAGATTCAGACCATCTATGTACATGGCAGGGAGAACTCTATCTAGAACTGCATCAAGGGACCTTCACCACCCAGGCAGAGGTGAGGTGGACACCCCTAATTTATGAATGGATTAGGCCACCAGCAGGAATATAGCATATTTCAATTCACTAATAGGGGAGTTAATTTGACTTTGAATTTGCAGATACTAACTTTTTTAAAGTTTACAATGTACATGTATCTGTACACAAATCACATTTTTACACTACTTTATCATAGATGATACTACTTATAAACAGGTGGCGATCATGAATTAGAATCATACTTGAACTGATCAGGTGTTTGGTATTGCATAATTATTATCTCCCCAGCCCCCCCCCCCCCCCCCTAGAGAATCCAATTCTTATAGAAAGGGTAAGATTGGAGAAACAATTCAACAACGGTTTCCTCAAAATTGGTTATGAAACAAGAGTTATGGAAGTTTAAATTGGCAAGATCCTTAAATTGGCAAGATTGCTTAAAAATGGCTGATTTTGTGGACAATGCTCCATTTGTTTTGTCCGACAACTTTTGTCTGACGACTGTTGCTCGGCGACTTGTGTCTCATTTTGATATGATGCATCACATATGTCATGGGAAAACATATCTCACACCACATATGTCATGGTCAAAAGGAGACATCCTCTCTTCATTCATCCCCTCCTCTCTCTCTCTCTTCTCTCTTTCTCTCTTTCTTTCCCCCTCTCTCCGCCTTAGATCAAGTACTTGAACAGAAAACTGGAGCATAAGTTCCAGCAGGTGGAGTTCCTGTCCATCCTCCAAACCATCGGTAAGGAGGTCTTGACTCAAGACACCATCGCACAGAAATGGAGAAGACTCCTTCTGCATCAGTTCCACGATGTACTACCTGGAAGCTGCATAAGAGAGGTAATATAGCGTATTGGGACATCTACCCCCTGGACAATTACCCCCAGGACAACTACCCCCCCCCCCCTCCCCTCAGAAATAAGGGAGTTGGGTAGAGTTTAAGTGGTAGATTTCTCTTTTTTTTTGGGGGGGGGGGGTAATTGTTGAGGGGGTATTTGTCCTAGAACCAGTAATCATATAACAAACTCCTTACAATAACCCTTTCATTACCACTGCCGCATTTTTGCACCATAGACCACTTGTTACAGAGGTTTCCCTGTTTAGTTTAGCATTTATGTTCAAACCTAGTAACTTTTTCTCAGCTCTCTCTGCTCTATTTCCGGCAACTGAGGTGCAGTAAGTCTATTTCATTTTTCTTGAACGATACACCAGTTCCTATGTATTGGTAGGATTTATTTGTATGTCATATTCATCGGACCAATTTACCACTTCATCTAGGGCATTTTGAATTGTACCGTCTTCTCCACATGGACATATCTCAAATATTGGCTTATCATCTACATACTGTTAAGTTACTACTTACATCCGTTATCATGATAATGAGCAAAAGTGGTCCTAGTTTAGTTCCTTGTGGAATACCTCGATTCACATTGTGCCAATCTGAGGTTATCTGGTTGATTTTGACTCTTTGTTGTCTCTGATATAAGAATGACCGTGTTAACGATATTGGGCGCAAATCATTCTCGATGGTCACTGGAGGGTTAGTTTTAGGTATTGCAATTACATCTGCTGATTTCCATACAGTAGGAACAAATCCCTCTGCAATAGAAGCATTGAAAATTGAGCATACAGGTTCTGCAAGTATAGGTGAAAACTCTTTCAATATCCAAGAGGGTATCCCATCTGGACCTGGCGCCTTTCTCACATTGATCTATCTTAGATTTCTTTCTATATCATGGGCAGGTATGATATAGTTATCAGAGGTTTAATATCATCATGGTGAGGCAGATCATCAGAAGGAGGATTGCTGTTGTTGGTCTGTTATTCATTGTAACAGATAGGAATTGGATAGAACCATATTTATTTTCATCATATATTTAGACGAGGCAATTACATCAGCATACCGAGGCTTATGCTTGTGATATGTCAGGCAAGGATTTTGATCTTGTGGTTGTAGGCTGGAAAACTCCACGAATGTGGTCTGCGATCGCACATTGAAGTAATCTTACACCGTCAGCATTGAGACGGATACCATCACTTGCAAGATGCTTTTTTTTATTTATAGCATCATGTTCAATGAATGCAGCCAGTTTGCCTCAAATGTTTTCCACACTAGATCTCTTTGAAAAGGTCTTTTGTGGGATTATTGAGCTTAGGGTCATCATTGAGAAAGTAGGACATTTAGCTAAGGTCTGATCAGCAGGAGATTTGATCTTACCTTGTTACCTTGTTCAGAGCTGCCAACTCTCCCGGATCCTGCGGGAGACTCCCGGATTTTGACCCAATCTCCCGCCCTCCCGACCTCATGCCCAAATCTCACGGATTTTCATTGATTTGCAATGTAAATGACGATAATTTTAGTAAACGACTGGTGAATTAGTCTACATGTAACAAGCCCGACCTCGTGCCGAAATCTCATGATCATTTTACCCAGTAGTTTTTCCATATTTTATATAATCGTACATTGATTTGCAATGTAAATGACGATAATTTTAGTAAACGACGGTGAATTAGTCTACATGTAAAAAGCCAGTTACTTCCGGGTTGCAATGTGTGTGCGATGGGAACATGTGAGTGGTGATTAGCGGCGCTCCATGCACATGCCCCCGATGCGCCCGGCGCGCGCAGCCCTGCATATGGACTCCACGAGCACTCGCACTGCGAAGCATATTCACGCCCGACGACGCGACGTCGACCCGATTCGTCTATCGTCAGTATAATTAAACCATGGCGTCATCCAAGAAGACCAAGACAAAATACTTTTCTAAGTATAAAGCCACGTTTCATACGGAATGGGACTGCGTGCCAAATCAAGGAAAGGAGAATCATGCTTTTTGCTCAGTTTGCTTGTTGTTGATGTATCCATAAAGTCTGGAGGAAGAAATGACAAGCTTCAACACATTTCTTCTGATAAGCACAAGGAGATGGTTAGAGTGAGATCATCAAGTCAGGGCATCCAAAGCTTTTTCAGGTAGGCTAATTTTGTTATTTTCTTGTCGATTTTTAGAACTGATTACGAGTTCCTGTCAATTGATAATTCACGGCTGCCTCACGGAGAAAAGTTCCTCCATAATTTAGTAATTTATGCATGACGCTCGAATGATCACGAATTAGCATATGAAATACACTACCATTGTGCCTTCCAATGAACAATAGTCACGATAAAATTTAGATTTGTCATTTATTTTTTTGGTAAGTCCTCATTTCTTTATGCGTTTTGAAATATTGGGCGTACGTCCAACAGTGGATTCGTTGAAGTTCCTTTTTATATTTCTCTTCTTTATTCTAAAAAATATTGGAAGAGTGGTCTACGCCCAACCGTTTTTGAAGTCGCGTCTTGACGTTTTTCTTGCGAAATTGGTCCAATTGGTTATGATTGACAGCCGCGCCACGACAAGCGGTCTTTATCGGGAACAGCTGAATCGCGTTGTTCAGTTACGGTCAACGCACTTCAGTCATCGCAACCGGGAGGCGGAGCTCCTCGCGATAGCTACCAGTAGCTAATCAGAGCGCCAATAATCAAAATGCATTGTTCTCTATTTCTGTAAAAGCGGAATGGTAGACTTTTTTCCGTGTGCCTTTACTGCAGAGATGCCAACCCTCGACCCTCCCGATTTCATTGGCATCTCTGCTAAGCCTGCTCAGCTGAATGTCTGCATACTCTACATGCTTTGTGTTGAAAACAAATCTTAAAAGAGCCCTCTGAGCTCCAGAATACCTCAAGCAAATAATTATGGGGAGTAATTTTGGGTGTGGTATCTAAAAGAGTCCTTGTAAAAAAAAATTTATTTTTACTCTGCATAAGCACATATATTAATCCTTTTATTGAAATTGTTTGGGGAAAAAAATGATGAAAAATGGCCATGCTTTATTTGTAAAGTGTTTGTGAGTGTGGCATTGCTTTGTTGCCCCATAAATAACTGAGTTTACCACCGGACGCGCCGCAAGCACATAACGGTCTCTGGGCTAGCAAGACACCAATGTGTTAGTATGTTATAAAAAACATTGCCATGGCAACGATATATTTACCTCATTGCCTTCTGATAAAGCAATACTGGGGGCGGGAGATATTATTATTATTAATCATCTTCAGTGATATTTCATTTTCAAGTTTATACTACAGGACCGTCACCAGCTTTTTTCTAGCGAGGGGTGCTTTTATGATTACATAATTAGCTGGAAGAGCACAACAAATTAAAGATCCTGATGGAAGTTAAACAATCCCTTTAACACTACTACTGTATTGTCTGTTCTTTTTTAGTCAATGACAATTCATGAAATCTCTCTAATATGCATTTGAATCTATCTGCAAACAGTTTTTTATGTTTTAGACAGCTGTCAGTTACTATCAATCTTGTTTCTTAATGTGTTTTGCCTCACAAAATCATATCTCCGCAAAATCTTCTGGATTCTATCATCCCAATGTTGGCAGCTCTGCCTTGTTATATGATCGCCATTTATATTGTCATCATATTGTTATATGGAAACCAAGAAATTAATCTCATATCAAATAAAATATGAAGAGAGAGAAAGAGAGAGAGTTTGTGGTAAAAATCTTTGCTTCAGTTTCTAAATTAGCTTTGAATATTGTCTATGGTTGCTTTCTTCTGCATTGAGTTGAAATAGTCAGCTATGTTTCATCCGAAAATATGAGTAGAACCAAAAAAAAAACATTCTCAGGCAGAATTTGTTGCCCATCACATGTAAGGGGGTAATCTTTGCTGAATAACTGAATGTCATATGTTTGTATCCTATTAACAGGTTGTTTTGGATGCTACCAGTGACATGAAAGCTCTCAGTCAGGAGCTAGATATGGAGAAGGAAAATGTTATCAAATCTCTGAAGGTGAGACATCTTCCCTTTGTTATGATTGTACTGGGGGGCATTTCATCAAAGGACTTGTCGGACGTTTTATCCGACAAACTGTTATAAGCTACTGAAATGCTTGCATCTGATTGGCTGAGAGCAAATTTGTCGGATAAAATGTCTGACAAGTCCTTTGATGAAATGCCCCCCAGGTATCTTAGTAGCTTGAAATGTAAACAATATCTGCCACACACAATATAATGTGACAAATTAAAATATTTGTAATATAACTCTAGATCGTAATGTCAAAATGTCTCAAATATTCTATTATGCAAGTTGCTTCAAATGTGGAAGAGATTAACATTGAGGGATAGAGAGAAAATCTTTAATTCCCAATTTATCAAAGGGGTGTTATGGCTTTTAGATGTTTAAATGTAATGAAATATCTGCCATACATCATGCATATTGTTTTAACACTAACTTTGGTTTTGTTACAAACATCAAAATTTGAAATTTAGCTATTAATTGCAAGTAGATCGAGAAACAAAGTGATAAATACAGATTGAATATTATTGTTCTCAATTAATAATGGGCTATTTATCATCTGCCAGTATTTATTAGAAAACCAGTATTGCAAATTTGAAGAAAGAGAAACTATTTTCATTTGTTGCTTTTTTTAAAACAAATCCAGGAGAAGCTACTGATATTTCTCTAGTTGCAAACTACATTGTACACATGTAACTTATGTGTTTTCTCTATAATTTAGTTTGTCATCATTTACCATATGTTATCTGAGACCAAAAATAATTTTCTGCTATCTCATCCAGGTTGGCAAGCCAATATCTACGGTTGGGTCAAAGGTCATTTGTAACAACCTGAGTTGGGATCGCACGGAGGTGATTGACCTCCAGCAGGGGTCAAAGGTCAGTGACGCAGGGTCAAGCAGTGAAAGTCCTCAGGCCAAGAGGGCTAAGAAGGTGAAGAAGGAAACTGAAACAGAGAAGAAATATGGTAAGTCTTAGTAAAGATAATGAAATCCCCTGTCAAGTATTGGGGATAGGTGTTGTAGTCTTGTAGACATGTAAGTCACTGGACTGTGGCCTCTGGACAGCTCAGCTCTGCCCCAAAACACTACTCTAAACCCTAACCCTAAAAACCTAATCCTAACTTTAAGCCTAAGCCTTACCCTAATCGGTTTTGGCAGGCGTTTATCAATCAGATATGATTATTTACATTTGGAATTGATCATTAACGTTACCATCCAAAAGACATGACTTGGATTTGAAGCAGGGTCCTATCAATATTTATTTAATATTGACTGGCCGTGAGGGAGATACCGCAGATATTTCCCAAACAAGTCTCATATTGCCTCGAGTCGAAGACGAGGGCAATATGGGTCTTGTGAGGGAAATATAGGAGGTATCTCCCAAAGGTAAAGCCAGTCAATATTATTATTATTACCTGTTTAACTCAATCAGCTACATTTTAAAGAGAATAAAACAAGTTTGCTTGATTTAAACTGGGTACTTGTCGTGGGATGTTTTTCTTTTCTTTGTTTTTCAGCATTCTGTGTTGAACCATTGTGACGTAGTTATTCAGGCGCGTAATTTGTTTTTCTTGATGCTAAACCATTGTGACGCAATAATGCTTCTGTGCGTATCCATTATCTTACTCTTTGTACCATAACGCGCATCATCTTCTTCCAATTACGCGTCGGACCAGCTGACCAGTGAATATGGATATTACGGACCGGCAATTTTGTACAAACCCAATAGGGAATCGCGGAGGAGGGGTGTATGAATATTACGGCCCGTTGTCGTACAACTGAGCCATTGTGACGTAATTTTTTGATCCAAATCTATTAGGCAGACAAAATACGTGCTTATATCTTGCTTCCAAAATGCCTCATACAGGTAATAATATTTTATAACTACCACTTGTTTGCTTGATTACAAATGAACACCAAAATCTAATTTAGCCAGCACCTCTCCAATGTAAGGTTATAGTTTGAACCAGCATTACTGCCATTCCACTATCAAAAGTTATGCTGTACTCTTTAGCCTCTAATCCTAACTTGATTAGCTCAAATCAAAGCTTATAACTACATTAGAAGTATCTGTAGACAAGATTATTAGCCCAAATTGTTTATTTGTTAACATTTCTAATTGTAGCTCTGGTCAGCATTCCTGCAATGTCGGTGTCCACGGTTGCCCAGTGCTCTGTCTCTTCCTCTACGTCTGTTTACCCAGCTCAGATCAAGGCTTATGATGGTGGTTACAAACTGTGGAATGAACACCTTGTGGCCTTTGTTGACTCCTGTGGAAGAGTGACACAGATGAATCTGAGTGAACCCGGCTGGCAGACTAGGGGAAAAGAACCTGTCTATCAGAAACCGTGAGTGTTCTTCCTCTCTTCTCAATCTAATTGATATAAACAAACTGATCAACTCACTCAAGTCACTTGAAGCTTTTATAGGGACTTCAGAGCAGAAGAAGTACACTTTTCCCCATGCTGTCCATTCACTTGCAATTGACAGTAACTGCCATTGTGATACAATGTTTAACCTTTTGAAAATAAACATTACTATCTAAAAGAATTAAAATGGACAAAAATGAATACAATTTTACATTTAAAGATGCTTGCATGTATCGGTACATCATTACTAAAGAAATATATGATTAATAGTTTAAATGCTAATGGATAATATTTTTAGTTTAATGTCTTGATAGTTTTGAGGTCTAATTAAAAACTTGTTGTGACAAGTTTACAATAACCTATGATGTATTCTTGTTGTTTTTTTTTATTATTATTTGTACAGTGATGTCATCCCCGATGGTGGTAACTATGGTAACCAGTTTGTGATGTTTGATGATGTACCTCTGTACTGGGATGCGTGGGATGTGATGGACTATCATCTAGAAACAAGGTGATGATCTCATCTGTGGTTTTCATTTCTTTGCCTTGCAATGTCTCCATTCTTTAAATCAATAACAATATTTTTACTCTCCATATATGCCTAATATGTCATGATATATGTGAGACAGTTCAAATTTTCTACAATTTAGATTATTTTCATTTACTTACTGAAGTGTGTAATAGTGAGAAGTACATTGTACGTTTTTGAAATAGAGGTACATGTATTGATAATATGAAAATGGAAGCATCTTCATGTACATGTAGAAGCCAATATGGAGGTAAAAATGGCTGTAAAGTGCAAAATAACTAAAGAAAATGAGATTTCATCAGGATTCGAACCTGAGACCTGATTACTAGACAGGTGCTCTACTGACTGAGATATGGCAAACCCATGTGGATATTAGTCCCTGAAACCCATTAATCTTTCATTGTTTCAGTGCTCAGAAGCTATTAAAACCTGACATAAACCTGAAGGATTGACATCAACTTGGGGATACATGTATATGCGAGGCATGCGAAGTGATGCGGCTTTTTCTTTTGATAAAAATTTGATCAATGAAGGAAACTGACCAGAAATATGTAACGTCAAAATATCAACAACAAAAAAGAAAAGAGGCTGTAATTTAGACGTTCTTTATTTAAAACACTTGTGGTCATAGGAAGCCAGTGACTGAGTGTACATCTATCGAGATAGTGGAGACAGACCCTCTCCATGTGTGTCTTAAGGTTGGACTTCAGATCAGTAAGACAAGTACCATTGAACAGAGGATTGTTCTCAGAGCACATTCCAAGTATCTGGAGTTTCATACCAAGGTAGGAGTCATTGACAGATTGTGATAGTGGTGGTAATGATGATGGTGATGATGATAATGATGATGATGATCATGATGATGATCGATAATGATGGTTAATGATTATGTGGGATGCTGTTATCGGTGGTGGGTTTGTGGTGAACAGGTGGGGATAATGATGATTGTAATGATTATGTGGTGTATGATGGTTTATGGTGAGTGTGGTGTATATGGTGAGGTGGGGATAATGATGGCTGAATATTATGTGGTGATGATGTTATGGTGGTGGTTGTGGTGAAGGTGGGGATAATGATGGTAATGATTATGTGGGTGATGATGTTTGTATGGTGGTGGTTATGGTGAAGGTGGCGTAATGATGGTTAAATGATTATGTGGTGATGATGTTTATGGTGGTGGTTATGTGAAGGTGGAGATAATGATGGTAATGATTATTGTGGTGATGATGTTTATTGGTGGTGTTATGGTGAAGGTGGGGATAATGATGGTATGATATGTGGTGATGATGTTTATGGTGGTGGTTTTGGTCAAGGTGGGTTGATTATGATGGTAATGATTATGTGGTGATGATGTTTATGGTGGTGGTATGGTGAAGGTGGGATAATGATGGTGATGTTATGAGGTGATAATTTATGTTGTGGTGTGGTGAAGGTGGGGATAATGATGGTAATGATTATGTGGTGATGATTTATGGTGGTGGTTGTTGGTGAAGGTGGGGATAATGATGGTGATGATGACGATGGTGATAATGATGGTGATGGTAATGAAGCCAGTGGCTGAGAGTACGTCATCACTCGAGACAGACAATCTTCATGTGTATCTGAAGGTTGGACTTCAGATCAATAAGAGGAATACAATTGAACAGAGGATTGTTCTCAGAACGCATTCCAAGTATCTAGAATTCCATACCAAGGTATGAGTTAATGACATATGGTTATGTAGTAGTGTGGTGTAGGTAGTAGTGATGTTGGTGGTTGTGGTGGTTCGGTGATGGTGCTGGTTGGTTGGTTGTGGGTATGGTTATGGTGATTGCCTGAATAATGGTGATGATGATGATGTGATGATAATGATGATGATGCATGTGATGATGATGATGATGAATGATGATGATGATGATGATTGATCGATGATGATTGATGATGATGATGATGGATGATGGTGATGACGATGTGATGCATGATGATGATGATGGATGACGAATGATGTGTGTAGGCGGTAGTTGAATGTCGTGATATGTTGATATGGTGATGGTTAATTTTATATAATGGTAATGAGAGTTAAGGATCATGATGTAATGACGTTTGATGATGATGATTGATAGCCTGATCTAATAATGATGAATGGATGAGATGATAATGAAAGATGATAATGAAAGCATGATCGTGGTAATGTTAATATGCATAAATGTAGCTATCACTTAGTACTACTAACCTATGAAATGTTGCACATCATCCATGAGATATATATTAATCATCAAAAGTCATTATATATCTTTCGGTAGTATCTAATTCCAGATACCCAATAGCAAAGAATTCTTATTACAAAAGATAGACTTCATCTATTTTTTGTCTCTACACTCAAGTTCATTGGGATGAGTCTCACAAGTGTCCTTCAAGGTGGAGTTCCACGTCAAATGCCCACTCCACCTTGAGGCGACTTTGAATTCAGTTTGGCCACCGAAGGAGACCAACGCATCAGAACACATCTTGGACTGGCAGATACGACGTGAGTCACATTGCTAGTCCCATTGCTTCAATCCCTTTAGTGCATTGCTCCCCTATGATGGTCTGTACAATATTAAGATTCTTGTACTTCAGTTATTTCTCACAAAATCCAACTCCATAATAAAAGGAATTAACTATTCAGTATTCAAACGATACTAGGCGATTTATTTTTTTTTTATTTTTTTAGTTTGTTAAGCAGATGAAAGATACTTTCAAATTTTTATGAAAACCTCAATGTAATTCCTGTGGTACTATATCATTTTCATTTCTGCAGGGGGGGGGTCGTAAATGCACTAGTAACTAACAGTCCTAGGAAAAAAGAGGCTAATGTTGTGAGGATTAAAAATAGCACATTTACCACCATAGACATTCTGCGTAATCTACGAAGTTAATAATGTCATCATGATCTTGTTTTTGCTTGCAGGTGGTCCGTCACAAGATAGATCTCTCCCAATATGATTGGGTAAGCCATACTGAAGACTGCAAATATGTGATCACTTCTTGTCATTGCGCAACGTCATTGAGAATTCATCTGTATACAGACCTGCCATCAGAAAGTTCATTGCAATGATGATGATGTAGTGATATCGTTGTAAATGGTGTATGATGATGATTATGAATGGTGTAATGATGCAAGGGGAGGCAGGAGGAGGAGGAGATGGTGATGATGATGATGATGATGATGATGATTGTGTGTGGTGGGTGGTGCGTGGTGGTGGTGATGGTGGTGGTGGCGGCAGCGGCGGCGGTGGTGATGATGATAAGGGAGAGGAGGATGATGTTGATGATGGTGATGATATTGAGGATGTTGATAATGATGATGAAGGTGTAATGATTATGGGGATAAGGGTAATGATGCTAAAGATGATGATGATTGATAATGATGATAATGGTGACGATGGTGATAGTGATGAGGATGGCTATGATGATGAGGAAGATGGTGGTGGTGATGTTGATGATGATGAGGAGGAGGAGAAGGAGAAATGAAGGCATACCTTTAGCATAGAAGAACAATCGATTATCAATACTTTATCTCATCTTTCTTCTCAGGTTGCGATCTCCCAAGAAACCTGACCCGTCTGCTGATATTGGTGATCACGTCTTCTCCTATGCCATCATGCCTCATACAGGTACATACACTAAGAGATAGAATGCCATTCTCATTTATCCAAATCAAAAATTATCTTTTTATATGAGGATAGCAAGATAATGGCATTTTAGAGGAATTGATTGTGCTTATAATAGCATGTTTATGTGGATTGTGTGGAGTAATTTTCAAGACAAATACTCTTTGTAGAAGAGAGAAAAGAGAGAGAGAGAAAAAAAAAATGAGATTGATTGATGTGGAAAGGAGAATCAATTTATTTTTTTAGATTGATTAATTCAAGAAAAGATAAATCCTCATCATATCATAGATAAAATAATTAAAACTGAATGAAAAATAATGCAACATATTTTATTCTAATAACATTGTAATAATAAATCATTAATATGGTTATCAACATATTAAAGTAAATCCTACTGAGTGACCCTGAAAATGAATAATTCCCATGTCATCATCTTAGCTCCAGTGTTGTCAGAATTAGAGGATTATCAACCTTCAATTCCATATAAATGTATAGCTCTTAACATAAAACAGTCGTACACTTTCAATTCAAACTATTTATGTATCGGTGACAGTATTTGTGATCATCATTATTGTCAGTGTAATTATGATGATTATGATTAGTTGTTATAAAAAAAAATTTCTTATAAAGCACTTTACCTGTTATAAAAAAAAACCCAATGTATTTACAGTATATCATTACCCTGGTCATTGGATTGCAATGCCCGACCTCCATTCCTTGATGAGCATTCCAGCTGGTGAAAATGAAATGCCTTGCTCAAGGGACATAAATATTGTTCTAAAAAGTGATGATCATTATTACAATGTTCACATTACAGGTAGCTACCAGTCAGCTGGGGTGATCCAAGCAGCCTATGAATTCAATAACCATCTGACACCCGTCCACCTCTCGTCTGGAACAACACTAGATATGAGGGAGATGTTCACTGTGGTGCCCTCTTCAGTTATCATTGAGTCAGTCAAGAAGGTATGCATGAGTTAATCTGATGGGTAGAGTCGATTTGAAATATAGTTCATCATTACACAATCATGTTTTCAATTGTCCTACATGACCTAGCTGCCCTCTCAAAACCGCCTATAAGAAATCAGTATAGATATATTGACTGCTTTGAGAGGCATAGTGTTGTTCCTATGCTTGACAGGACCTCACAATCTGATATTACTCCAAGGCGTAGCCACAGGTTAATGGTAGGTTTTGAACTCCCCAAGAGCCAATAGCATTGACTACCAGTATTTCTCAAATATTAAAAGCAGTCAATATATCTTTTATACATGTATATCAAAAAGCAAGTAAATCTAACAAGAAGAATATAGTTTAGATTGAATATTAATGTTACAAGTCCACCCAACAGTGACAGTCTTGTATGCACAACAGCACATTGTCAATTGTGCTTTGAAGCTTGGAACAAACAGACTAATCTCTCATTGGGGATAAACCATTATGAACATATCAGATTGTGTATAGTGTTCATTCATATCCCCCCTTCTCATTAATATTCAAAATTAGAGTCAATAGCTTATTTAATGACATACTATGAGATGCTGCACACTGCACAACTTTTAACATTTCAATAACAGAGGAAAATTAAAATTAAGTATGTTTGCAGAGCTGCCAGTTATTCCAGTTTTTCCTATTGTTTATGATTAAACATTCACTTTTAAATTTCTTTTGTCTTTTTGGTTGGCATTCTGATTTTTTTTTTTTTTTTTTCTCTTTCTTTTCTTTTCTTTCTTCTTTTTTTTTCTTTTTCTTTTTTTTATTGCATAATTTTTTTTCATATGTGTTTATTCGTCATGTTCATTTCACAGTCAGAAGATCAGGAATGATCTGTTGACTGTGTTTCCATTTTGCTATAGGGCTTAGAGGCGGAATATTGAGGTTGATAGCAAAGCTTACCTAACCAAACTTAAAAGCAACCAAGTTTACAAAGTACGAGTTGACAACTAAGGACTCCAACAAATAATAAATCTATTTATATCTTTACATTAATCTTCTTTTCTTGATTACTTATGTTGTACTAATAAACAAATTGTGGACTGTTCACATTCTACCACTTTGTCTAAAGATCAAAAGCTGAGTTACAATGTAAGTAAAGATTGGGTTCAATTTAAGATTTGTTACATTCTATCTATATCTGATACCTTCTAATAAGATAAATTAGTTATCTCGTGCATACTGATATTATCTGCTCCGCATAAAATTGCGTTATACAATAGTAACAATTAAAGTGGACGTATTGCCGATCACAAATCTCTGTAATATTGTGTCATTGCGTTAATAATACATGTGCATGTTAAAAATAATGTGGTTGATGTGATAATAATTGTTTTGTGTGTGTTGTTGTTTTATATTTTACAGCACTTTCATTCTGTATATGAAATATTATTCTTATTATGATTGTAAATGACAATTCATTTAAGTCATATAACATGTTCATTGCTTGTCATACAACAATTACGATTCTGGCTTTTTTCACCTGAAATGCAGATATATAATAATTTTCTCTGCTTCATATTACTTTCAGATTGTAACTTCCTGTGAAGAGATAGATGTTAGATTCTGAGGGTTCTCACGAGAGACTTCATCATCATCACTTGCAAACAACATAAAATCAAATACCAACTATATAATATATATCATTCATATCACCAAGGACTTTACTTCACTTTTACATTTTATTGTCATTGCACGCAGAGTTTGTGTCATTGCACGCAGAGTCTTTGTTTAAACTCAAACCCATCCCAGCATAGCAATTTTGGAAGAAATCAGATATGCCTTGAAATTATCAATCTATAGATTATTCCAATGATTGGCTTCTTGTCATTGGCTTATTTCCTTTTGCCACAGAAATGTATCATCCACATATCTGTTTAAAACCTGTGTATTGCATCTTGGTCTAAATTGAATTCTTGAACATACTCCATATACATACATGTATTTCATCTGGCTTCGTTTTGTTGTTTGTTTTATTTCTTTTCCATTAGCATGGTCACAATGTTTTTTTTAAGCTTCAATTCAACAGCAGGAAAACTGATCTTAAACAATGTTTTACATTTTACATTCATTATTTTTTTCAAAATTACCCACTAGTTTCAATATTCTTTAACCGCATAACATGAACATGATATGCCATCCCAGAATGTAGGTTATTATACCATTTCTAATCAAAGCAACTCATTAAAATGGAGTGACTTATTGAAAATGTATATCTTCTTTTTTTTCTGTTTACTCTCTGCATATCACTCCAAAGCCAAATCTATTGTGGCAACTCAACCGGAGCTCTGATTTTCGCGATAGTTAGTAGTTGTTGATTTCTAAATTGTGATCATATTTGTAATTGTCCTCTTGTTTTGGTCTGTAGATCTATAGCCTCAATGCATGCAATCCACTCAACATTGAAAGAAAATTGCCCTTGTAACCTCTGAACTGTAATTTTTCGTTTATGCTTATTATCGTACACCGCAATATCATGCTTTGAAAATAAAATCAAGACAAATAAATAAACAATTGAAACTAAATCCAATCATCTGATTCTTCATGAACTCTCAAAAAATATTACATTTTTTACTTTTCCCTTACATAAATACTATGTATATAAATAGCTACATCTTGACTGTCGACAGAACCATTACTTGTTAACATGGCCCGTATCTAATGGAAGCTAGAAGCTCTTACAAGGTCTTTGCCTCCTTATGTTAAAAATATGTATTACAGAATACACTTTATATCAATAAATCTGAATCATAATTTGATGTAAATGAATGTAACTTTTAATTAGTCAATTTTTACTCTGATGAATAATTATTGCAATAATATATCTTATTAAAAGTGGCCGGTATTCTCGAATGGTGACTAAAGTTAGTAGGCCTACTAAATACGTATTTAGTCACCCTTGCTATTGTCTCGAATAATAGCAAGGCCTACTAAATACGTATTTGGTAGGCCTACGAACTTTAGTCACCCTTCGAGAATACCGGCCAATTTTATTGATATCAGTGTTCAATTTTATCATGGACTGATATTCTGCAATATAAGTACTTACATAGCCTTGAAATGCCTTGATCATTGTACTACATAATTATTAAGGGTTTGTTGAAATTTGGCAATGCAAACTAGCAATGAAACATGTTTTATATCAGTATTCATAATTATGAGTGTATTTTTGAAATAATAAATACAAAATACTTAAAGCTTCTAAAGTAAATACTTGTCTGGTATTTATATTATCATGTGTAGTGTATTTATTGTAGCCAATCGTTAGATTGCCAGATTACCATTATAAGCTATGGCAGATAGCCCAATAACTCAAATATAGGCCCATTATAACTAACATTAAGGCTTATTTTATTTTCTTTGGAATGGTTCAATAAAAGTTTCTTGAGATATTAGGCCGTCAAGAAGTTCACTTATTGACCATAGGGGTAGGGTTCAGTTGGTCAATTCTTTTTTTTTTTTTTTTTTTTTTGTTGTTGTTTTTTCTTTCATTTTGATCACTTGTTTAAGATCAATATCATTATGTCACCCTAAGTTTAAGGTCAGTTTGGCACCCCCTAAATTTAAGATCGACTTGGCGCCAATGTGTGTTTAGGTCAATTTGCCCCCTTTTCCCCATTTTTCTCCTCTTTTTGGCGACCTTGCGAGCCTACCCCCCCCCCCCCGAGAATACGCATGTGGTAAATGCAGACAGCCGTTTTACTATTTTAAAACATGTCAATTTTGCCCCATACCGACAGATTAATGTGCTTTTGCTGCTATACGTCTAGCGCCATCTAGTGATCAAGAATTGAAGAGGAATGATGTTACACAAAATGTGCATTGTCACAGAGCAGTGTTGACAGACTTACAAAATGTTTACTTTTTATTCCAGACAAAGAGCATTTATGAGAGAGTAGGTGAGATATGCACATACCAATCAAAATGATTATATAATTTGAGGAAAATTGTGCACTTGCTGCTTCTATGTCATCTTGTTTTCACTTTCATCAATTCTTCATCATCTTTGTTTCTAAATATATTACTTTATATTTATGTGTCAACCTCGTACATAATTTCTTCTTTCCCTCTCTTCCTTTCTTTTAACCCCAATCAGACTGGGGGGGGGGCCATGATGGCCCCCCCCCCCCTCCGACATTTTCCGCGACCACCTCCGCCGCACGAAATTTTCTGATCGGCCGCTTGCTGACTTTTTACTTTCAAGTCTCGCGCATCTTTGAAACCATTTTCGCAAAAATCGGTTGTACCGTTACGATGCTGCATGATTTTCAAAAATATCCGTCAGACCGAAAATGGCTCAAAAACGTGATTTTGTGTACAAAGTAATGCAAATTGAGTTTTCTCACCTAATTCATAAAGATATGATTATTTTAACTTTCATTGGCTGAAATCAATTTATTTAGCATATTTATGCTTAAAAATGGTTCTTAAATGATTTTGCGTAAAAAAAAGAAAAAACAAAAGGTCGAAAAAACAATAAAATACATAAGAAATTAATTTTGAAACGAGAATTTTTTTCTAGTACAATTGTTAGGAATGCTATAAGAGAAATAATAATACACAAAATTAGCATTCTAGGAGCTTTATTTTTCAATTAGAGCAAAAAGTATGATTTCATGCATAAATTAGCATAATTAATTCATATAAAACAAAATTCATATTATTTTGGAAAAATTAACGCGCAGTCTTGTAGATTACATGGCTCACTACCATCGCGCGATCGGCGGCCGAGATCTTAGGGGGGGCATCATGCCCCCCCCCCCCAGTCTTGACAGCTACCAAAACACCCCAGTCGATTAGGGTTAAACTATCTTTTTTATTTGTTAAAGGGAATTTGTAAGGCTTTATGGAAGCTTTCGAGCTGTGGGGCCTGACATGCTCTCGCGTCATGATATTTCAAGAGAAAACCATGCAAATTAATTCCTACCCATCCTTTCTTGCTTCACAATAAGCAAAAAATTGATTATTTCTTCATTTACTGCAGTGTTAGCTAAGATAGCTGGTGTGGTGATATTCAGTCGATGATATCTCGGCAATTAAACGGCCGATAAGCTTTAAAATCTCAGGCGATTCCTGTCTGACCAAAAGATTGCAATTATGATTACAGAATTAGCTGGAGGGTAATATTTTCAGATACTGAATGAAGTTAAACAATCTAATTAACTGTATCATAATATGATTCATAAATCATGTATTTGTGTTCTTTTTGAAGTGAAACATCTTATAATACTTTTTTTTTTCTAACTTTAATCCTTACTCGTACACGATCTCACCTAATCTGTGCTCCTTATCAAGTATACTAAATATTGCTCAGGCCGATGTGATTTTTGATTTTGGCGCCCCCTCCCCCCCCCCCCAGTGGTGGATCGAGAAAAGGTACATCCTATTTTTTTTTATTATTTTCCCCGTTAGAGCCAAAAGGTACACTTACATTTTTTACTGTCACGCTAGCGGATTGATAAGCGGGGAGGGGGGGGGGAGGTTTAAGAAAAAAAAAATTCGGCCTTCGGCCAACCTTTAGGTCTATATATCAGCTGTAGGTGTAGGTTTAGATCTCCATAGGCTCATATCATGATATTTTTCAGTTTGTTTTGTTTTGTTTTGTTTTTTTTTTTGTTTTTTTTGTTTTTTTACATTTGCTCGATTTCGCGCCCCTGCATATGATCAATTTGGCGCCCCTAAGGTCAATTTGGCGCCCTTTCGGGCCCGCCCACCGGGGGCCCGGGCCCGTAAAGCCCCCCCCCCTCCCCCAGAATACGCGCATGTTGCTTGTCTATCGTCTTTGTATGGTAGGCATATCGACAAGGCTGCCAAAGAATTTTTCCTTTCTTTTTCTTTCTTTATAATCATATATTTCAAATGTCAATACAACACCGAAGGAAAAACTTTTTAGATAAGTGATGCAACTTTGTTTTTCTTTTTAGGTCCCAGTCTTCGTATTGTGCTTTATAATTAAACGACTCGCAGGCCGAATAGTGCAATTAGATTCCAAAATTTGGGGGAAAAGTCCTTAAAATGGGAAATTTTGAGCCTCAGTTGCACAACTCCCCCCCCCCCATAGCTACCCGGCCACGCCTTGAAAGATAGAATCATGAGTAAAAAACTAAAACAAACAAATGAACAAACAAAACAAACACACACAAAAAAAAAACTTATCGATGGATGGCCTACCCGATTGATAATAATTTACCCACCCTCTAAATTGTAATTTATATGCATGGCTGTCGCCGGGGGGGTGGGAGGGTGCGTCCCCCCCTCAGACCTTAAAAAAAAAAAAAAAAAAATGATGGAAGGCTGACCCGCTTGACAGAGACTGAACCCTGCTCCTATGGCCAATGAATAATGACCTTCTTGATGGCCGAAGGGCGAAAAATCTTATAGGCTATAATATTATCGCCCGGTGGGACGGGAAAAAAAATTGGGTGTAGGCTACCGAAATCTGAAATTCCAATTTCGCACCCTCCCTTAAAAAAAGCTGATGACGCCTCTGATATCGAAATGATTATGTACGGCCAAAAGCCCGGGGGAAAAAATGTTTATGCGACCCTCTCCCCAGGGGGTATTGGACTGTAATAAGTATTTTCTTTGACGCCCCTTGCCCCCAGGAAAATTAAAAATGGAGGATTCAGTGGGGTGCCGTTTTCAAGAAAAACAACAAAACAAATTACAAACAGTCCCTTGTAGTTGTACTTTTTTTTTGTAAGCTCAAAGTTGTTTTCGCTTCTTTTTTAAACACTTCCTGGGAAGTTTAATATAAGGACTGTGTGAACGTTTTATCCGACAAACTGTTATAAGCTACTGAAATGCTTGCATCTGATTGGCTGAGAGCAAATTTGTCGGATAAAATGTCGACAAGTCCTTTGATGAAATGCCCCCCCCCGGCCTATTTCTTATTCGAAGCAGCGCTAGTAGAACAAAATCAGCACTCACTCTGTTTTGTTTTTTGTTTTGTTTTGTTTGTTTTGTTTTGTTTTTTTTTTTTTATTTGATTCCCAGACATGTTGACCAGTTTGAACAGAATTCAACAATTTCACTTAGGCGGGGACGAAAATGTTTGTTGTTTTTGTTTTGTTTGTTTTTTTCTTTGTTTGTTTGTTTTTGTTTTGAAAATCAAACATTGAGCATAGGCCTACACAATCATGTTAATGAAATATTATATCAACGAAAATTTCCTTTTGCGCCCCCTCTTTTAAAGTTGTCTTATGACCCCTCAGCAGTTTAGGCCCCTATAAATCGCCGCTGAGTACATTATACAACAGTAGAGTAAAGATAAATAGGTCAACAAAAGTTAGTGAAAAGGTAAAACTTTTTTTTTCAATGTCCATGGTGAAGCTCAAATCAGACATCAGAGTAGGGCCTAAATTATTGAAACAGAATAATTTTGTAAGATCGCGATCGATCTAGCATATTTAATATCAGCCTCCGTCTGCCTCTGCCTCTCCGCCTTATTAATGATGTTGGTGCCCCAATCACCACTTTTGCCGTTTAACTCTTGTCTAGCTTATTCATTTTCTGCCCCAGGTCAATCAAGCCAGGATTTTTTTTGGGGGGGTGGGGGCGGGGTATTAATAGGTGCAGCTCTCCTAGGGGAAACTCTGGCCTAAAAATATGGAATTCATCGCCTGATAGCATCTAGAAATGGTTGTCCAACACTTATAAATAGAAGGCAGATAGTATCGATTTTGTTTTAAATTGCATGGGGGAGGCGAGCTAATGGCTCTGGCCCAGCAACCCCCATGTATTGTGTAGGCCTAGCCTGTACTGTGTTGGTTTCTGACTCATTTCTAAAAGCGTCATGAATCCACGGTAATGAGATAAACTCCCGGATGTATGAAGATGGCAATATCGTGCATGCACGATGTACGATCAACGATCCAATCATAAAAATATATTTGAGTCACGTGCGTGCTATTGGCCAATCAGAGTCGTTTTTATGTACACAATTTGCTAATAGACGACGAATAATTGACAGATTCTGAAGCCATTTAAACTGAAATCCGACTAGGTTTTCGATTTTATTTTGACAACCTGTGTGGGAATTCCAATTTGACGTGAAGGATATCGTAAGAGATTCAACAATGTATCACAAAGAGTGAGTATTTGTAGATATAAATTGTAAATTAATACTGGAATCCAACTCCTACTGCCCATACCGGTGCGATTATTTGAGTCAGTGCTGATCAACCGGTCTGTTGCCTGTGCTCCCCGCCCTAACGTCAGGGGAAAGGGGCGTAGCGCAGACCGCTGCGAGTCTCCGCAGCCGGGCTAAATTATCGACATTCATATCTAACGCACGGAAAAGTTCCCCATAATTTAGTAATTTATGCATGACGCTCGAATGATCACGATTAGCATATGAAATACACTAACCATTGTGCCTTCCAATGAACAATAGTCACGATAAAATTTAGATTTGTCATTTATTTTTTGGTAAGTCCTCATTTCTTTTATGCGTTTTGAAATATGTGGCGTACGTCCGACTGTGGATTCGTTGAAGTTCCTTTTTATATTTCTCTTCTTTATTCTAAAAAATATTGGAAGAGTGGGTCTACCCCAACCGTTTTGAAGTCGCGTCTGCAGTTTTTCTTGCGAAATGGTCCAATTTGGTTATGATTGACAGCGCGCACGACAAGCGGTCTTTTATCGGGAACAGCTGAATCGCGTTGTTCAGTTCGGTCAACGCACCAGTCATCGCAACCGGAGGCGGAGCTCCTCGCGATAGCTACCAGTAGCTAATCAGAGCGCCAATAATCAAAATGCATTGTCTCTATTTCTGTAAAAGCGGAAATGGTAGACTTTTTTCCGGTAACGTTAAGTTCTAACATTAATTCTAATGATGCAGCTCGATCATCCAAATGCTTTAGCATTCTTCTGGCCTTATCGTCGTTTCGGAAACCACTTGCTCAAATGCTTGTACTACAAGTGAATGGGGTGGAAAGAGGAAACCAATGCGTGTGACTGAATGAAGCGCTGCTGTACAAAGTGAACTGAATGGTGGTTTCCTCAATCACGATTATGCCATTCTTCTTTTATTCCCTTTGTGATTTTACCAATACTCAACATTATGAATGACTGTTTATAATAAAAAGAAAAATCTTGGCTTGGGACATTTTGAAAATGGAAATGAATCTCAGTCATTGAGTCATTCGGACCCGTCAGTTTTACCTCGGTTGTCTTGAAGAAATTTAAAGTTGAATTGAATGGTGAGGACTGAGTCTGAGGACCAAAGTCAGAGGCAGATTGATACTAAATTATCGACATTCATATTCTAAGTTCTAACTTTTTAACATTATTTCTAAACTAATGCTTGCAGCTCGATCATCTAAATTTTTTAGCATGTTTAGTAATAGTATTCTTCTTTTATTCCCTTCGTGATTTTACCAATAGGCCTAACGTTAGATCTACTTAACATTAGACTATGAATGACTTTTTAAAATAAAAAGAAAATCTTGGCTTAGGACATTTTGAAAATGAAATGAATCTGATTCGGACCCGTCACCTCGGTTGTCTTGAAGAAATTGAAGTTGAATTGAATGGTGAGGTCCGAGTCTGAGGACCAAAAAAGTCAGAGACAGATTGATACTATTATTATCAACATTCATATCTAAGTTCTAACATTATCTAATGCTTGCAGCTCGATCATCCAAATGTTTTAGCATTCTTCTTTTATTCCCTTCGTGATTTTACCAATACTTAACATTATTAATGACTTTTTATAATAAAAAGAAAAATCTTGGCTTGGGACATTTTGAAAATGAAATGAATCTGATTCGGATCCGTCACCTCGGTTGTCTTGAAATTAAAGTTGAATTGAATGGTGAGGTCTGAGTCTGAGGACCAAAGTCAGAGACAGATTGATACTGAGTTTGAGTCCGAGTGAGATTGAGTGAGTGAGAAAGACGGCATAATCGTGATTGAGGAAACCACCATTCACTTTGTACAGCAGTGCTTCATTTAGTCACACGCACTGGTTTCTTCTTTCCACCCCCATTCACTTGTGGGAATGCCCACTTGTGTACAAACCTGAGCGTTCATTTGAGCGAGTGGTTTCCGGAATGAAGATAAGGACAGAAAGACGGTTACCCAGAAATTTGTGACACTTCTTGATCTGTTTTTTTTTCCCTCCGGCTCTTGAGATCATACCTCTTCTTGAAGCTCTTTGTAGGTTATGTTGGTGACTGTTCCTGTAACAGGACTATCATGGATGATAGCATCTTGGTCTCCATACCCCTCATCTACATGACGATCTACAGCATTATAACACATGTTCAGCTCACCACCTACAAACCTTTACCCAAGATTCTGGAAAAATGCTGTAGGCTCAGCAGTCAGGTTTCCAGTTCCAGCTCAGTTTTCTTCCTTCTCTAATGGTTTGCTGCCTGTATCTTCCTTCTTTCTTTGCTCTGTCCCTTTCATGTTGTCTAGCTGGGTGTTCTTTCTCCTCTTCTACTCGTATGGGGAGCAGAATCTTTTTGTGATTCATGATCATCGATCATAATTTAGATCTAGAAATCTACAAGTCCGACAAAGGCTCAACTCAAGAGAGTGCTTTTCCTGCTTCAATGAAAGGTGAAGTCATGAAGAATTTGACTTTTTTTTCTATGTTTCTATTTTCATTATATTCCCGACATTGCAAAAACATGTTCAGGGAATGATTTTCCTTGTATCGCATAGCAATTTGCTATGCAATTTTCTCTCATTGGCACTGCTACACAAAAACTTCTTTGTGTATCAACTTTTTACTTAGGACTGTAGATTGTTGGAAGTAGTTTCCCAGCAAGCAAAACTGCTAATCAAATTTGAGAAGTGAAATTATACCCTGTTTTTCAGGAGTTTTTTATTGGAAATATTTTTTGCTTTGAGTTTGAGGCTTGCAATTTTCATTGCTCAAATCAGTTTTTTTCTTATTATTTGTTTTTTGTTTTTGGTGAATAGACCTGGGGTGAGTGAGGTTGAAGATATCAGATGCATTTGTGTTCTTGTCACTGAATAACTTGTTTGCAGACAAGGGTTTCCGCAATATTGCGATCTCAAAATTCTTTGCCAATAAAATATCACACACTCAGCTAAGAAAGTCAGAAAACTAATGAGACTTTACTTCAAGATTTATCCAAAAAGTCTATCAAGGATAGGTAATTTTATCAGGTTGAAGTAAAAATCTTCAATAGAATTTGGTTATTAATTTATAATTTGATGACATTGAATCGGAAAAGGAAAATTTCAAAACCCTCTTTCAAGAAGAATTTTCAACAGAAAAAATACAATATGGGTTCGCAAAAGTCAAACATTTGACGTCATGAGATGTTACAACCTTTATTTATACAATGTACGTACATGAAACACAAATTTGCCAGTTCGTATTTATACACGTACATGTATTGCTCTGATGAAGCCTGACAATTTGTCATTTTGTTTTGGGGTTTTAAATGAATTTGAAGGAAAAAAACTAAGAAGCCAGATGCCCAACTGAGTATATATAATCTTAAATATGTCTCTCTCATATCGAGGCTTCCTTGATTATTGGACAAGAAAAATACATTTCAAACATAACCAATGTTATTTTTTGGTGTCAGTTTATACAATTTCCAAGGTTATAACCCTGGCCTAATACATATACATGAGATGAACACCATGAAAACAAACATCCTGAAATAGGGAGATCATGTTGATCTTTATTTAAACATGCATTAACAATGGTTTCATTGCAATAACTTAAATTCCAACCCTTTCGTTGAGTTCAAACATCTTCTTCTTTTTTTAAATCTACTTTCATGTTTTGCATTGCATCAAAATTATCACCTATTTGTACAATGTAACCTGCATCAATGTTAGGGGCCATACCTACTTGAGATTATTTGTGCATGTTCGACCCCATCCCCCCCCCCCAACTTTCAAATATGCTCTGCGGCCCCTTAATGTCATGCGCCAGTCAAGATCCTGCTCGGTGATGATTTACAATGTTGATGCAATGCCTTGAAACTTCATGTTAATTTTATACACTGTAGAAGCGCTGGTGCACCAATTTTATGCCTGTGAACTTTACATTGTATTCATGATTGTGATTTGTTTTCTAGTAGAATATGGAAGTAAGGGCACAACTACATGTACAAATGTAGGACTATTACATGTACATGCTGAGATTTAAAATTGTTTCCTCCAGCAATAGGCATAATATAATTTTATGTACAACTGTATTAAAAAAAAACAACGATTATAAAAAAAAAAAAAAAAAATGCAAGCATGTGTGCAAAATTGCAATAAAAAAAAAAAGATACATTATAATGGAGATTAAGTTTAAGTGATTAAACAAGTATAAACAAGTATTGAAAACTTCCCTGACTTTATATTAAAAGAAATGTTAATCACATGAAGTGAAGTGGATATTAAAGTGCAAGGTCTTGTCACTTTGTGCTGTCATTGGGACTTTAATACAGCCTGGGTGGTTTTCAATAAGTCAGTCATAAACCATTGTGTAAATATTAACTTCCCGGAGGTAAGAAGCACACTCCTTATCAAATCATCGCTACTGGATTCTATCCTTACAAGTTTGCCTACTTAAAATGCTAATTTCATTACAACTCTGTATTAAATCAACCCTTCACTTCCCCTTGTCACAGTGTGTACAAATGTATAGTTGAGTAGGCGATGTGCACATACTGTTTCATACAATGAAACTGAGTAAGCATTCAAATCTCAGTGTGTACAATCATGTAGTACCTGCAGGCACAAAAAATATCAAGATTAAGTCTTGATTTCAGGCCCACATCTAGATTGACATTAAGCAAGAGTCTGAGCTTTATTAAGACTACATTCTAAAGGCCCTCTTCTGCTCGTTGTATTTTGACACACAGGAATCAGGATACACAATGTAATGTACTCTGCGTTTCAACTCAATGATTAATTAAATGTGTAGAGTCTGTACATGTAGACTAGATTGAGCCTGTGATATCCATTGGGTTCATTATAATGATTCAATTGTTGCTGGTTGCCTAGATAACCATTGACTGGTGTGGAACAGGAAGTCCCATTATAGCACAGACCTTAGAGGTGACTGCTATTTATTATAGTTGCCTAATTGTATTTAATGAGGAACTCATACTTGAACAATTTATGACTGTTCTTCTACATGACTGGTAGTCAGTCTTTGCTGTGCACTCATGGCTGAAACAGTCCTTAGACTGTGTCACACGCTCACCTCAGTATTGGCCTTGCATGCATACAATGTACATTGTATGTGTGATGAATAGATATTATTTTTATATTCGATTCGTTTTTGAACCTCAGTATTAGCCCTATTTATAAACAAATGTACATATAAATTGGAGATCTTTTTTATTAAATATTTCGTTGCTCTTCACGAAATCCCATATTCAAATATTCATACCAAGAACTCAACTAAAAGAAACTTTCCAACTAATGTCCTAATGGAGTCATCGTAGTAATTCTGATGATTTTCTACGAAGTGAACTCTGTTGGTCTTTGAAAAGGGGTACTCAACCCTCCTGATATTTTGTGATGGATAATATTTCAAAGCTGCCATACTTTTGTGTACACTATACTGGACAATCTTCCAAACGTTACTTGCATCAAGGATTCTGATTGTATAAAACTGATTGCAAACTCAATCCTGACAGATTTATGATTGATATCAATCACATGTACATGTAGACAGCCAGGGCTCAGCAACTTAAAAAACTTAAACACCTCATGTGCCATAACATAAATTTATGCAATCATACTCATTGTCCACACACAAATCTACCAGTTAGGTGTTCTGTGTGGCACACAAAAAAAATCATATGAGGCCAAAGGTCAGATTTACAGTATTGATAATGATCAAAGCCCATGTCAACCTGGGGGAGATTTCCTATTGATGGTGTATCGATTGGGTATTATACATGTACTTGTACACCTCCATGAACTTTCTACCCCTCTTTTGTTACATTGTACCTTCCCTCTTTCAAGCTTTGTGCTTTAGAATTAATATTACAATTTTGTAAACAATCATTGTTATTGATTTTGAGATGATAGGGTGAAAAGCCAGAGGTTATTATTTTTTTGTAGTGCCACATGTACATCTAAATGTGTCCAGGTACATGTACATTATTGTGGGGGGGGGGGGAATAAAACAAAGTCACTTTGCGAAGGCTTGTAAAAATGAGCTGTCGGGGAGGGAGGCCTACATGCTACAGTATCAGTGCTTCATAATAAGTATTTAAAAAAAAAAAAAAATTACCCAGGTACACTGTACATGTACATGTGTGCTATTGTAAATGTCGATATCAGTCATCAGTATCTTTCCATATAAAGTACATGTACCACAACCGATGAGCTTCAAAATCTCAGGCAATTCCTGTTAGACTTAAAGGCTTGTAAATTATGATTACAGCACTATAGTATAGCTGGAAGAGCGCTATTTTTTTTTTAGATCCTATACGTTGTTAAAATCCCAGTGATGTTGCTAATCAAAATGTCACAAAATTGCCATGAATTTAGTTTTTTCATTTCCACAGTTGGTGATCTAAAAGAATGATAGCGCTCTGTAAAACTCCACTGTTGACGTAAGGAGCCTAAGTGTTCCAATATAATTGATCTGCGTCAATGCTTTCAAAATGGATGCCCCTGAAAGAGTAAATGCCTCCCTTGTTACCATGACAACACTCAGCATTGTATGAAAGCACTTAGATGACAGAGATGCACTTCATGTACGGTATAGAAATTAGAATGATATTTACGGCTGCTGGCTACATTGTGGGCTACGCCTTCTTGAAGCCATTGTGCCTGAAGGCATTTAAGTTTTTTTCCCTTTGCTACTACAGGGGTGTACTGTACACTTTCTTTGTTTCTGTGTAATCAGGTAATTATTTTTGCAGAGCTTTAGGCCAATTTCTGGAAGGAAAAGGGTATTCTAATATTGCAAATTAATTTTCTGTCAATACTTGGCTGAATCAATCTGTTTTTAATAAAAAATAGTCATTCAATGTACTCCCCCGTACCGTCTCACTCTCTGTCTGTCTCTCTCATTCTGACCTTTCCATATTCCAGGTTGTGTAGGTTAACCAATGTTGGGTATTTTTGGATCGTTTAATAATTTTTTTTTTTCTTCAAATAGCCCAAGATTTTATGCCGTTTTCTCCAATAATCATGCAAGAAAATTTAATGTGTTTACAGTAGTTTGAATTATCATTTTGTTTTTACACTATACTTTTTATCTAAAGTGGCATTCAAGTTCTAATATACAATAAAAATTCTTTTGCACATTTAGTTTTTGTTTTTGAGAATAAAAATTTTGTAATGTATGTGAAAATTTGGTTTCTTCAATTTATAGTTCAAATTGAAGATGATCAGCCATGCATTGATGTACATGTACGTACGTGTGCATGTTAGGCATTTTTATTGATTTTTCAATCATGACATGCATACTGTAATTTGTCACTGGAGCGGATGAAATGGGCCAGAATTAGGAAAAGAAGGGCATCTGATTTTTTTTTTTTAAATGATGTTTAACTGATCAATTCAAAGTATGAAATTAAAGGTCAGAATAGAATTTAAATGTACGATTAGGGCCTGCTCCCCGCAAATACATTAGCCTTGTGCAAAGTACATTATTAATGGACATGGTACTGTACTTGTACTGCGTTGATTAATCAGTGAAGTGAATTTAAATTAGTATCAACTCCAACAACACACAATTTTATTTTACCACAGGAGTGTAAGACTTGTGATTTTACATTACTCCTAGAATTTCTGGAGAGAAATATATCTTTTATTACACACACTTTATGATCTCATTGTGTCAGATCTCATTTTCTATTTGCAAATTTATAACAGTTAAGGGGGGATTTTCTTTAATTATTCAAACAAAATGTGTCATACACACACAAAGTTCAGGTTATGACTTAATACAATGTACATGTAACAGTATTCTTTTCTTCTCTTCGTATAGAATGCATATTGTTTTTGCACCGTGTATCTTTTCGATGATGGAGTTGTTTAACTGCATTCAGGATATCGAAGAAAAAAAAAATCTTTCACGTGCACTGACAGCATGCAGGGCCCAACAGCTCAGATTTTTGCAAGCCTCCACAATGTTACTCAATCTATTAGAGCAGTGGTGTACATGTACATGTAGGTGGCAAACCTGGGTTTTATCATTACTAGGATATTTGCCATACCATAGACAGTGAAATTGACACCTCATAATAATGCTAGGCTTTGATACTCTAATTTATATCACCCCTGTGTTATTCTACCAATGCAATATGCCCTTAGTCTATTTCACATATTTGGCATTCACTGGACAATTGAGACAAAGCTTTACTTTATGGAGAGGAGGAGATTTAGTTCTGTGTGAAAGACTCACATACATACATTTGTATTGTACATTGCATGGGAAAGATCTGCAGCGCACTCTTCATATACCCTTTTTAATTACCATGCACAACCCTTTTTAATTACCTCACAAGTTTACAGATTTGCAGTTGGAAAATTAATTGAAATATTACATGTATATTCATGTACAAGGTTGTGGTTTCAAACAATGTTCCTTTAGATGTAAATCAATGTGAATCAATTGTCAAATGTAAAAGACCCATACTTAAACTCAGAGATACACACATCCATGTGTGAAAACATCAGCACCCAATTATGAATTGGGGGGGGGGGGATATTTAAATGAAAGAAAGTGAAAACATTAGAACTTACAAATTATTAAATTAATTAGCTAGAAAAAATATTCTGAGTATAAAAAAACCTATACCACACCCACATTTTCAAATAGCATGGGATTCAAGTCAATAATGTAATAGTGTGAAAGACCCCATACACATGTCCTTCACTGCAATATTCATTTCTCTATGGAATTGAGTTGAAATGAAATCTGGGTTAGATGTGAACTGATGATTGTTACATGTAGTTGTGTTGTTCACACGGTACATGTACATGTATTCTCACTGTGAAAGACCCTATAACACACACACACACACACAAATACACACAATGTTTCAATCAATGTACATACATACATGTAGGATTCAAATAATTTTAAATGTTTAGTGTGAAATACCCCATACATACATGTGTCCTTCGCTGCAATACTAATCTCTCTGTGGAATTGAGCTGAAATCAAATCTGGGTTAGATGTGAACTGATTATTGTTCACACAGTAGGCCTGCAATCGGGGTTAATAATTCTTATTAAAGGTTTCTTATTCTCCTGAATTAAAGCCTCTATTGCTAACCCCAAATCAGGTTTACACCGATTGTATATAATTCTCAAGGTTACATTGTATGTAAATTATGAAATTAAAACCAAAAACGATAGGCATGAGCGGACCCCCCACCCACCCATCTGCTCAGGGTTTCACCCTACGATTTGTCAGGTTTATAATTCTCTATCTTTCGAGGTTAATAGACCCTGTCATAACTCCAAGTTAGCTTCAAGTTATCCTCAAGAAATTGATTACATGTATCGAGGGTAACTTGGAGTTAACTTTACATTAATAAGACTGGTTGTGTGAACGTAACTTAGTGAGTCTTCCTCTCGGTGTAAGCTGTGAAAATATACCACTCCTTGAAATGACATTTTTGCTCTAGCAGTGCGATATAATGCATGGATAACTGTGGTTGATTCGTACTGGATGCCTGAATAAATAGAGATTTACATTATTTGTATACAGGTCTGTTTTGTGAAGCGAGGTAATTTTATGTGCATGACGTGAGAGAGATAGAGATACATTACATGCGGAAAATGCTTTTAAGAGAGAAAAAAAAAATAGTGATTACTGAAATTTGTACAGTACATGTATGTAGTGTCTTCTCTCAGCCATATGCATCATTCTTTTCTTTTCTTTTCTTTTTTTTTTCTCAATAATTTTGTTTTTATGTACATTGTGCATGGCCATGTAGACAACAATTTAAAAGAATGGCAGGAAATTAACCACAAAAATAGCAAATAGGAAAAATAGCAAAGGGGCAACTGAGAAAAGGACATTGTTGATATTGCATTGTAATGATGTCCTGACGCTCGGCATGATGTTTTGCCCACCTGTCTTCGATCCATTTAATCCAATTAATCAATATTTCTGAACAAGTTTCTCTCTCTTACCCAGCTACATGAGGAAGATCAGCAGATCATATCAAGCCCAAGAACGTTTGGAGTTAATCCTATTATTGGAATGTGTCCATGACATATTCAGTATTGCGAAAAGTCAAAGTGGTGTCTCAGAACACGTTCACAATCAGGCTGAAAGATAAAGGGAGGGGGAGACCAAGAAGTAGAGACGGTACTTGTGCACTCAGAGAGAATAAAGAAACAGAATAACACACCTGTATTAAATACAGAAACCAGACAGACAGACAGTGCAAAGACAAACAGATATAATGGGCAGCAGAGAATAAATATACATAACGTATATGTAGACATTAAGAAATTATGGATTTCAGGGCAAAGAAAGAAACGTTAGGACAGTCAAAGAACTTTACAAATAATATGGAGCAAAGGCTAGTCAAACGGAAATCGTGACAGTTTGATTGAAACTAATGCAGTTCGCTTCAGTTTCCTATTCTCTTTCTTTCCTAATTGAAAAACCATCCATCTACAGTGCAGTGTCGAACAGAAAAAAGAGAAGTGTTTCATTCACGAGAGAAAGGTGTTCACTCTGACGAACTGTTAGTACTGATACATTTTGAGTTTCACAGGAAGAAATGGATGGATCGCTGATTTGAAGAGCTTAGTGAAAGTGACAGGGCATGCCACGAGTGTGTGGTCTTACGCGTTAGGTTAAAAGGTCTACATGCAATGTACACAATGGCGGAACGGGGGGGGGGGGGGGGGGGGGGGGGGGGGGAGGATGGGGCACAGGCCTATATTAAATGTAATTCTGCATGTCACGATTGAGAATATCAGAATTTATGTACATGTTCTTGTGCAATGTGTAGGTACATTTATATTGTGAAAAGATTTGCTTTGAGCTGAATACAAGAGATACCAGATTAAAATGATGACAAGATTAAGAATTTTCTAAAATATATACATGTATGTAGTTCTGTTTTAAAGATCCTATTTGTTTTGAGAGATTTTGTTTATCTTTGGGCTGAAGACAAGAGAGACCAGATTAAAATAAAGAAAATGTTAACAAAATTCTATGATTCTCTAAAGAATAATGTGTTGTTTTCAAGATCCTACATGCATGTCTTTTGAGAGATGTTGTTTAACATTATTAAAAGAAGATGATGATATTAGACGGGTATAAAATATACATTACTTTCAATTGAAAACGAAATGCAGTTTCAATCTCATGGTAATGTGCTTTCATTATTAATTCATTCTGCTATCAAAATTCAATTTCACAGAACATTTGAAAGGGCCTCTTCTCCTGTAGATATGCAATCATAATTACTGTTGCTTCCCAAAGTGATCATTATCCATGGCCCACTTCACACTCAATTGGCAACATTCACACGAGACATTTAAGCCGATCAAAGTTAGAGAATATGAGCTTTCACAAATTAATGCTTTGTTTATTGTTTACTACTGTACTTATGAAAATATTCGCAGTAAATTAATTCCCGCAGATTTCGCGCAAAGATTGGCAGGTGCCAATTTAAAAATGCAAATATATGAGCATACTTTTGCATGCATGTTTTGAATAGGTTCAATTGTGTTCTTACGTAAATGCAGCACAAATTTAAGAACCAACAAATAATGTTTGAGGCCACTCAGCATGAAAAGTTAATCAAGCGAAAATAAGAGCAAAAAAAGTAATGTCGAAATAAGTTGTGATGGAAGCTGTTTTTTTTACATGATTTTATAATGGACACATTAACTCTCATTAGCAGTGAACCATTTGTATAAAAATTATATTAAACATGGATATTAATTTAGACTTTCAACATGTTGAGATGAACTAAAAATTTGACCAAATTTTCTTGTCTTCCTCGACTGGCATTCTTTACAAGGGAGCTTTAGATTTCTTGGATTCTTTTAGAGCTTTTCTGGGCCTCACAAATCTCCATATCCCTTTTTATTATCTTTCCCTGGCTCATCGGCTGATTACAGCCCGTGTAACTCATATCATGAAGCTCATATCACGGGGGTACACATGTACATGAACCCATTTATACCGACGAGCTTACCACATGGATGGGTCTTTATTACCGAGCAGTTCCTAAACTTTGCAATCAGCACGATCTTTGCCGCGAATCACAAAGGTCAAAGCTACCTGTAATTCTCAAATGTCTTTTGTGAAGTAGAAAGGTCTGTTTTTCAAGTCTTTTGCTCTTTTCATGTGAGAAATTGATGTGCTGTTCTTAGGTTGCAGAATTTTGTAATCTCCATGATCTGTGCTGTGAATCATAAACTTGAATGTCTAATTTCTCAAATTCCTTAGTGTGTAACTGTGAAAATTTACAGGACAGCTTTCTTGAGTCTTTCATAATTTTATTAGAATCCGTTTTATAAATGTTACTCTTCATTTTTTTTTTCTTTTTTTCTTTTTTGAAATATATTCACAAATTGCCTTCAAACTTGACTTTTCATTGTCCATATTATTCCAGTTGTTTGTTAATTTTCCAGTGCTTTGAACACTTTGCAAAAAAATAGCTAAATTGCTCTTTTGCACATACATTTTAACTGGAGACTGAACAGTTAGGGATTATAAAAACAAACTACATGTTCATTTACATTTTTTTGTATATTATTAGAACAGTTGGCTAATCATCATTTCTAGTCAGGCTTTTATATAATGCACATTTTAGTACATCTCAAAAGATAATCTGCATGCAAGGTTCATTTAATACGAAACATTGTTGAAGCAGAGTAGGGACAGTTAAATCAGAGGAAAACATTAATTGTATAATTATGTCACCAGACACTATTATGAATAAATAATGAAGGAAAGATCAACCTCGACTATACTTGATCATATTCAATGATCATGTCATCTGTAATTCATGAACTTTTCTTATTATCCCCATAAAAATGGATTAATGCAGGAATTTAATCTGGAAACAGGAATCTGTCAGCTCTAGGGTTTATATCAAGAGTGAGCTATTTGGGTGGTAATTTCATCCCCTCGGCCAAGATTTGCACGCGCTGCGTATCGGGTTTCTACCATCGGGCTGCGAACCTCGGCGTAATCCAACAGTCTTCTGAATAAACATGTTTGGTGATGAGCCCTGTTAAGTCATGCACTCGAATTTATCCACACTCTCCCGAAATAAAAAAAACACACGTTCGCTGTCTGCTGGTATATGATGAAGAAGCAGATAAATGTTTGCACTGCTTTCTGGTCCCTCTTGGCCTCTCATAGATTTCCGATTCTTTTCAAGGCTTTCTTTCACCGGACATTGTTCCATCTCTTCAGGGATTTCTTGGGTCTGGTCCGCTTGGTGTGTTCTCATTTTTGAGGATTTGCTTTTCCTGTGTGATTTGAAGGCCAACTTGTTTTGATTGTGTAGGTAGTGGCTAAATATACCAGAATACAGGTTGTTATTATTAAAGGGTTATTTTTCCAAAGATTTATTATTCCTAATATTCCAAAGGTTTAATTCTTTTGAAATTTAATCAGGTTTGTTTATTGGAAAGTGAGAAATAACTTTTTTATTTGGGGAAAGGAAATACATGTAGGGTTCGTCAATTTGAAAATGAACATGTACCTTAACCCTCCATGGAACTCTATTCTAAATTAGGAAAAACAAACTTCATTTTATTTTCAAATTATAACAAGCATGAAGCCCTTTTGTCACTTCCAGAGAAACACAGCTTTTTGGTATATCAAATGCATCCCTACCCCTTTTCTTTTTGAAAAACAAACCTAAAGGATTATTGCAGCAAAGTTTTGATTAGTGTTGAACATCTAGATGTACATGTACACATGTATGTCTCTAGTAGCCATAAGCAAACACATGTCACAGAAATTATTTACAATACAATGTAGGGCATCATTTTCTTACAAATCGGCCCCTAACCTTCAAACCAATCTGAAATTTCTCAAAATTAGATCTTTTCTAGATAGGTCTGTACTTACAATGTAAATACTAGACTACAAATTCCAATACTAAAAAATGATTAACACTGAGCGCTGCATTGTGCTCAGTATTTTATGTATGGTAAAATATTATTTCATCCCCATCTCTCAGTCGTAATCTGGTAATGGATAGATCGAGAGAGAGAGACACCAATGTTATTCATGCCTGACTGCATCTTTTCATCCCTCGGGAATTGTCATTTTCACTTCCTTGATTGCTTTCACATTAAAATATATCCTCTCCCGTAAGCTCCATTTATATTTCATATTCCAGTATTATTTTGTCCTTCAGAGTGTGAAGAGTGGTTACTCTGCGTTACTTGACAAGAGTTGTGGCTTCTAGCTGAGAATTTAATCCATTGTGCAATTTATCAGGTTTATTTTTCTTTCAAGCTGGAGTACTTTTTCACAGAGAGATTCACAATTTTGAACTGTATCACGGTATGTAGGCATGTTATTTAAAGCAGTTTTAATACAGGCTTCATAAGGTAAAGATTAAGATTGTATTTAAAAAAAATGCCAGAAATCTTCTGAAGACTGCTTTCTACAAAGGTGAACCTAATACTGTAATAAGCCAATATTTTCGCGATTTTGGACTAGTTGGGGAAATTCGCGAGAGCAAAATTTCACGATTTTGGTGATCACTTCATCATTATATTTATAGCCTTGTCGATGAACGACTCGCGAAATTCGCGAAAAATAACCAATACAGTACCCTCTATAAAGTACATATAGTACAGTCAATATATGGTTTAACCTCACACTAATTGCAACAGAAAATCTGAAACATGTATCTTGATCAGTAAAGTCTCCTCTACAA
>CALNVZ010003426.1:38319574-38354075 GCA_940671915.1 Paracentrotus lividus
CACGTCATTGCATAATAAAATTGGCTACCTCCCTTGATCACCACGGCAACCGTTCCAAGATTGTGTTGGAACTCTGGCTTTACCAAGGCTACAATTAAATTATCTCCCGGTGATCTTCTGCGTCCCTTGTAATAATAGTCTTGTTGTGCAACAATTTTCGAGCATTAGTCAGTCAGTTTTCTGCTAATCCTGAACTTTAAGACGAGCAAACGACATGGGAGGAGGAGTCGTTGCGGTAGACGGGTATCATTTTCATCACGACACACCACTTGCACACACCGCTATCGGAACTGTAATGTTTGCAGTTTGAATCTGGATTTGAACAATAAAAATCTTGCATGTGGGCGGGCATCTATGTTGACTTTTAGTGCCTTGTACATGTACATTGTACATATTAGTTAGGATTCTTACAGGATTGCTTTGGGAAGCACGGACATTGCTGATTACAAAAGAAATCTGTTGATTGAGCTCCCATGTTTGACACATCAACATATTTTGGCAGGTCCATTTGGATCTGAACTGTGATCAAGCTTTCATGAATGGATAATTCATCATTTTTGTGATTTTTTTTCATTCAAGGAGCCTTTATATTGAATTGGAAATTTGCGTAAGGATTGACTCGCAAAATTTGGTTGAACAAATACTTGGCAGTTTATACAATTCTGATCTTTCGAAATACCAGGACAATAGAAGTAAAATAGACTGGATAAGTGATGAAAAGGACTGGATGCGAGCTTTTCGCTTTTGATGTGGGGAACTTTAGGCAGTTGGCTGGTTACTGCCTATCTTATCAACTTTGTTAATGTTTACAGAGTACATGTTGATCCTATCATGGATGGAGATAAAGTTCATGAAATATATCGCAAGCTAAATGCATCAGTACCTGCTGGTATCTTCACCGATGATGATGATGATGATCTCTCTCGTCAGGTAGCATTCAAGTTGCAGTTGTTTATCTCCTGCTCTACCTTCTTGACTCAATATGCTGTACTGTTTACTTTCCTATTAAACTGTCTTGTGTTTTGATTGTGGATTTCATTATGATTATGAGACTAATTGGAGCGGCTTAATTGCGAGGTGGATAGGAGCGCTATAAAAACAGACAAATACCTTCCTCATTCCTCTTTAAAAATATTCCCTTATTTCTTTTCTGTTTTCTTTTTTCAAGTTTTTGCTTTACCATATTCTCTCTGCTTTCTTCTGTGTGTCTCTCTGTTTCTGCCTGTCGCTATCTCTCAATTTCACTCTCTCTCTCTCTTTGTCTGTCTGTCTATTTGTTTGTCTGTTTCTCTCCGAACTACACTATGTACATTTAATATCTTTGAGCATCTATTGTCACTCTATCACATCACAATTCACTCTTTTTGTTTATACAAATTTTAAATCTTATATTTATACAAGCATACCAAACTGTGTACATGTACATTACATGTAGATACCCTTATAAAAGACAAGACTTCAAAGTATCAATTTTTAAGGACTTTTTTAACCAACGTTTGTGTGACTGTACTATACATGTACAAGTACTTAATTTTAACGGATACAAAAGTAAATTGCACTTGACATACTTTCCCTCCCTTTCTCCAGTAATGCAATACAGCATGCATTAGTGAAACTTTGATAGGTACTCTCCCTCCCTTTCCCTGTAATGCAATACAGTGTCCATTACTGAAACTGACATCAGCATCGATTTCTGAAACTTATAAAACTTCCCTCCCTTTTCCCTGTATATACATGTACATACAATACAGCATGTATTACTGAAACTAACATCCTTTCCCTCCCTTTCCCCCATAATACACTATTTCATGCATTACTGTAACTTACAAACTTTCCCTCCCCATAATACAATATGCTGTGCATTTTACTGAGAGTAGCAACCTTTCCCCAGTATTATACAATAGAGCATCCATTACTGAAACTGACATCAGTGTCGATTACTGAAACTTAATACTACAATGTAACTTTACTATAACTTACAAACTTTCCCTCCCCATAATACAATATGCTGTGCATTTTACTGAGAGTAGCAACCTTTCCCCAGTATTATACAATAGAGCATCCATTACTGAAACTGACATCAGTGTCGATGACTGAAACTTAATACTAACTTTCCCTCCCTTTCCCATACAGCGTGCATTACTGAAAGAGAAGAGAATGCGACACAACCAACCCTTGATGGTACAACCCAATGAAGAGAGGCAGGGGTCTGGAGGAAAGACGCGCAGAAAAGTACCAGAAGAAGTGCGCCCTCTAGTGTCCCCATCACACAGCTCGTCAGCGAGTGATGGACTGCAAGGTAATTATTTGAACTTTTTTTATAGGCATGTTTAATACCTTGTAAGGAATGGCTTGATATATTTTGATTAGGTCTCTAGGAAGTTGGTACACTGTTCATAATTTTAAAGACATTTTTGCATAATGTACAGATATTTTTGCAATTTGAAAGGAAATTCGCAAGATTTTATGATGTTTTCATGACTATACATACATGTAGCCTATAATAAAGTGGGCATTTTTGTGTAAACCGATAAAGAAAATTTGTGGAAATAAAGCCCTCACAAAATTTGGGGAAATGAAACCCTCTCTAAAATTTCAGCTTCTACTGTAAGAAAGATAAAACATGTACATGTATAGCAGCAAAGTCCCTAGAGTTAAAAATTTTGTGTCTCTGTGCAAGATACAGCTGTAATAGATGTACACATGTACAAATGTACATGTATGCCAGTGTTTTGGTATTTACTTCTGATGATATGCACAATAATGATGCCATTTCTGAACAAATGAGACTGAAATCTAAATTAAAACTAGGAAATAAAATCAAGACATCATCAATCACCCAAAGTCAAACATTGCCTGCTGTTGGCTAATCATGAAACGAAGCGGAGCCAGTCCAGCTATTAACATGGTCTCGATCACCAGGAATAAATCATTATACTCTACCTCATAAAACTGCCTTTGTATAGTGCTCTGAGAAGATTTCATTTCCTGGCTATGTGCTCCTCTTACTCGTAGCCAGTCACGACAGTGTATTTATAAGCTCGTTCAGACATGAGAAAACCTATGCCAATACTCCACAAAGAAACCATTAGATGTGCATGTACAATGTGCATTATGTACATGTATGGAGTATTATCATTGTGTGAAAGAGTCATGCACACAAAAAATAATCCTCATAATAGTTACATAGCGCTTAATATTCATATCCACCTTGGTGTTTCTATTAAAGAGCTTAATGTTATACAGTATAATAATGTTGTACAAATGTACTTTGGAACATTGTACATAACATGACAAAACTCGTCATGAAATTTCTTGAGCATTATACACAAAATAAGAGGTGATATCTACATGTACATGTACATTGTATACCGACAGATCATGGACATTGTAATAAATAACTGATTTGTAAAGTTTTGGTTCGCATACAAAATGGAACTTCAGTTTGAAATAATTCTCAAACCTCTATACAGTTGTAAAACGTTCCTTTATACGATGAAACTTTTAGGTCTGAATAGGGGAATATATGGAGTCTGTCGTGACATTGTGTTTATGATGGCAATGGTTTATTGGTCCGGAAAGCCATGAAAACCCAGGCATGTTCCTAAGTATGACATTTATTTGTAAAATGTCTCATGATTAGAATCAGATCTAGGAAGAATTGGGAATTTTTTTTATAATGAACAAGAGGACCCTCAGATAGAAAGTTAATGTATGTGTTGACTTTGGAATCTGAGTTAAGATCAATAGGCTTGGTAAATTGTAGATGTTATGATTTCTACACATGACTTTAACCCTTTAGCACCTAAACCGTCCGAGACCGCCCCTCAGCTTACTCACTAAACCGCCCAAAACCGCCCCTGTCTTAAGCACGCTATAGTCAAGATAGTATCAAAAATATGTGATGAAACATGCTCATACTTCTTTTGGATTACCCTTTGGATGTGTGCTGTCCGATTCTGCAAAAAAAAAGTATGTTTTAATAGCAATTTTAATTGAAAAAACTTGATTGAAACACAGCATAACCCTTTCCGCTAGTGAGTAAACTGACACTTTTCACGAAGTCTCTAGGTGCCAAAGGGTTCAAGGGGAAAAATGATTGTTATCCGCAGGAGCAATCAAATTACATGAACCATAAAAAGTTTTCTTAAATGATGTGTTTTAATAAGGTGAAGAAAATGTAATTTTTTCGGAAGATTATCATTGAGTCTTACAAAAAGGAAAATTGCTTGTTTTTAAAAGTGAAATGATTGTCATGCATCTATATCAGACTTTACATATATTTGAGATTTGTATGTGTAAATCTTTCATTCTGTTTTTTTCTCCACATGTCAGTGTTTTGCAAATATTCATGTTTTTATTTCTTTCTTGATTTGTCAATTTGTAGGTATAGATGGACCAGCTGCCACATACACACTGAATAACTCCGGATCATTTACAACGGTTCAGGTCCTAACAGTAGAATCATCGTCAGATCCAGAACCAGTGCCAAAATCTAAGGGAGCAACAGGTATGGATCCACATTATTAAGTACAAAAGACCAATCCACCCCCCCCCCCAAAAAAAAAAAAAAGGAAATAAAGAAGAAGAAATGAATAAAATGAATAAATAAACAAATGAAAAATAGAATAAATAAATTTGGGGGGGAAAAAAATAAAAAGAATAAAAAATAAAATGAATAAAACAAAAAAAAACAAACATAAAAACTAAATAAAAAACAACAAAGCAAACCAAAACCAAACAAAGAGAAATGAAAAGCTGAATCTAAAAATATAATTTTTGTTGGGATTCTATATTTCTATACTGTACAAAAGCATGCAAAAGGGTGATTCCATGTTGTGTTGTACTGTATATTTTGATATTTCACCTCCTTTTGAACTGAAAACTAAAGAACAGTTTTGTGATTGATAGTAATCCTTGAGTACATGTAGTACCGGAAGGGGTACAAGAACCAGGACTTAACTTACCTGGATTACACATCCATACAATAGAAATTGAAAATAGTACTGTATCATGAAGTAAATAAACAAAAACATGGAATCGCCCATAATAAATTGTAGCAAAATACAAACAGTCAAGCAAAAATTCCTGTTCAGGCCTGTGGCTCTGGTGAAACAGCAAATAACTATTCAAAAATTGTATCTTACAATTGTGGGAGGATACTTTTTAATGGCCAAAAAGGGTAACAAGGACATATTTCATTTAATGACTCTTGATTAAAAAAGTCTTTATAATTTCGTTCATTCCCGTCATTCTCGCACCCCACTAGAAACGGAGCGCAAACTAAAAGCCATGGGCATCTCCGGCACAGTGCCTTTCGAGGATCCTGACGACGGCATACCGACCTCGACCCTCCCTGATGGAGTGATAGCCCCAACAAACATCAACCCCCCTCCCCCATACAGCCAAGTACAGCCAAGTTCAGGCTACGAACCCCCCTCACAGAACCTCAGTTCAACAGGGTACACGGCAGGAGGGGGTGGAGGCTTCACACCAACGCAACCAGTACAGGAGAAAAAGGTATGTCAATATATTGGTGGTAGTTTACTTTAATGCTCGTCTTAATTTTCCGGCCGTTTTTATAAAGAGGTGTCTTCAGTTGAATTTCACTCAATGTTCAATGTAGTTGCATGTTGTAAATTACTCTTCTCGTGGAATATATATATTATATTGTACAGCCGCGAATTTGAAAACTTGGGAATATATGAGCATATTTTCTTATTGAAAAGCAGACTTTGAATCTATTGTGTGCTTTCTTACATGTACATGCTGTGGGAATTCAAGAACCCCAAAATATATTTTTAGGTCACTCATTGCGAAGGTTCCACGACAAGTGCTGTACCCAAAATTGCTCCACGGCAAATTCCATACACTAATGGAATGACCAACTTCAACCCTGGACTTCATAATATACCCTACCCTAAACCTAACATAAAACCCTATTACAACCCTAACCCTAACCCTACATCTTTAGACAAAATAAAGCCCAGAGAAATTGTCGAGGAGCAAATGTCGTGTTGCCATTGCGAAACATTAATTGTGTTATTGCAAAGTTTGATTTTACTCATTATATAACAGATGTATTCATAACGCATATTCATAATTATCTCTATTACAGCAAAGACCTGACAGCGGGAACAATAACCTTGCCGGAGCTGTAGGGGGCGTCCTTGATGGGCCAGATTTAGACCGTTTTGTCTTGGCTCCAGCACCACAAGGCCAGTCCGTAAGGTGTCGAATCACACGTGATAAGAAGGGCGTCGATCGTAGCGTATATCCAACATACTTCTTACATATGGAGAGAGAGGATGGAAGAAAGGTTAGCTTTTGATATCAAAATAAGAATAAATTGTACTTTCTAAGAGTCACATTACGTAAAACTCTCGTTTGAGAGTCGACCGCATTTCGTCTGATGAAATGCGGTATTAGACCCTCGTGTCAAAAAACCTTGTTTGGAGATCCAAGATATATCATTTCCATGCACTATCAACCCTGCATGGCCAGGTAATTCCTGTTATCTAACTTTTCATCTCCGCAGGCCAGCCTGAGCGTTGAGCCAGGGTTAAATGATAAACAGCAGCTGTGATATTACGTAAGAGCAGCTCTGCCTGTAGTAGGCCCTTCGGAATGAAATGATTGTATTTGATATTTTTCAAATTTTCAAAGGCATATTATATTCAGAAATCTAATGTTAATTCGTTTTCAATTTCGAAAGAAGAAAATCTACCGTGGAATAAGGAAAGTAAGAGAATAATAAATGAATAAAAATGTATCTATACACACATCCAGATTGTTTAATGTAAACAATACTGCCACCTCGTGTGGCCCCCTGATATTTCGCAATCAGCTTGGGATATAATTCTCTAGGATGGTAATGGAAATCATGATATTTCTAGTTATTTTCACAAGTGGGTGAGACACAACATCGTTAAGGCCTTGTTGTGTCATTTCATAAGGTAACAAGATGTGTAGTATCATGTATGCAAAATGTAACTGAAGAGGAATTTAATGATTTGATCATGTGTCACTTTACCGTATGTATTATATGCCTGGCAGCCCAGCCAGGTGCGTCCAGTGCTAAATATTATTGTGTTAATAAAACAATTTATTTTCATTTGTAATTGTTGAATATTGTATGTTTTGCCAAATAAAATGATAATAATAATTGATATATTAAATCTAAGCTAGAGTCCTGACAAAACAGCCCCAAAAATACAAATCTTTGACTTCAATGTGTGTTTAATTTCTAGTGCTCATACATGTATATGATTTGTCCTTATCTTTGTAGCAATTTCTGCTAGCAGCGAGGAGTCACTTTATGTATTATATGCCTGGCAGCCCAGCCAGGTGCATCCAGTGCTAAATATTGTTGTGTGAATAAAACAATTTATTTTTATATGTAATTGTTGAATATTGTATGTTTTGCCAAATAAAATGATAATAACAATTGATATATTAAAGCTAAGCTAGAGTCCTGACAAAACAGCCCCAAAAATACAAATCTTTGACTTCAATGTATGTTTAATTTCTAGTGCTCATACATGTATATGATTTGTCCTTATCTTTGTAGCAATTTCTGCTAGCAGCGAGGAGGCGTAAGAAGAGTAAGACATCCAACTATCTCATGACAACAGACCCAACAGATCTCTCAAGGGATGGTGAAAACTTTGTTGGCAAACTAAGGTAGGTATTATGATAGCGCAATCAATTTCTACTCACTCTGCTTGGAAATCAGGGAAAAACATGGGAAATGGATTTCACTTTTCCAGTCAGATCAATTAAGATCAAACTGTTGGTTATATCCTTGCTATAGTGTACCACCCTGCGTAATGCATGGTTCATGATTTTTGGAGTCCGCTGGATACGTATAGGTTCACTGATTTGTTGTGCCATCGTGTAAATGTTTAGTGGTTTTCATTTTCACTCTCTCCCAATCTATCATCTATTGTGATGTTTCAAAGAATAGAATTTGTTGCTTTCCTCCCCCCCCCCCCAAAAAAAAAAAAACACTTGGTGCAATGCGTTTGCAATTGCGCTATTAAAATACATGTACCTTCTTGTGGGAAGGTGCCAAATTTTTATTTGCCAAAGGTGCTGGAAAGGCACTGTCTATTGATACATCTCCCGCCCTCTCATAGATGGCCCATTTTCCATACATACCTGTAATTACTTTGTACCTCACATATCGCTTAAATTGTAAATCTTCAAGATCATGAATTATATACATGTGAGACCATAAGTAGGCCCCCTATATTTATTTTGAGTCCCCACAAAACACAGTTATTTCCAATGGGTGCTCAACATGTCCTACCATACAGATTTGTAATACCGCCCTCTAAAGTCCAACTGGCTCATTAGGTTATTTCATCACACATGCTTATGCTTAATTTTGTAACGCCATTATGAATGTGTCTCATTCTCCTTTATTATGTGTAGGGCTAATTTCATGGGTACTCAATTTACAATCTTTGACGGAGGCCTTGCTCCAGGTAAACCTGGTGCATTACCAGATGGTGCAAATGTTCGCAATGAGCTATCTGTAGTTTATTATGTAAGTAAAGAACCAATCCTTCATAGATAATTTGACAGTGTTTACAATGTGTTGCCATATCATTTATTTATTTTTTTTATTGGTTGAACATGCTTTTTTTCTGTACAGCTTTATACTTTTTCAAAGAAAGCAATTTTGATATTTAATAATAACTTTAAGTACCCAGAAACATTGTATCAAGCCCTGTATAAACATTGAGTATTGTAATTACAGAGAAATTATTGTTCTGGGCATGAAATTGAACTTAATCTATTTCTGTGTTTGTTTTTTGATGTTTATATACCAATGTACTAGGTTTCAAAGGACCATGTATTAAAGATGAATTTATTCCAGGCATGATCCTTGACCATAATAACGTTAAGAATCTAGAAACATTGTATCAAGCGCTGTATAAACATTGAGTATTGTAAATAATGAAAAATGAATTCCTCCAATTTCTTACCTATTTCTTTGTCTCTTTGTTAATAGGATACAAATGTACTAGGGTTCAAAGGACCACGTAAGATGACTGTTATCATTCCAGGCATGAGTCTTGACCATCAAAGAGTCGACCATAAACCCAGGAATGTAAGTATACTAACGTGTTTACCATATTCGCTAGAAGGTATTCAAATGTCTAGCAATCTACTATGGTCATCAATGTCACCCTTGCAATTTATTATTGTTAACCCGCAGACCCGTTGGATCCTCGGGTTTCGTATAAATAGACTATGTTTTTTTAGATAATTTTCATCAGTTAATAAAGAGTTGCAGCGGCACTCGAAAGCTCGTGAACTTGTAAGCTAGTGAACACTTTTTGGGATAGCGATCCAGATTTCCTTGTTGACCATAGTAGATTGCGAAACAAATTACCCTCTAGCAAATATTTTCAATCCAAAATAATGATCCTATTTATTCTTATACTCCATATTGTTTGATGGGAACCAGTATGGTATTTAGATTGCACAGTCATCATTCTCTAAAGTACTCGATATAAAACCTCATGAATTCAGTCCAAATGATGAAAAATTTGTTCTAAATTACATACAATTAAAGAACTTAATTTGTATCAGGAAGAAAAAAAATTCAAAGACAATTTTCTCTGACTGAAAATTCAGTTGGAATGCTGCCTAGGAAATGGAGACTATGCACACATTATGAGCTGGTAAGACTTAATATAAAGATCAGGGCCCGTATTCCATAAATGCAAGAAACTTAAAGGGGAATCCGACCCAAGGAGAGAATCAACCTTACAGGAAAGAGGAAAATGAGAGGAGCAATCTAAAAAAAGTTTCATCAAAATTGGTTATAAAATAAGAGAGTTATGGAAGTTTGAAACGTCTAGTTGTTCCTTCTATGGGGATCCTCAAATTGGCATCATCAGCTTCAAAATGGCCGATCTTATGGACAACTCTCCATTCATTTTGTACACAAATCTTCAGATTTTCCTCATTTTCTTTCAAAATTTGTCTTCTTTACTTCTGAGCTCAAAATATGTCATGGGAAAATATATTTCACACAACATATGTTGAGCTCAGAAGGAGGTAAGATATATTTTCGAAAGAAAATGGGGAAAATCTGAAAATCTGTGTACAAAATGAATGGAGAGTTGTCCATGAGATCGGCCATTTTGAAGCCGATGATGCCAATTTGAGGATCCCCATAAAAGGAACAACTAGACTTTTCAAACTTCCATAACTCTCTTATTTTATAACCGATTTTGATGAAACTTTTTTAGATTGCTCCTCTCATTTTCCTCTTTCCTGTAAGGTTGATTCTCTCCTTGGGTTGGATTCCCCTTTAAGAATAAAAAAAATCTTTTTGCTAAAGTGAACTTTTGTTTTAATTCAAGAATTTTGTCTTAGCCTATTTTTGAGAGTTAAGCATAAATTCTTAGATTTGGGCTAAGTCAAAAGTCTTAAATGGAGTTCTGCCTACAAAATATGCACATAAGAAAACAGAATTTATCCTAGCTTTAAGCCTACTACCTAGTGGTTTAACTTGGATGTTGATTATGTGGCAAGCTCATTTGAGACCACAAATTGACAATATTAATAAAATACAGACTTTTGCTTAATGCTTTCAGAGCTCAGACAAAGTGTTTGGCATTTAATAAGGCTAAGACAGTTTTGTTATCCTGGACAAATAGAAAAAACTCTTAGACTTAAGACAAACTTTTTTATATATATTTTATGGAATGCGGGCCCAGGATATGATACCTTGTCTAAGTCAAATCTGCTGGGACTGAGTAGATAAAATTGACCCATTAAAGGTTAAAAACAATAGAATATAAAGAGAAGATGACTTGAAATGGCCTTTGACAAAGAACAGTTATTTGGCTTATGCGAGTTTGAATTAGGCAAGGATGAATGTACCTCTGAAGTGTTTACAGATAACAGAATTTACCACTATATAAATCTGTAATATTGTGTTTTAATCAAACCCCATCTTATTGATATTTATGTCTTTATAGGAAAGAGAAAGCATGTTAGAGCGATTCAAGAGGAAAGACATGGAGAATCTTCTCGAGCTTCACAACAAAACACCAGTCTGGAATGATGGTAAGAATATGATAGTGAATGTTTACAGGGACAATGGTTGAAATTATTGCCCCAGAGGAGAGTGGTTACAGCTATTGCCCCTGTCTGACCCCAAAGCTGTTCTTTGTTCAATTCTGGAATGACAGTAAGAATATCATATTGAGTGTTTGCAGGGGCAATGGTTGAAACTATTGCCTCAAAGGATAATAGTTAAAGCTATTGCCCCTCTTTGACAACCAAAGCTTTTCTATGTACAATAATTCTGGAATGACGGTAAGAACATCATATTTACCGGTAGTCCTTGTAAGGGGCAGTGGTTGAAACTATTGCCCCAAAGGACAATTGTGAAATCTATTGGCCCTGTCTGACCCCCAAAGCTGTTCTATGTTCGATACAATTAATTTCAGTTCATTTGTTAACCAAACAAATTTGAATTTAAAGTTAGAAGAAATATTTAGCTAATCTTTCTTTTGCATGCTACATCCAACTTGTGCAAAAAGGAATGAGCATGTTTGTCAAAATGTTTATACAAAGAATTAAAAATTAAATATTCTATTTAATGTGCTCTTCTTACAGAGCATCTCTAGCGTTAGAATGATTCTCTTTCCTTGTGTATTTGCTTATCTTTAGGAAAGGCAATTAACACGGTATGTTAAAACTGATAACATTTTTTTGTTTTGTTGCAGACACGCAATCCTATGTCCTGAATTTCCATGGCAGAGTGACGCAAGCATCCGTCAAGAACTTTCAGATTGTTCATGATAATGACTGTAAGTATCCTAGGTATTATAAAAAGCAAAAAGAGATACTAGAAAGTGAGGGCTATTATTTTGAAAACTAAGTTGTTGGTTGTTAAAATATTTGTAGAAGGCAAAAAGAATTTTGGGTGCAAGCTCTGGTGTATATTCATTCTAATTCTCCCTAAATTGGGACTTTGGATACCAGTCTCGGAAGAAGAGAATGAAAAAAAGTAGGTATAAGAGAGGGAGGGGGGCAGTTGATTAAGATTCCATGATATTCGCTTGGGCTGCAATTGCTCCGCTGTAAATTCCATTCCCTTCTAACTAATCGACTGACCAACTTCAACCTTAGACTTACGCTATAGCTACCATTTAATACCATAAATCTAACATATAACACCCTATTGCAACCGTAAACCTACTCCATAGACAAAATGAAACCATGAGTAAATGTTGTGTCACTGTTGAGAAGTGACTATCATTAATTGTCATATAATATACTATTTTACCAACTGCAAACCAAAGATTTATACAATTACATTTTGTCTCCAAAAAAAACTTTCTTTATTTTTTTTTTTATTATTATTATTTTTTTTTGGGGGGGGGGGGATTGACTAACTATGAATTTAGCCAATAAATATTTTTATTTTACCTTTCTTTTTATCATCAGTGGACTATATCATCATGCAGTTTGGGCGTGTAGGTGAAGAGGTGTTCACAATGGATTACAGCTATCCTCTGTGTGCGGTCCAAGCGTTTGGTATCACACTCAGTAGTTTCGATCATAAGCTGGCTTGTGAATGAAGAACAAGGATATACTTCTCCCATCTCCATTCCAGGGGGCTGTTTCACAAAGTGTGAAGTAGACTTAGAGTCAAACTTAAATTCCTAGTTGTGTGTGGTGTATTGTGCATCACCTCGTTGGTCAGATCATGTCCAGGGGATGCGCACCATTGAGAAGTCTATCAATAATACAGGATGCGATTTGAGTTTAAGTGCGACTCTAAGTCTACTTAAGCTCTTTGTGAAACATCCCCCGAGATCATCCTTTGCACTTTGTACGTACCCACTGATGTGTTCTCTGTAACTAGAAGGATCTCAAATGCAACAGAATGTGGAATTTTTATACAGAGTTTGTGTAATTGTTGTCCCTGCGTCAGTTCGAGATCTGGCTAAGATGGTGTTTTAGAGATTCAATTGAGAAAAAGAAGATAAATGGTGCAGAATTTGTGACTAATATTTGAGATTTGTTCTCCTCTGAATTTAAGTGTTTTGAGGTCGAGAAGGGGTTTTCTTTATATCATTTCAATCAAATATAACTCCTTTCAGGTTTTTGAGGATGATAAAGGGTGTTCATTGTTCAAGCATTCTACATCTACTGTTAGCCAATCAGATGCTAGTATTAGTAAACTTAAATATTGGTTGATGAGAGATCACAAGTGATTGTGGGCTCATATTCATGATCTCGCTCTTTGTGTAATGGAATATTTGTAGAAATTATTATGAGTATATCCCTGAAAAAGAGACCACAGTTGAATATAAAACTTGAGGTTGGATGTTCATTGTCCGTAGAAATATCAAGACAAGTAGTCTTCTTTCAGACTGCTTTAATTATCTTGACCAAAGGAATGCCTATGGTCTGTCGAACACGATCCTCAAATTTATGTTGATTTCTTTCAGTACTACATGTCCAGAAAACAATTTCTGTTTTTGTTTTGCAGTTATGTTACATTTACAAGGAAGTGTACAGAGTATGTAAAAAAAAAAAAGAAAATAAAATATTATGCCAGATGTATAATCTCTCTTTATTCACAAAATTGAAGGGGTAGCCTAAGGGTATTTGAAGAAGGATATATTATAATATGGTGTGTGTGTTGATGTTGTTTATATTGTATCAAGAAATTTATATTTTGAAACATGTACAAACTGATTGCATTACTGATTTTTATTGAAACCATTTCGGAATAGAGAGAAGAAAGAGTGTGTTGGATTTCTTTACATTGTGACTTGTGATAGAGATTATGATTATTATCATTATTTTATTATTACTTTTTTTTATTATTGATTGTTAATGGCTGCATTTGTTTTATTAGTTTTGTTACATTACACTTTGCACTACACTCTAGACTCTAGTGTAAGAGAATCATACAAGAAATGGCATTGCTGATGGCTTGTTTTGCTGTAGATGTAAACTTTGCACTTCCTATGTGTCTGAAGTTAAACAGTGTCTTCAGATGGAATCCTCTATGGTGTCTTTAAGATAAAAGAATAACTATTCATGTACATATGTCGCTTATTTTATTCCCATCATAATGATATTTAGAACAACTAAAGCGCAATTACTTAACTTTTTAGTTATAAACAGAAAATTTTATAGGACTTTACTTGTTAAATTGGCTACATTTTTTGTTCAGAAATGATGGGGAAAAGTAGTTAAATTTGAATTTTTAAAAAGCATATTGAAGTAATAGACAAGAAACAATGGCCATCAGGTTTGTACACACTATGTCTTAATACTCTCGTACTCGTGTCTATTATATTCTTACCGTCCATTATTAATATCATTATTATTATATCTTAGCCATATCTGTGATTAGTATTATACCAAATTTACTGAAACCTTGAGCAATTTTGTGCTTTTTCTTATAATTTTGAGCTAACAAGTTTACTGATTACCGGTATCTCTCAGCCATTGAGGAATAACATGTACCTTGGATTTTATATATTGGAGCTATAGTTAATTTGCAATTCATTTCATTTCAACTGAATGTACATGTATTTATGGAGTGTTAACAATCTTGTAAATTCAAATGTAGACTAGATTAGTTAATTGTGTGTGTTTAGTTTGAATTTAAAAAAAGAAATGATTCTGGTGGCTAATTTTGATTATTTATACTTCAAAGATGAATCTTTTTAAAACTACATTTAAATTCTGTCACTGCAAAAGTACTGGGAAGAATGACACTGAAATTTCCCTATATTATGCCATTAATTTCCATAAGTAATGGAACAATATGAGAACCTTCCTGTATTCATATACATGTATTCTCTTATCTTGAAAGGGCATATTTTATAAAGTATTTTGATGTTTGAAGACTTTCTCTAATGAAGTATTTGTATTCAATTTCATATATTTAAACTGCTAAAGTTAATCTTTACTATTTAATTCAATTACACTAAAATTCAACTTGTTCATGTACTAATCGTCTTCTATGAATTCAACATTCTCCAACTTGGAATTTTATTGGATTCAACTTATGGTTAATTGAAAACATATCCGGTACTCAAATTAATATACAAATTGTTAAGTTTCTAAAAAATTATGTATATGTAGGTCCTTCATTAAATAACTTTGTACTACAAAATATTTGTTTCTGATAGCATGGAGGAAAGCTCCAAGCTAATAGGAAAAACAACACTCACATGACGTGAATGGATATTTTTGAAAAAATTATTTGAATTTAAAAGGCATTTAAGAGGCATTTATGTTGAACATGACTATTGTTAAATGCATTCTGTCATCTTGAAGCCAGTTTTAAATTGTGTATAAAAATGTTAACTGCTTTCTTGTGATAATGGATATAAGTTTATTATGATTTTGGTTTATTGATTTTATCTTGTGTGTCTTTTTCCTTCAAATCAATACCTTGACTTTCTACACAAGAAATCTTGATAAAAATGTTTGCACCTTGATTATATGAACATTATGTAATTTCTTTAACATTCACTGCAAGTACTTAAATGTTATCTATCAGAAATGATGTTTCACATTAATGAAATTACTACTAGTACTTACATATTTTTGTTATATAACAGAAATTTTGATTCAAAGATTCACTGCAAAATACAAGTACTTATGTGGAAATCCAATAGAATTATAGTTTAAGTATTGTGGCGTGTCTCAATACATTAAAATCAAGATCTTGGCTAATGAAAAATCCTTTCTGACTTATGATCTAACCTTGAACAATATTTGATTATCTTTTCACGTATTATCTCTGTACAATAGATATTTTGGACATGAGTGATATGCCTTGAGATTATTATTCTTTGTTATTATATTGAACCACTGAACATAGGAAATGTTTGGAAGAGTACATGTACTTAACAAAAGATTCAAAAGTTTCAAAAGATGTTTTTAAACGTTGTAAAGAGATTGTATTGTCTAAGTACTTATAAGGAGGAAATTCTACATTTAAAATAACACTCATTTTGTCTAGAGATATCAAAACTTGACAGTGACAAGAAAGGATAAAACTTGGTAAGGACAAATTTTAGCCTAGAACTTGTGAATTTATCGAAGAATATATGTATGATATGTCTATAACAGTGCCTCAGTATCTATATATATATATTATGTAATAAAGTGTATGGAAAGCTAAATGCTTGATATAAATCTGTTTATATGCATCTTTTACTGACATGTAACATAAAAATTTATGATCAATTGCCAATTTGAAACAACCGTTCAGATTGGTTCACTGTGAGGCTTTTATGCAAGAGGTCTATGCCACAAGGATCCTAATAGGTTTACGTTCGATTTGCAATTGATCATAACTTTTTATGTTACAGGATCCTGGTCTGTAAAGTCTGAGTGCATCTCTAAATATTATTCTTTTTTGCATTATAAGGATGTAATATATTAAGGAACAGTTATACAAACGGATCAATTTGAAATTGAATTATATTTACAATGATCAGTTTTCAATTTTGATTGCAATGATTTATACTCAGATTATTGTTTGCATTTGAGAAATTATAATATTTAGCAATTGAAATCTTTATATACCTGGATCTGATTTGTCTGTGTTTCATGGTAACAGAAAGAATGGGTCTTAACCCATTGACAATCAACTGACTCATCTTTGATAGGACTTACACAAGAAAAACAGCTTCTAGTCAACAATGGCTTCACTTTAAGTATTTGTTGTAAATTTTTGCGTTGGCTTACAGTTTCTTTTTACTAAGGAAAAGATAATCAGAATGATCTGGCGGATTTAATAGTTTGCGGATCAAGATATATTTATCCAGAACGGCCTGCATGACTATTTTTGTTTTACATGTAACCTCTTTTTGCTGCAGGCATTGAACAAACAAATTCCAGTAGCACAGCATAGTTTGTGGCCAAAAAATGTATAGAAAACTTGTGAACGCATAGTTGTTTTTTACTACTGCACCCTACATTTTTCTCATCACAATCTCTTCAAGAAGTTGAACTTCGTGAGAACAGCCAGAAAATGTAAATTCATAAAATCAATGTTAGAATTATCATCCTATTGGCCCTCAAAAATAAATTGTGCAGTTATAGCAAACTATATCTTTTGGCTGTTCATAAACATTCTGAAGTTATATGTGAATGTATTACAAAAAAACCATATAATCCAGTGAAAGGAGAAATTTTGCAATATTCGCACAAAAATTATTGCCAAACTGCTTTATCAATTAATCAAATGCAAATGTGTTCATTATTTATCTACAAACATTAAGTTTACCTATTAATCTATCTTGATGCTTGTGGAACTTCTTTGGAGCATATACAGTCTAAGTCCACAACAATCTGTTAACAACTTCACTAATTGTTTCCCCTGAGCAGTGCTTCTCATTTACAAAACATGTATTGAAAAGATCCTGTATGCAAACAGTTTATCTATCTACAGTCAGTGGTCTTTCTAAACAGGCTATTAAAACTGTAATTGCAGTGTAAGGGTAGACTATATTAAGCACCCTGTTTTTTAGTTTATCTATTTTCTTGAATTACACTGTCTTACTCTGTGCTGTACTATGTAGTGATCTCATGTATAAACCAGTCATTCATTCAGATTCACTATAAATGTATAATTATGATTGATACAAAAATAATACTGTGTACTTGTTTTATTATGTACTTTTGTCAGTTGTTTGTATCTGTGCAAGAATGATTGAGAGATTTGATTTGATTTTTCAAAAAGCAATATAACCTTTTTATTAATTTGCTTTTCTCTCACATATTCCACCCAAACTGTACTAGAGAGATACCCCTACCCCTACCAGCAATAGTAATGTTTTCTCTCGCCTTACAAACACCTCTCACAGTCCAACATATTTTACTCATTTTCTTCTCTTCCATTTCACAATTTACCCTTCTCATTGGATCTTCTAAATCCCTCTACAAATTTCTATACAAATCAATGGTTTACCTCACACAAGTTCAATATTTAAGAAAAGCTCATATTTAATGGTGCTTGGTATTACAGGCACAATTGAAAGCATCAAGGCATTGCAATTTCATGAAAACCAGAATCTTTAAATCCATGATTAATTCATTATTCAAAGTATATAAAACTTACATGTACTTACATAATTTTCAGAGGATTCCCAAACCGATATGTCATGCCAAATCCTTGTATATGTTACACAAGGCAATAGCCATAATGTTTTCTCGACCCTCTTCACATATAATCATTCATATTAAAATATTCTGATTACTAGCAATACTTAGAATCCCAAGAATTCAAATGACCTTTGTGAAAGGTCTCCATACTCATAGACAGTGCAACTTCGCCAAAATTTGGTCACACTCGGACTTATAATTTTGCATTTTATATACTTGCAAGGTAAAAGTTTAACATTTGACCTCAAATAAACTTTGAACCTTTGAATCCATTAGTCTCCCTATACCTTTGGCGGGCCCAAGAAAAATGATTAAGTATTGTCAAATTTGAATACTACAGATTTTGCCAAGCGTTTTTATATTGAATGCAGGCACCTCCTCATATTAATAATTTAAGAAAACATAAATTAGTGCATTTAAAATAAAAAATAGTGTTAGTCATGAATCTAACCAAGATAACTACAAAATCAAAGAAACGTTACAAAAAAAAATACTGAGAAAAGGGGGAAAATATTTAACATATAGTAATCTAAGTATATAAACTTTATATCTTATCTAATTCAGCCATATTTATACAATAAAAACAAAATTGTATGATGGAACATCTCTCATGTTTGACAGTACAGTTCAGATAATAGTACAGTCCAATCCTGTTATAATGAGGTGCTCAAAACCAAACCAGTTACCTTGTTATATCAAAATCTTCTTATACATTACACATAGAAACACGTCCACATGTTTGAAAGTGAGACCAGGAGAGTCGCCTAGTTCTGATGAAATCTCGCATCAGGGCTGTGTTTCATCAAGTCATTGGTAAGTTATGAAAGACTTTACGAACAAATGGCGATCGGTTCTTCTGCTACATGTAAATGATTAAGCATATCATTAGAATAGTACAGCACCCAAGAACATGTTCCAGTAATTGTTTAAAGTCATTTGTAACTTCACGAATGACTTGGTAAAAACACAGTCCTGTTCTCGATATCATGGGAGTAGACTGTATTTCCTCTTTGTCATGTTCAGTGTTTACTCAATATACTTCAAAAAAGAATATATATCCAAGTTTGGTTACACTAGGACAAGCAGACACAATGTAGCACATGTTACAGAATGTAACACTGATAGAGCACATGTCACAGAAAGACAATACATTTTAATGCACTGATGGATGTAATTTATCTCAAACATTTGTACTCTTGTAATTAAATATACACTTCAATCTTTCAACTTGCGTACAATATACTGTTTTTAGTAGCTACCATAGTTTTTATCGCCCCACAAATAAAATAAAAATCATATCTACGTCTAAAAAATGTAATGAGAAGAAATATGTACAAAATATAAGTTAAAAGAACATACCGTCGGCTTGGAGCCAGAAGGGCGCTATTGCAGATCAAGGATGTTCCGTTTGGAGCCAGAAGGGCGGTATTACCATTGACTTTGTACAGTAATAGCGCCCTTATGGCTCTCAACGGAACATCTATAAGATGCAATAACGCCCTTATGGCTCCCAACAGACGATACAATAGAACATGTTCCACAGACCTCATTATAAAGAGTTTTCACTGTTTACCAATACCCTGATAGTCTTTCCATGAATTAAAAGAATAACTATTAGAAATTAAATACATATAATCCATAGGATATGCCGACTTTGGAATACATTTTTGATTATCATTTAACTTCTAAAGTAAAAAAAACATGGTACATGTCCTTCAAAAAAAACATTACAAAAAAAAACATTAAAAACTTTTGATATACAGGTGCTCGAATGGAATCAAGATGGACATGATTTTACTGAATTGCAATATAAGTCCTTATTCCAGTGTGGCCTTGGTGCATGTTGCGTCCTTCTGTCACTTACTTGCGGGCGATGTCGTAGTTGGCTTCAAACCACTCAACAGTCTCCCTCAAAGCTGTAAGAGAGAAAAGGACAAACAAAGGCCAGATTAATAAGTTATTTTGCAGTCATTATTAAAATTTACAGACCACCTGAAAATCTTTATGTATAGTACATGTATTTGACATATTTTCAATTTTGATTTTTGTTTATTTGACTGAGATATTTCATGAAACTTGGCAAACAGCTTTAGGAGGTCATTAATGAACAAAAGCTCATGCCATATTGCGTCTACAGCCCTAACCTTTCTTTTTATTTGCATAATTTTCTTATACCTTGCGTTCACTGAAGCATGATAGACATCAGGATTTTGGTGAAAATAAAATCACACATAATCGTGAAGAAAAATTGTGTTATTTAATATCGGTAAGTTATTAATGAAACTATGGACAGTATATTTCATAATATATTTGTAAAGGTTGCTGAGTTTATGAAAACATAATTTGTTTTAATTTGAGGACCAAAGGGTGTTTGCTTTAGGCATTGGGAAAATCTTTGGGATCAATGTATGGCTAATCATACTACACACAAAAAAACTTGCTTTCAAAACTTACCTTGTTTGATTGGAGTAAATTTGAAGTCTGGAAGATACTTCTTTAGCTTGGCATTGCTAGCAGTCTTCTTGTATTGACCATCTGATTTAGATGTATCATACTGATATCATAAACAATGAATTAAGGATATATCATTGATGCTTGATTTATTTACTTTACTTGACTGCTATAAGAATACAAGAATATACAGTCCTCCCCAATTATAACAGGGTGCACAGGACCAAGCTCATTTATCTTGTTCTAATAAAGAGACAGATTAATCTGATAAAATGGAACAAGGCAAATTGCTTTGTTTTAATGGGAAATGGAGTGTATTTGCTCGTAACGTACAGACATGCCACTCAATACCAGTTTAAAATCCTGAACTTTGCCCCAGAAAAGCACACAAATTGGGTTAAAATAGATGGCACAGATAAGTTTGGAGTAACAAATTTCCTGAATTTGGGAAATTTCCTGAAAAGTAGCATCTATGAACATATCTACCATATACTGGACATGTAGGTTAAATCTGTTTGTAAAGGATACCACCACCTCTCCCTTGAAGTCAAAGGCCTCGACGACATGTTCAGCACACTCCTTGATTGATACTTCATCTTCCTCTCCAACGGACAGGATGATGGGATCGACCTCATCGTACTCTCGTAAAACCCAGACGAACAGACGGGCGAGGTCGTATGAATAGATGAACTGACGTAGAGGCTTGCCCGTGCCCCAGATGGTGAGGGGTTCACCGCTCTCTATGAAGAGACAAAGAAAAGAGTCTAGGTTGTAATAGGAGAAACATACAGAGATCGAGACCTCTCTTTTCATACAAAGAATTCTCCTTATCATATCCACTATTACAATAAAGTTCCCAGATGTAGTTCACTGCAGTCTACTTCTGTCACCAAGCAACTTCAGGTCTACTTGCACCCATTATTTCAAGGATGATCGATGTGGGTACGAACTTAACCCTTGACACATTTCTCATAATGCTTTGTCAACTTATGTCTGCATCTTTTGTATAAAAGAACAGCACATAGCAGCTTCACAGTAATGACCCATTATGCCTTTTATGGAGTAGCTTGAAGTCAGAAGAATAGAAAGGGTATCTATAGAGTAACAAAAGTATTTTAGAGCAAGTTTTATGATATCTCCTCTAGTGATTGTTACATGGGAATCAAATGCTGCATCCAGAAGTGTGTGTTGGTGGTGTAAACTATCGATAATTTGCATTTTGAATATAAACCCATGCTTGGAAATACATACATGTACATTACAACAATATAATATGTAGACTGCATGTAACAAGAGTTCCTAATGTTTGCTTATACACAAACAAGGATCCTTTAATCTCTCTGAACTTCTTTGAACTTTGACCTTACGTTTAGCCTTGTAGACCTTGTGCATGAGTCCAGGGATCACATGACCATCCTCAAGGTTGAAGTTATCCCACTGACCGAAGACGTTGGTTGGAATGACCGATGTGAACTTACACCCATGCTGACTGTGGTAAGCCCTGGTTGGTAAAGAAAATATGAAATTTGTATACTTTCATGAAAATACATGCATGGGACTGCAATGAAATAACTTTTAAAAGATTTCACTCACATCAAGTCAAATATATGGGACAATATACTTTTAACCAAATTAGACAACACAACAATTACAAGAAGAATATTAAACAGAATCACAAACATGAGACATGCTATTGGTTTTACCATTAAAAAAAAAAAACACATCATGAAAAAAAAAATAGATGCAATCATGTTTGCTTTTGTTTGCATTTGCTTAAATGTATTGGTACGCTTTATATGTTTTGACAAGTAATTTTCAAATACAAACTCTGCTTAAATTGAGATGCTAACTTAACGGCATTACAGTATTTTTTGGGGAAAAAAAAACATCTTTGGTGAGAAAACACCTTTCTTCAAGTCTAATCAAATATTTGGGACAAACTATGTTGTCCATGAAACCTGCAGTATTTCTGATAAAATACAGAGCTAATTACAATACTCCACTAACTAAAAACAGAACTGCTTGTGGTATGTTTAGAAACTCATAATTCAAATGCCATCTTACTTGTTCTGCACATCAATGCTGCGTTTGGCATAGGAATAGCCAAAGTTGGAATCATGTGGAGGTCCATTGTGAATCATAGTCTCATCAATAGGATAGGTGGTCTTATTAGGGAAGATACAGGTCGATAGGCACGAGACTACCTTCTGGACGCCATGTTTATAGGAATTATGAAGGACATTGTCGTTGATCTTGATGTTTACTCTCTGAAATAAATGGGGAGAAAACTTGAGAGTTATCTTGAGAGTTGACAGGTGAAACAAAAATAAGATTTTTGTACGTGCAAAGTGTTTGTCACTCTGTCCTTTATTAATAATATGAAACAGAAACATTCGCCAATTGGTTGCCACTTTTGAATTTCAAAACTTTTTCTTTTCAGCAATTTATCAAACATTTCCTCACTTCTTGCTCATTTTCTGCTTTTTAAAAGAAACTTAATGTTACAATAAACATCCTTCTTGTCACTTGACTGCCCGGGGTTATTCTAAAGGCCCAATAGGATACTACATGTACGCATCCTGGAAGAATGCAAATTACTCACAAATCTTAGATGTCTGTTACAGAAGACTCCTACTGCATAAAAAACCTGGCTTTAAAATTTTTCTTTATTTAGAACTCTTTCCCCAGGTCCTGTTACATTTATACAAAAAATCCATCATATGAGTTAGACTGAGACATCAAACATTCCTTGCACAACTCTACGGGGAACTCCTATGTGAAATGGCTATTAAAAAGCTGTACTAACTATCTGTACGTAATGGACTTTAATGAAACTTACCCAGAAGTCTAGGTTATGTTTGAGGTTATAGAAGAGGCCGCCCACCATAGCAGCTAAATGAATTACATGGGTTGGCTGATACTTTTCAAATAGGGCAGCAGTCTCTTCTTCTGACCTGAAATGGAAAAAAAAAAGAGAAAAAATCTATTAGATACAGGCCTGAAGACATTTACAAAAATATATTTCTAAATATGCAACTACATGTAGAATGTACATTTGGCCGCACTACATAAATATAGCAAGATCATTTAAAAACTTTGAAATTCTTAAATAAACATGTAAATTTTCCTTTTTTACATTTAAAAACTTGGCTGACCATTACCAGCTCATGAAATTATAATCAATTCAAGTATGCCACATGTCTAAGATGTTTACATATAACCAACTGATACTAACATAAAAATCAAGTCAGTCAAAATACTGTGCATCTTGTATACCATCAGTGTCATTAAAACTGTGAATTTTAAGGGATTATTTCTTTATTTCTAAGTTAACTTTGTAAGATATGGTCTTTCAACATGGTATGTACATGTAATCACTTGATGTTTTACACTTTTAATGATGTGAACTACATGTATGTAAAACTAGCCTATGGATGAAATGATACATAGACAATATATTCTGTGTGTACATTTCATAAGTTTGTCTGCCATGATGCATCCTTTTACCACATATGTGATACGTCTTGTCGAAATGAGAGAGAAGTCGCAGATCAAAGATCCGAGTAAATCGACAAACTAATAAAAAAGCAATTTTGAGGAAATTTTTTTTTGTTATTCTGGTTCTACCAAGCTTCATCTTTGCTCTGTTAAAAAAATGAGTGAAAATGGTAACGGGAAAAGTGGTAAAAAAGCAGTTTTTCGGCGAGGGTTTTTTTTGGGTCATAATTTTTTTTTCCGGACATACAAGCGAACGTCCACGCTCATTTCCCCTCTCCGTTTAGCTCCGCCCTTAGCAACGCATGGCTTTGTCATGTGATGTGTGATTTCAACTGGATTTTTGTTTCGTTTTTGTGAGACGAATAGCGAACTAAACTCTCCTTAGCTGCACTCAGAATTTGCGTGCGATGCCACAACCTGCTGTGAATAAAGCTGTTTCATCCGGGATAGCGGAGCACGCAAACGAATTTCAAATCTAACAATCGGGGGGAGAGGGGGGGGGGTTATGTGGGGAAAAGCTACTTATTGCTTGACTTATAGCTATCTGGATCCAAATGAATGTTAATTTCAGCATTTTATTTTAAGGGCCGCGACATCTGTTGTCTGATGGGAAATTAAAACCTCCCTATTAACAAATTTGGTTCCATCAGGGAAACATAGAGCATACAAAAGAGTGACGTGATAATACTTCTGATACAAGTACTTAGGTTAAAGTCTTCTGCAGTTTATTTTACAAAAGTAACGTGTTTAAGAAACAGTAGCGTTTTACTAAACACGACGAAACAAAATACGATTTACTCTTAAAATAATTCATTTTAAAATTATTAATATCTTCTTATTACTGGTAACAAGTATTGATCAATAAAAGAGCGACGATCGAGGCAAATCATTACCTTTTTATTTTCAGTTGTACGTATGAGCCATAACGCTGAAGCGGCTGGTGCGGTAGACTTCATGATATCGCTGGCGCGCGCCTCATCAAATTAGACCGGGTCGTATCCACGAAGTTGTGACGACATTCTAAACTGACCAGTTCCTCGATGTTCATCAGGGCGCAAATATATTATTAAAATATTTCTGGATGCGTTACTACCTATCTGCGTATATATACCTTATTTCACGCTAGTAACAATCTATAATGTCATCAAAATGACACATAGCCATGCCCGTTCGGTGATACAAGACATTACAGTCTTTAGTCAAGTATAAGAACCACGTAGACTTCATTTTCAGACAATTTTCACACAGCATTTCCAGATCAAATAAACATGACCTCGGCTTAGCACTGATCATGATCATATACTGAAGTAACGGCATCGAAGAGTTATACTCGTTTCAGCGATTGACATTCAAAAACGCACGCAAAAGAAATGCGGAATAAAATGAAGCCTTCGCCCCACAATAAGGTTTACTATCACAGATTAGTGTTTTTGTTTTTCTAAACTAAATTATAGTCGGCCCTAGACCTTGGGGTAAATCACGTTATATTCTTAAGACAAGCAAGAACTACCGAGGTGTACTATTTCTCGTGCTTTAAAACCTAATTAGAAAGAGCATGAGACTAATGTATATTCCTTTTATATGTATTGACATTCAAGCTGATACAATAAAGACAACTAACGCAAAATTTGGTCAGTTTCTCATGTTTGTAGAAGACTACTTGTGAAATGTTACTTTAGCAGGATACATATCGCTTGCTGCGTATTGATGGCGCATCGATTCCCATTGCGTGAACTGGCACGTACATTGCTGTTTATGAGATGAACACGGAGATATTGTTCTCCCCTGATATATCTTCTGTAATGAAAAGCACCTACCTCACCGTTGGGTCAATCGGCTCACGTTACACCGTAGTAGGACCTGCTGCTCACATCACGTGGTTGCTCAGCTTGGTCATTTCGCGTCGTGTTAGGTCTAGCAGCGGCCGGCGTGTCTCTGTAACGAGCTGAAAATTGGTCTTTGATCTCTTTCTCGGGTTCGGGTACGAGTAATAATGGAGTAAGTCAAACTCTCATCCGAGCACGTTTGTTACTCATGATTTTGAATTCCAAAGACTACATATTCTTCCTCTCGCGTTCATGGGCTAACTAATCTCCACTTATATCATAGCGTACCTGTTATCATTTTATGCTCCCCAGTACCTAGGCGGGTCTTTGAGTTTATATAAAGCGAGCTTCAAGACCAGGGCATAGTGGGAGTACCATCCTAAGGCGATCAATAATATTAAATAAAATGGATTTCAAAAATCGCGATTAGTCTCTCCTTTCGACGTGACGCATCACATATAATAAAACATGACAAAGGGTCTTCCTCCGGATTTAATTACGGTTTCAGTCATCTTTCAGTGACCTCGTGCTACACAATATGAATTTAAATACCACTTTCCCTGTAATCCTTTGGATCAACATCTGGCCTACATTGTACCCTGCTATTCACTGGCTTCACACTGGGATTCGCTATACCACTACACAACTGGTTGCAGAAATCTCATGTGTACCGAAAGGGAGCAATATTTAAGTGGAAAACATACAAATATTGAGTTTGGGACTAGTTTTTGTTTAAAACTATTCAAATCTGCAGGTTGTTTTGAAGTCCGTGCACACACAACTCTGGGCACACAAAAGGGATTTACTTCAAGTGTCCTGACTGCACCCATTCTCGACCCCCTCATAATCCAACCTCATTTGATTAACAGTGAAACTATGTAGAATTACAATGTTTGCTCTGTGCTCTTAGGACATGGGTATTGCTGTATCCAAAAGGTTATAGGTAATAATCTTCACTTATACATGTAGATGGAACTTTATCTTTAGAAATAAGGTGGGAATTGGTTAAGCTTGAACTCAAATGTTTTCTTTTTAAAGCTTCTGTGCAGGCCTACATGTATGTGTGAAACGCGCTCTTGTTTGGAACAATTGCTAATGTATCATAGATATGTTAACTAATTCATTGGGATTCATTCATGTTCATGTTGAAAGTTCTTTTCCTAACTTCCTTTTCATAGCCAGAAATATTTTGAACTTATTTTTAAAGTTATTGTCTTCCTTTTTGAAAGTCTAAAAACACCAATTAATGATAAACCCAGGGGACTTTTAAGATTATTAATTCATTTAGAAAATCATCATGATTAATTTTGGCAGTGCACATAGTTAAGGGATAACAATACAAGTGAAACAAATTTTTTACAAGGCAAATGATCATTTTTACATGTACTGTTTAAGCCAAAATTTTCACGGACAGATATTTTTCACGATTTTAGACTAGTTTGGGAAATTTGTGAGTGGATTATTTTGCAATTTAAGTGATGTTTTCATTAAGTACTAGATTATACATAGATTAGTACAGGACTCATAAATAAAGAAGATTGAAATCAAAATACTCTATCCAGTACAAAATCTTCACAAATCTTACTTGAGATCAGCATCTTTTGAACTAAGAAAGATCCATGTTTCATCTGGTCTTGCTTGCTCCTTAGAAACCTTCTCAATAGCTCTTCCTACCAGGCCGGTCCCTCCGGTTACCATAATCACCTTGTCTGTTCGCGATTTCTTCTCGGCAGACATGATGGTTTTATTTTACTAGGAGATGAAACAAAGCGTTATGAAAAATATACTGGTAACTAAAAGCAACTCACACAAAATCTCCAGTAGAAAAGAACAAAACAAAACAAACACTAAAGTCTATAAAAGTCATTGCACATCACATCACTTTGGGTACAGACAAAATTAAAAGGGACTTCTCCTGTAGATCTTCCGGTCTGAACTCCAACTTTGTAGGTAAATACAAACAGCTTAAAATCAATTGGTAGATTTTACATGCGATGAGGAGCAGTCGGAGGTTATACAAATATCCCCCCCCCCCCTAACACCAATTTTGCCACAGAAATTTCTGACGTTGTTTGAAACATAAACAAATCATCATCAACAAGCTAAATATTCATACTTTAATATATTGACCAGATCTGATATTTAAATTATTGCGGGAAGGGGGTAAACAAAAATATTTTTCCACGCTGGTTCGTGTGACTACTTTTGCAACCATTTAGACGCAATGTAGTGTAGACTGTAGTCAGCAGCCATCAGCAGCATTCACTCATCAGGCACCTGCACCTCAACATTATTAACGGTGCCGCGCTGGCCTAGCGGTTCAGAGAGCAGAATGTATTGTAAGCCGCTCATCGAACACGGAAATTCAGGTCAACGAAAACAACCCTATTCTTACACCTACCACGGATACCCATCAAATCCTGAGTTTAAAAATACATGCAGTGTTAACATATTTACGTTACTTGGTTCTACTTACCGTAATACAGGCTAGATAATCCAAGTAAGTAACTGCAATTTCCTCGGCAAAACTGCTAGTTGAACACGTTTACCGTACCGTACCGGTGTTCTCGCTGTATATGCAATGCATGGACTAATGCACCTGTTATTTGACGTCATATAATATGCCAAGGTAATAACGGCCGCGTAGTTTGAATCCCAGCTGAGGGGTAATTAGCGAGGGGTGCAAACACAGAATGGGCGTGGTCGCATCGGGGCGTCGACTTTCAGGAAGCTTTGGAGAAAGGCGGAGAAAGTAAAATTGATGAAAACTATCAAGACATTGACAACCGCCATACTTTTAGAAGGGGAAATCAGGTCTCGTCATGGATTTCAGTTGAGTTGAATCGAATACTTAGTAGATGAAGAGTAAAATGCTTCTCAATGTTATCGAAATCATTGACTTCGACCCAAGCTTCAACATACCAAGAAAGCTCCTTGAACATACCGTTCCTTGCTTGCTTTCCTTCAGTCTCTATTTATCCAACATGTCAGATGTATAAACGACTGAGATTGGGGACCGAGGAGAGTCGCCAGCGGTTGCCGAAAGTGTAAAAATCGCATTTTTATAGATGGTCATTTTCTCGTCTTGTAGGCCTACAAGAATTCCGAAGCCAAAGTGAGAGGTTGAAGCCCCCCCCCCCCCCCCCCCCCCCCTCCTCCCTCCGGCTCCGAGGCCCCTGCTTTGAGATGTTTGGAAAGCAATAAAGTTATCTTATCATATTTTTTTCATTAATGATCATCTCTGCATCATTGCCATCATCATCTTTATCGCTATCCACATCATCATCTTCGGCATCTTCATCATTAGACCTCTTATCAATTTATTACCTTCACCATCATCTTCCTTTTACAAGCCTGTCATGATTGATTATGATATTCATCTTTACAGGATTTGATCTAGCGGTAACGCTTACAATGTATATGCAATGCATTTTCACCTCTCTGCATCAACCTAAAAACTGACACGGATTGGAACGACTTTGATTTTTTATTTGATTTGATTTATTTGTCAAGTAAAACAACATTCACATAAGCTTGACGGGATGATCCATAAAAGCCCGAGAGCTTATTTACAACGGGGTCCCAAAATAAAAGAATGAAGTTAATACAAGTACAAAGTTATAAATTGTAATAATTATATACATGGAACGTATTTACTGCAAACTTTAAACGGTTATTTAACACAAAAGAACTAGTTCAAAACATAAACATATAACAAATTATAGTAGAACATTGAGAAAATAAGATTTCAAGGCACATCATACTGTCGTATACTACGTCGCTTGCTTTAGTCTCAACTGAAAGAAACTCCTTAAGCACTCTCTTGAAATGTGCGTAGTTTTCTATTGCCTTAATATAATTAGGAAGAGAATTTCAGTATTTTGATGGCATTGTAATAACAGCAATTGCCAATACTACCAACTCGCCCTGGCAAGCTAAAGTTGTAAAGACTATTTCTTATATCATAATTATGTAAGTTTGAGACAAGGTTAAAGTTGAGGCTAATATAATGATTTGCTCTCGAGTGATAAATTTTATGTTCGTGGTGCAGTATTAGTTGTTTTGATCTTTGATTTACATCAAGTTATAGACCAGCTGCAGAGAGCTCTCTGTAACCAACATGTGATCTTGGGCCTAAACAATTGATGAATCTTACCATCTTACTTTGTATGATTTTCAACTTCTTTTGATCTAATTTGCCTAAATTAGAAAACCACGCAGCGTTAGCATAATCGAATAAGCATTGAATGGGAGCAAAACAATTATACGCCTTGCATGTAGATTCATACAATTTTGATATCTATACAAAAATTTCAAACGGGAATCCCAGTTACGTCTTGTTCGGATGGTGATTAAAGGTCGCTGACCATGCTCACAGACCTAAATAATCATAACTGATTGAGACCCGTCTGTCAAACCCCAATCAACCAGAGGCGGCGGAACGAATTTGAAAGTGGGGGGTCACGATGGAAAAGGGGCACCTTTTCTGAAAAGGGGGGCACTTGAGACCAGAGGCTTAGAGAGAAAAGTATTTAGATAAGTAGGAGTGCGCAGAAAATTTGCCTTTAAATTTTTGCTTTTAAAAATTTTAATGGCTTTGTATTTTATTGATGATGAACAAAAAGAAGCGCGAGACGAAAATTTTGAGATAATTGTGCAATATATAACCTATTTAGAATGTGCGAGCGCGAAGCGCGAGCCGAAAATTTTGAGCTCGAATTTGGGAGATAATTGTGCATCATAATACCCTATTAACCATCCGCGATCGCGAAGCTCAAGATGTAAATTATGAGCTTAAAATGGAGTTTCTTGTGCATTATTGACCCTATTTAGTATCTGCGAGCGCGAAGCGTGAGCCGAAAATTATGAGCTTGAAATTTGAGTTTATTGTGTATTATAGACCCTATTTAGTATCCGCGAGCGCGAAGCGCGAGCGAAAATTTGGGTTTTAATAGACATATGAAGTAACAAGGGGTACTTTTTTGTAATAAAGGTGCCCCTCTTTAGTAATAAAAGTGCCCCTTTTTAGTATAAAAATGGCATTTTATTAGCTAAGAAAAGGGGCACTTTTTAGTCATGAAAAGGGGCACTTTTAGGTTTGATGAAAAAGTTGGGGGTCACATGTGCCCCCCCCCGTGCCCCCCTGGTTCCGCCGCCTCTGCAATCAACCAATCATTATAACAACGGTATTATCATCCGATCGTCGTCATCATCATCACCATCACCTTGACTATCACCATTATCATCGTCCTCCTCCTCCTCATCATCATCATCATAATCATCACCATCATCATCATTATCATCCTCCTCCTTTTTCTCATCATAACCCTCCTCCTCATCATCACCATCATCACATTCTCATCCTCCTCCTCTTCTTCTTCCTCTTCCTCCTCCTCCTCTTCCTCATCATCAATATCCTTCTTCTGATCATCACCTTGTTCCTCCTCCTCATCATCATTATCATTATCATCCTCCTCCTTCTTCTCATCATCACCAACACCACGTACACTACCTTCAGATGTCATTTTCTGTAATAATAAAATCTCGATCTAGCTAATATTCATTTCCTTGTATTTCAATTTGAACTTGAAAATAACAAGCACATCGTTAAGTTATGTAAGTTTACACGTTTTTATTCAAAATGGGAATATGGAGTTACATTTCACTTAATCGTTCAATGATACAAATTCTCACAGAGGTACACCGTTAATAAAGCATTCCGTGATATCCACAGTTAATCACAATTATCAAAAGAGCGTTCTATCTGGAAAATAACTATTCCAGTAATCATAGCCAAATAGGAAAAAGATTAGAAATTATTTTAGATGAATTGCCATTGTATGAAGCAAGACATAAATTGAAACTTAAACGCTTATACAGTGCGTCCCAAAAAGAACTATACACTTTTTAAATAGCTACTAAATAGAAAAATATATAATTCTTGCGGAAAAGATTAAAATGTATATAAGGCTCATATCCTCAACTATCATTATGACACCAAAAAATCCGAAAATAACGCATGCTTCAGTGAGTAATGCCCACTTTTGTTTCCATGCAGTCGCCTCTGCAATCGACCAATCTTATTATAACAACGGTATTATCATCCGATCGTCGTCAATAATCATCACCATCACCTTGACTATCACCATTATCATCGTCCTCCTCCTCCTCATCATATCATCATAATAATCATCACCATCATCATCATTATCATCCTCCTCCTTTTTTCTCATCATAACCCTCTCCTCATCATCACCAATCAATCATACATTCTCATCCTCCTCCTCTTCTTTCCTTCTCTTCCCTCCTCCTCCTCTTCCCTCATCTATCAATATCCTTCTTCTGACATTCACTGTTCTCCTCCTCATCATCATTATCATATCATCCTCCTCCTTCTTCTCATCATTCACCAACACCACGTACACTACCTCAGATGTCATTTTCTGTAATAATAAAAATTCTCGATCTATGCTAATATTCATTTCCTTTGTATTTCAATTTGAACTTGAAATAACAAAGCACATCGTTAAGTTATGTAAGTTTACACGTTTTTTATTCAAAATGGGAATATGGAGTTACATTTCACTTAATCGTTCATATTGTACAAATTCTCCACAGAGGTACACCGTTTATTAAAGCATTCCGTGATATCCACAGTTAATCACAATTATCAAAAGAGCGTTCTATCTGGAAAATAAACTGTATTCCAGTAATCATAGCAATAGGAAAAAGATTAGAAATTATTTTAGATGAATTTGCCATTGTATGAAGCAAGACATAAATTGAAAACTTAAACGCTTTATACAGTGCGTCCAATAAAGAACTTATCACTTTTAAATAGTACTAAATTATGAAAAATATATAATATCTTAGCGATAAGATTAATGTAATATAGGCTCATATCCTCAATCTATCATATGAACCAAAAATCCGAAATATACGCATGCTTCAGTGAGTAATGCCCACTTTTTGTAAAGGACACACAAATAGCTCGTGCGTAGATTCACTATTCATTTTGCACCTGGTTATGGAACGCCATGAAGGAGTCAAAATTAATGATGGAAGATTCGGAGCCAACAAAGACAAATATAAAATTGAAGTCAATAGCAAATAAATCATGATTATGAAAACAATGGTGAAACATAACATTTTGCATAATATTTTTTTTTTTTCTTGACTTTTGTGTTATTCTTTTGACTCTGTTGGCTGATTTATTCCATCGTAATTTTGACTCATTCATCTGGCGTTCCATAACCAGGTGCAAAAATGATAGTGAATTCCTGCGCAGTGGTAATTTTGTGTCCTTTACAAAGTGATGCATTACTCACTGAAGCATGCGTTATTTGGAATTTTGGTGTCATAATGAAAATAGAAGATAGAAAATATAGAGGGATTGAAGTCTTATATACATTACAACCTTTTATCCAGTAATCTTATATTTTGTTATTTGGTGTCCATTTCAAAGTGTATAGTTCTTTTGGGACACACTGTATAATAATAATGATTTTGATAATAATATGGATAATAATAAGTAATTATATAATTTTAAATATTGTATGCGCACTTGTTCTACCCTAATATAATAGGTACCAAGGCCTACATCCTGCCTACAAAATAAACTTATACATTTAACATAGGCCCCTTATATATATTAATATACATAAATACCCTGTTTAATACAGTACATCTAACTGTTTAGTAAGCCATGCCATAGGTAAAGTCCATAACATTTTGTTTAAGAAATAGGCCCTATATAAAGCAATCTTAAACAAATAAATTATAAAAATCATGGAAATATGAAAGTTGACTTGCATAAGGTATATTCTGGCGCCCCCCCCCCCCCCTATAAATTTCAAAATCCTGGATCCGCCACTGAATAAAGTGGGGCGCCTCCATATTTAAACGTACGAAAGTATTATATAGTTTATTGATGATGTAATTGCATTTTGATGCAGAGTTGGTGTAAATCTGAATTACTGTGTAATAGCTGAATTATAGAAAAAGCATGCATTTTTAATAGCAAGCATCTTTTTGCTTAATTCTTTACCAGTATTCCAATCACATACACAAAATGAATTGCAACAATTACGAGCTGCTAGACATACGAGAAATTGAATAAATGACAATAATATAAAAAATGTTATCTCCCATCAACGTCCAAATTCAGCACCTAATTTCTGCGGAAAAGCTTAAAATGATTTGAATGTTTGGTGACATTTTGAAAACCTTCTCAAACACCTTATCAATTATTTCTTAACTTATCCAGGCGCGATTCCAGTATTTTCATAGGGAGGGGGGGGTCAAAATTTGAAAATTCAAGATTTTGGTACATCCCCAAAATTTTCGACTTACATCCGGCCAAGTAAAAATGCATACTCTATTTTTCAACGTCACATTCGACCAAGAATGAATCGCGGGGCGGGGGGGGGGGGGGTTGTAACAAACCATGAGGGTAGGGGTAAGCCGTTGCTAATCGGTCCTCACTCAGCCATCCATTTGTGTTTTTCATTTTTATTACCTCTTTTGAGGGGGGGGCCCGTCAGCCC
>CALNVZ010003426.1:38354100-38365515 GCA_940671915.1 Paracentrotus lividus
AAAAGGACACACAAATAGTCTGCGTAAGGAATTACACTTATTCATGTTTGCACCTGGTTATGTGAACGCCATGAAGGAGTCAAAATTAATGAGTCGGAATTCGATCGGAGCCAACAAAGACAAAATAAAATTGAAGTCAATATTAGCAAATAAATCATGATTGAAAACAATGGTGAAAACCTATAACATTTTAGCATAATATTTTTTTTTTTTCTGACTTTTGTGTTATTCTTTGACTCTGTGGCTGATTTTAGTCCACGTTAATTTTGACTCATTCATGGCGTTCCATACCAAGGTGCAAATGAATAGTGAATTCCTGACGCAGGGTAATTTTGTGTGTCCTTTACAAAAGTGAGGCATTACTCACTGAAGCATGCGTTATTTCGGATTTTGTGTGTCATAATGATAGTTGAGGATATGAGTCTTATATACTACAACTTTTATCCAGTAATTATATATTTTTTATTTGGTGCCATTTCAAAAGTGTATAGTTCTTTTGGGACACTGTATAATAATAATGATTAATAATAATGATAATAATAAGTAATTAATAATATTTAATTTGTATGCGCACTTTTCTAATATAATAGGTACCAAGGCCTACATCCTGCGGCTACAAAATAAACTTATACATTTAATCATAGGCCCTTATATATATTATATATACATAAATACCCTGTTATATACAGTACATCTAACTGTTTAGTATAGCCATGCATGGTAAAGCCATACATTTTGTTTAAGAAATAAGGCCCTATTAGAAGCAATCTTAAACAAGATAAATTATAAAATCATGGAAATTATGAAAGTTGACTTGCCATAGAGGTATATTCTGGCGCCCCCCCCCCCGCCCTATAATTTCAAAAAATCCTGGATCCGCCACTGAATAAGGGGGCGCCTCCAATTTAAACGTACAGAAGTATTATATAGTTTAATTGATGTGTAATTGCATTTTGGATCAGAGTTGGTGTAAATCTGAATATACCTGTGTAATAGCTGAAATTATAGAAAAACATGCATTTTTAAAATATGCAAGCATCTTTTATGGCTTATTCATTTACCAGTATTCCAATCACCATACACAAAATGAAATTGAAAATACGAGCTGCTAGACATACGAGAAATTGATAAATGACAAATATAAAAAATGTTATACTCCCCAATCAACGTCCAAATCAGCACCAATTTCTCGGAAAGCTTAAAATGATTTGAATGTTTGGTGACATTTTGAAAACCTTCTCAAACACCTTATCAATTATTTCTTAACTATCAGGCGCGATTCCAGTTTTTCATAGGGAGGGGGGGGTCAAAATTTGGAAAAATTCAGATTTTGGTACACCCAGAAATTTTCGACTTACTATCCGGCGCAAGTAAAAATGCATACTCTATTTTTCACACGTCACATCGACCAAAATGATCGGGGCGGGGGGGGGGGGGGTTGTAACAACGCATGAGGGTAGGGGTAAGCCGTTGCTAATCGTCCTCACTCGCCATCCATTTTGTTTTTCTTTATTACCCGCTTTTGAGGGGGGGGCCCGTCAGCCCCCCCGCCCCTACCTAGATATCCACGCTGACTTCACCGCAGAGCTAATATAGTTATAAGGTAAACCATAAACGCCAATAAACTAAAGACGAAATTAAAAATTATAAAAAAAACAAATAATGTCTCCTTAACTTAACTTAGCATAAGTAACTAAATGAAAATAAACGAAAACACTAAACTTATTGTCAATTGAATGAAAATAGGTCAACTAAACTTTTTGCAACATGTGTTTTTGTATGCAATATAAATAACATAACAAAATCGAATTAGTACATATAGAGCAGGAATATTTTAGTTAATTTACCTTAACAAAATAGACATAAATAAATCTTATCATAGGCTACACAGTTCGCTTTTAGACTCTAAACATTAAACCAAGAATTTTAACAAATATATTGTGGGCAAATCACTATTGTATATTCCCTGTGCAGCAATACAAATTTAATTTGCTTTAAAAAGTTTAAACATTTATATCCCCCTTTTCAATAAATATTGATTTATGTTTCCTTTTTAATCACTGACATCCTATGTCATACCCAGTTTTGAAATTTAGTGCACGACAGCTTGAATATAATAATATGATATATATTTTATATAATAGGTCAAACATCCATTTATTGAGGTGCCAATTAGAGTTTATCATTTTCGATGGGATTTAATTATATTGGTTAATAAAACTAACGAATATTTCTCCTTGTGAATTTTAAAATTAGATTTACATTTGTTTCTATAATACCCCTGTATTTTTTATTACTTTATGACGAAAATTATACACACGACGCACAATGAGGTATTATAGGACTTCCAAAGCCTTCTTGGCGAGTTCTTTGAAACGGTGGATGACTTTTGTTATGCAGACCGTAACAAATCACCAGATTCTCAACGTCTTCTCCTTTAATTAAAGGTAATTAATATAATAAAAGGTTTTCCGGTCAAGGTCAACTAGCAAAGGTTTTCAAAATTGGCATTTTCGCTTCAATCGAATTAAAAATCTGCAAACACATTTCCGTTTATGAACAAGCCAAAATTAATAAAACGCGTTCAATCCAATTCTCAAATTGCCGCCGATCAATTGAAATTCCTGAGCAGTCGTATTCTTAAATGGTCGCTCATAATTTCGTTCCATTCCTATAGCGCATTGACGACATTCATTACAATATAGTGCCTAAGACATGAAATATTGAGAGTTTAAATTAACAAATAATAGAAAGAACAGAAACGAAATCAGCCTGCTCTAAAGCTTTAGCTCGACTCGCCAGGTTATCATTTAACATTGAAGGAATATTAAGCGAATTCGATTGCTAGAGTTTGAAAATTTGAACCGGGAAAATCTATATTATTTTAATAAAAAGTTTAAGTTTTCAGCTATACCTTCAAGTTGGATCACCTCGTATTGAATCGGGTCCTTGCATTTTCTCCACGAACCTCGAGGGCCTTCGCCTTATTTGTCCGACAGCAAACGTGACCCGATAAGGCCCGAGGAATACTCAAAAAGTTTTCTTCGGGAACGAAAACCGTGACGAAGGCATAAAGGAAGGGTTGTATAGTAGAGTACACCAGAGAAGATTCGTCATGACCATTCTTCTGCATCAGATTGACGAATCATCGCCATTTGATCGTGGTTAGGATGGTTGTGATCTGATAGGGATGAAGCACAGCAATAGCGAAGCAGAATTATACCCTAGGGTGAAGAGGACAAATGGCAGGCGCGACGATTGTCGTCCGAGACTGCGGACTTTCTTCTTGTTCTGTATCCTTCGCCGTTCCTCCGCGATCAGCGTCGTGGTCGTCTGACGACCAAGGATTTAGCGCGCAAGCCCGAGAGTGGACGAGTTTTTGTCCTCGACTTTTAATTTCTCACCGTTCGAGTTATTAACGTCATGGTTGGCGTATTATTATTCGTGTTTTCACCATTAAATCGGGCTTTCATTTTCTTAACATCAGACATCATTTAAATCAACCTACTGGTTAGAAAATCCGTTCGATTCCGGCTGGTTTGTTTCGTTCCTCTAACCACAATACCGTCATCCGAAGCCTTCGATTCTTCAAATGCCGTCCATCTAACCTCGTTAAGCCGTCACGCCTTTCTCGTCAGACGATTCGCTCTGACATCGCCATTTTGATGGCTTGACATCGTCCTTTGTCATGTAGGATATAAGTTTTACGATTGGAACATGGCGAATTTGGAGTAGCAAAGGATTGGAAGAAAGAGCTAACCACTCGCCGTAATTGGTGACCCGAATCGTATTGTCGGCACCAGCGAGGATTTTCGATGCAAAGTTAAGGTTCCCTTAATCGGGTTCGACCCTTACCAAATTTCAAGTCCTCATTTGAATATTCATAAACAACACGATATTCAAAACAGGATGATCACGAAAATGGAATCAGAACTCCTAACGATCATGACTGTTGAAAAGGGCGAAGCTGTATCAGATATGTCCCATCCTCCAGTCTTCCGAGAAGTCGACGTGTTCCGTGCCGTCATCGCCCCGTATACCAATATGGCGGTGATCGTGTATAAAGGCAAGAACGACGCCTCGCAGCAGAATAGCAGAGGGTGAATCAAAGTGCGTTTCATTGGGTTTCCTGGGTATCTAAGCGGTAGCCAAGTTTCTTCTTTACCATCCAATAACCTTATCCTAAGCTAATGAAGGCGTGAGGTTATAACCGACATGAAGTGAACACGTGTAGTCCAGGACAATCCATAGTTTACAGGGGATTTTCCCCGAGCGGCCATACGTCTGTAGAGAGGAAGAATGTAGTTGAGATGAGTTGGTGAATTCCGCGATCAGGAATCGGAGATGGCGAGTTTAGGATGAGAAGATCGGCAGGTCGAGATCGGATTCGTTCGTCCACCTGAAGGCAGCCATTTGACGAAGGTGTTTTGCCGAATTGAAGCGTGACGATGATGGGATCAGCAGTAAGATGAATGCGCGTCAACAATGATCACTGTGAAATGCAAATCCTTCATCTTCCCTGCATTCATAATCGTATTCATCCACATCGGATGAATTCGACTGTCGTAATTATGTAGGAGGATGGCAGTCCGAAAATGACTGCGACGGGTAGTGTATCCATATTGCATTTTTCAGACGCGGGATCCAGGATTCGCCTATTTCATAAAGATTGTAAATCGCTCTATTAAGTTTGGGCAAGGGCGTACTTTCTATTGTGTGGAAGTGAGCCTGAGTCTCCACTGGATACTGAATTATCAAGTTATAACGCACGATATGTATCAATTCAACGTCTCGACGAAGTTATCAATGCATTTGTGCTTTCGCTCAACAGTTTACAACTGCAAAGACTACGCAACGAAAATCGAAATCTCCTCCTCAGAATGTATAGATATCACTTGTATCACTTGAAGTTGAGTAGATATCTCGCTGTCCTTGTTGCTAATATAAATCCGAGATGATTATTAGGTTCGACTCTTGTGAATCAATATTGATGATCTTATCAGAATGCGTTATGAATCTGTCAAGAATAGGAAGTTCAAGCAAAATGAATCCCCGTCCTCAGATATGAAGTTCCTGCACTCTGTGTCGTTGTACCAAGCCCCCCCCTACCTAGATCCACGCCTGACTTCACCGCAGAAGCTAATATAGTTATAAGGTACCCATAAACCCATAAACTAAAGACGAAATTAAAATTTATAAAAAAACAAATAATGTCTCCTTAACTTAACTTAGCATAGAACTAAATGAAAATAAACGAAACACTAAACTATTATGTCAATTGAATGAAATAGGTCAACTAAACTTTTTGCAACATGTGTTTTGGTATGCAATATACAATAACATAACAAAATCGAATTTAGTACATATAGACAGGAATATTTTAGTTAATTTACCTTACGAAAATAGACAAATAAATCTTATTCATAGGCTACACAGTTCGCTTTACTCTAAACATTAACCAAAATTTAACAATATATTGTGGGCAAACTATTAGTATATCCCTGGCAGCAATACAAATAATTTGCTTTAAAAAGTTTAAACATTTATCTTTTCAATAAAATATTGATTATGTTTCCTTTTTAATCACTGACATCCCAGTCATCCCAGTTTTGAAATTTAGGTGCACGACACTTGAAATATAATAATGATATATATTTATATAAATAGGTCAAACATCATTATTGAGGTCAAATAGAGTTATCATTTCGGATGGGATTAATTATATTGGTTAATAAAACTAACGAATATTTCTCCTTGTGAATTTAAATTAGATTACATTTGTTTCTATACACCCTGTATTTTATTACTTTATGACCAAATTAACACACGCACAATGAGGTATTAAGGACTTCCAAACTTCTTGGCGAGTTCTTTGACGGTGGATGACTTTTGTTATGCAGCCGAACAATCACCAGATTCTCAACTCTTCTCCTTTATTAAAGGTAAATTAGATATAATAAAGGTTTTCCCGGTCAAGGTCAAACTAGCAAGGTTCAAATTGGCATTTCCTTCAATCGATTAAAAATCTGCAAACACATTCGTTTATGAACAGCCAAAATCAAAAACCGTTCAATCCAATCTCAAATTGCGCCGATCAATTTGAAATTCTGAGCAGTCGTATTCTTCAATGGTCGCTCATATTCGTCCATTCATGCGCATTGACGACATTCATTACATATAGGCCTAGACAGAAATTGAGAGTTAATTAACAAATATGAAAGAACAGAAACGAAATCGCCTGCTCTAAGCTTTAGCTCGACTCGGCCAGGTATCATTTAACTTGAAGGAATATTAGCGAATTCGATTGCAGAGTTTGAAATTTGACCGGGAAAATCTATATTATTTTTTAAAAAGTTAAGTTTTCAGCTATCACCTTCAGTTGGATCACTCGTATTGAATCGGTCCTGCATTTCTCCCGAACCCGAGGCCTTCCCTTTTGTCCGACAGCAGCACGTGACCCGATCAAGGCCGAGGAATCTCAAAAAGTTTCTTCGGAACGAAACCGTGACGAAGGCATAAAGGAAGGGATTGATAGTAGTAGTTACACCAGAGAAGATTCGTCATGACCTCTTCTGCAGTCAGATTGACGAATCCATCGCCCATGATCGTGGTTAGGATGGTTGTGATCTGATAGGGAAGCACAGCAGATAGCGAAACGAGATTACCAAGGGTGAAGAGGACAATGGCGGCGCGACGTTGTCGTCGAGACTCGCGGACTTTCTTCTTGTTCTTTCCTTCGCCTTCGCTCGCGACAGCGTCGTGGTCCCGTCTGACGCCACGGAGTTTAGCGACGCACCCGAGAGTGGACGAGTTTTGTCCTCGACTTTTAATTTCTCACCGTTCGAGTTATTAACGTCATGGTTGGCGTATATTTCGTGTTTTCACCATTAAATCGGGCTTTCATTCTTAACATCAACATCATTTAAATAACACTACTGGGTTAGAAAATCCGTTCGATTCGGCTGGTTTGTTTCGTTCCTCAACCACAATACCGTCATCCGAAGCCTTCGATTCTTCAAATCCGTCATCTACCTCGTAAGCCGTCACTGCTTTCTCGTCAGACGATTCGCTGACATCGCCATTTTGAGGCTTGACATCGTCCTTTGTCATGTAGGATATAGTTACGATTGGAACAGGCGATTTGGAGTACAAAGGATTGGAAGAAAGCTAACCCACTCGCCGTATCGGTCCCCGATCGTATTGTCGGCACCAGCGAGGATTTCGATGCAAAGTTAGGTCCCTTATCGGGTTTCGACCTTACCAAATTTCAGTCCTCATTTGAATATTCATAAACACCACGATATTCAAAAACAGGATGATCACGAATGGAATCACGAACTCAACTACGATCATGACTGTTGAAAGGGCAAGCTGTAACAGATATTCCATCTCGCAGTCTTCCGAGAAGTCGACGTGTTCCGTGCCCGTCATCGCCCCGTAACCAAAGGCGGTGATCGTGTAAAAGGCAAGAACGACGCTCCAGCAGATAGCGAGGGTGATCAAGATGCGTTTCTTGGTCTGGTACTGCGGTAGCCAAGTTTCTTCTTTACCATCCAATACCTATCTAAGCTAATGAGCGTGAGGGTTATACCGACATGAAGGAACACGTGTAGTCCAGGACAATCCATAGTTTACAGGGGATTTCCCCGAGCGGCCATACGTCGTAGAGGAGGAAGATATGTAGTTTGAAGATAGAGTGGTGATTCCGATCAGGAATCGGAGATGGCGAGGTTTAGGATGAGAAGATTCGCAGGTCGAGATCGGATTCGTTCGTCCACCCTGAAGGCAGCCATGACGAAGGTGTTGCCGATGAGCGTGACGATGATGATCAGCCAGTAGATGATGCCGACCACGATCAACCATGTCAATGAATGAGGAAACAATCCTTCATCTTCCTCATCATAATCGTATTCATCCACCACGGATGAATTCGATGTCGTCATTATGTAGGAGATGGCAGTCGAAAATGACTGCGACGGTAGTGTATCCATATTCATTTTCAGACGCGGATCCAGGATTCGCTATTTCTAAAGATTGTAAACGGCTCTATTACGTTTGGGCAAGGGCCGATACTTTCTATTGTGTGGCATGAGCCTGAGTCTCCTACTGATCTGATTATCAGTTATAACCACGTTGTATCAATTCAACGTCTCGACGAAGTATCAATGCATTTGTGCTTTCCTCAACAGTTACACGCAAAGACTACGCAACGAAAACGAAATCCTCCTCAAATGTATAGATATCAAACTATAGTATCACCTTGGAAGTTGGAGTAGATATCTCGCTGTCTTGTTGCATAATATAAATCCAGAAAAGATGATTATTAAAGGTCTCGCCTCTTAGCGAATCAATATTGATGATCTTATCAGAATGCGTTATGAAATCTGTCAAGAAGGAAGTCAAGCAAAATGAATCCCCGTCTCAGATATGAAGTTCTGCCACTCTGTGTCGTTAGTACCAGCAACAAATAAAACCGGGGCACTCGAAACAGGGTTATGTTTCATCAAAACGAGTCATCGTAGCAAGATTTTACATGGAATCTATTGTTCTTCACAAAACGCGTCACTGGCCATTAACGCTGTGAGATAGACCCTCACAAGTGAGTTGTAACTTTTTATCAACATCATCAACACGATCAACATGATCAATAGCTAAAATGGGGTGTATGGACTTCACTAACCTCCGGCGGTCTTTTTGATTTTTCATTAGCCTTGAAAGTATATTTGGGTCTGCAACACGCGATAGGGGGAAAAAATAACTGTCAGTATTGATAACAAATCGTTAATTTAAATTTAGACTTGAATTGGTAGGCCTATCCAATTCCAAGAAATAGTTGATCTTGCAAGAGTGATTGTTAGAAGATGATTACCGTCCCCAATATCCACACTGCTTCATTTACTTTGTAAAGTTGCACAGGTAATTAGCAGTTCATTTCCACAAAAAATAACTATTCCTCAAAGCACTAGAAACAAGAATCATCAAATATCTTCATTGCAGACGTTGTAGAGTGATGGTGACTCCTCAATTGCCATAGCAACAGTGGGCGTTGGTTCCACAATCCCGGAAAGCATTCTCGGTCTACTGTTGATGCGGATCACTGTTGATGCGAAGATGGTTCGCTGATTGCTGTTTCTTCCTCATTCAGCTGGTCTCGCGTCAATTCATCTCAGAGACATCTGGGGATGAAAAAAAAAGAGAATAAAAATTCATTAGTGAATGTCAAATCCGAAAGTGTTTCAATAAAAGTTAAGTCAATGGAAACAATGTCATTTGTCTTTACCTTCCTTAATTTTCAAAATACAAGTTTATACAGGATTACAAAATCAGATAATAAAAGATAAATGCAATCTGTTTATCAACATAGTCTTGACACATCAATATAAAATATACGTACAGATTAAACATAATCTATTAATTTACTAAATAGCAATTGAAAATTATTACATCGTGTTTATAAAAAAGGAAATGAAAGAAAATCAGTTATACATAAAATTATCATTGTCGTAGTTAGTATTAATGAACTTATTTTATGGGAGTCATGTAGGAAAACATATCTACACGCAATGATGGAACCCGAGAACTGTCCAGTTAAAATATGTGAATAGATTCATCCTTGTATATTCCTTTTATGTATGTTTTATGAGAAATGGTAAAACAAACAAACATTTCAGTAAGCTAGTGCGGGTATTGTTTTGATCGATGATCAAGTTTCACTTGCATAATTATATTGCATGAAAATATTTTGGTTTCACACATTTCATGCATCATGGTGGTCGCTACATGACTTAATTTATATTTATCATGTTGATAGCAATAATTGTGTAAGCAGTTCTGTAGAAAATTCGTCTTAAATAGGCTCCAGACACCGACGGTTATGGAGCCAAAAGCAGCCGCACCAAGAGGCTCCGACGTTACATAAACTATACCCACGAGTCAGACGTTTTCTTCCACATTGGGGCCCGATGAAAAACGAAACAAATGCGAATATCCAGCTGTTATCATCGCTGGGCACAACGAGTCCATGCCCACCCCCCCCCCCTTATCGGGTAGGGCAAAGGGACTATCTAAAAGGCAAACAATAAAAGGGGAGAAAAGAGAGTTAGGGAGAGACAATATACGAAGGGGAAGTAATCAAAAAATGGTTGGGAAGGGCAACAGAGACTAGTTAGCCAAAGGAGGCAGGTACGTAACAGGAGGTTGTACTTCCCCCCCCCCCGGCGCGGGATCAAGGTGGACCCAGCAGGCTGGACCCCCCCACCCCCCTAAATAAAAATAAGTTTTGTAATAATAAAAAAAAAGTCTTGAAAATAGCACTATTTTCAAGTTGATATGAAAAAAATTAGAGCGTCCCAATACCTAATTTATTCTTTCCTACGCTCGCTATTCGCCCTCGCTATATCAACATTCATAAAGTAAGAATGATAAGCACACACACACACACACACAACACACAACACACACAAATAAGGTTAAATTAAAGTACCAAGGTCTTCATGTAATTTTTACATCGTAAAATCTTAGCTTGATTCAGGTCTACAACCTTTTTTCACAATACCTACTCGTCAGTGGGGGGGGAGGAGGGGGGGGGTGGTAATAACCCATTACGTCCCCATCGGAATAATAAGTTCGGAATAGTGGTACAATAAATTTTGAGGCCCCCCCCCCTCCTGAAAATCTTCCAAAAGCCCTAGTGATTTTCGAACTTGCCGTTGGTCACCATGCCCCTGTTCTTCTTATTTCAATATCTCTCTCTTGCCCTCCACCCATTTTTTTTATTTTTTCTTTTTATTTTTTTGATCTATCGACTCTCGTGGCCTTGCCTAATGTCTCTCTCTTCCCTCTTCCACCGCCTTCATCCTTGCGTCTATTTATAAGATACGTCCTTTTAGACTCGGGTATACTTCATGTAAGTCGGCTCTCGTCGGCGTTTTGCTTCTAGAGCCGGTCTCGCGAGTCTGGGCCCTTCATTGCGAAGCGTATTTTCTAGTCTATGGTGGTACACATTTATGCTCAATGACGGTCATCGTGCCATTACTTAGTGTCGATCTAGTGAGGCTGTCGGTCTCGTGGCCTAAATTGATTATAGGTTCGATCTCGTTGGTCCTATTACTTCTTACTTGTCTGGACTCGTGGTCGTCGGTCTCGTGGGCCCGTCGGTCTCCGTTGGTGTCGGTCTTGTGGGCATGTTACCCAAAATGTTATAAGATATAAAATTAATTATGTTAGAAACAATTATGTTATAGGATTGTCCTGCGTTCAACCCACTGACGAATCTGCATATATGCAGATTTCGTCTAATGGGCTAGCCGAAACCAAGACATTCCATGATATACAAATATTGTTAAGGGTTACACCTAGATCGAAAAGACTGTTTGGAAGATCATTATTAAATAACCAAATGAAGTTTGTAAGTAG
>CALNVZ010003426.1:38366417-38381068 GCA_940671915.1 Paracentrotus lividus
GTAAACTGTAACCCAATTAAGATGTACATGGCTATTTTTTATAAAAGGTTGTATGGTATGTAGGTTCATTGATGATATAGCTTGCATCATCCGAGTAGCTTGGCCTACATACGGGTGCGTTAGATCAGCTTTGTACTCCGTATACTATACCCTGTCAATTGTTGTTTTTTTTTGTTCTTGTTTCCCCCTTGCCAATTGTATTGTATGCGTATACGTTCATGCATTATTGCATTGACAATAAATTGCTATTACTCTGAACAAACCACCAAAATTAATCTCCAAAATAGAAAACAAAAATAAAAATCAAACATTATTATGTATAATTATTGTCAAACAGTACAAACGCACTTATTTACGCGATCAATGTAGATGTGAATCACGTCATCAATATTCCTGATGCACAATTGTGATAGATATTTAAATTAGAGCATTTTCTATAGAAATATCTGATCCTTAATTGGTGCCACGCCTATGATAAGAAATGCCCTAAACATTTATTGAGTCCGTTCAAATGTCTACACTCTCTGAGCAATTGGGCGGGTTAACTTTGCATTTTTTATTTATTATTATTATTTTTTTTTTTTACCATGGTTTCAAAATTCTATAATGCTTGATAAACATTTTAACTGAACTTCTGATATTTTTTTTTTTTGTCTCTTTTGGTCGGTACTTGGCTTGTCAGCTCATTTAGCTTGAGGGGTGTAGATAACACATAAGATTTCTTCTTGAGATTTAATGGACTTTGATTAGATTTCTAAGATGCTTTTTATTTGTCCCTTTTTAATTTTTTTTAGAAGATTTTGTTATTGGTCACGATCATTATTGTTGGCATTAATTAAAAAATAAAACTACAGGGCATTGGCTGAGAAGTTACAGCTCTAATACATGTACCTGTGCAAAGGTTCAAATGTATTACATTTATGAAATTATGTTTATTCGTTTTTTGAATTATGTTTATGTTTATTTGTCTTGTGTGGTCTTCCGCCGTTGAGTAACGATTTTTTCAAGCATGAATTTAAACTCTATACCCTTAACGTACAACACAAATTCACTATGCTTATTGTTTTCGGGTTTTGCTGTTCTTTTTATGGCTAGTTTTCCGTTCACAAATGTTACTGATTTAGATTTGAACTCGCTTCTACAAAGTCATCATGTGATGACAGCATTCCAATTTCCGGATAATCAATATGAAAGTAACATTTCAAATTTGTTGAACAATACAGAAGAATTTGAATACACTTTTGATACAAATGATAGTTCTCATGTTAAATCTCTTTACTACACCCAGAACCAGTTTTTCAAGACTGCCCAGTCAGCTGGAAAGAATGACCTGAACCTTTTGCATCTTAATATACGTAGTGCTCAATAAAAATTCTTGAACAGCTAACATATTGTTAGATAACATTTGGCATGCCAGATTCTTTTGTAATTGGTTTAAACAGAGACGTGGTTCAGATGAACCAACTAGCTAATACATCCGCTCCCGGAATCACAACCTGATCTTAATAATAGAATAAATTAGGCGTGGGGGTGGAGTAGCGCTGTACGTGCCATTAAATCTAAATTACATTTGTGATTAACGAATTAACTTAATGAATGAAACGATAGAAACTGTTTTTATTGAAATCATGTTACCTAAAGAAAAACCTAATAGTAGGCCACAATATATCGACCACCTTCTTCCGATCACAATACCATTTTTACTTGAAATGCAACAATTGCTTACAAATCCTATGATACAAACAAACAATGCTTTTTAATGGGGCGATTTCAATGTTGATCTTTTGAAATGCAAAGAAGATCTCTTTTGTCAAGATTTCTTTGAACAATCTACTGTCCATTTTCTTTCATTCCATGATAACAAGACCTCTAGATTGTCCTCGTCGCTCAAGCACTTTAATGATAATATCTTTTCTAACGTAGAGAGGGAAAACGGAATCTGGGGTTATTCTTATCTGATATATCGGATCATTGTCCAATATTTGCACGAGTGTTATCTTTTTTTGGTATAATACATTAATGTCACCCATCAAATTAATAAGGAAAGTACACTCCTGAGAATATATAATAGTGCTAAAAGATAAACTTAGTTCAACCACTGGTCAGAAGTTTTAACCGCTAAATGATGTTGACACATCATACAATAAATTTAATGATGATTCTTTATGATCTTCTTTTAATGAATGCATTTCATTTAGTTACAATGTAAGTCCAATAATAATCGGAACCACGAATCCCGGGTTACTAAAGCACTATTAAGATCTATCAAAGGAAAAACAATTTATATTTACAAATATCGTACTAATCTAGTGACAAATACCCGTGATAAATATTCAAATATAAAATATTTTAATCAACCCTTTTACGACATGAAAAAAGAAGTTTTACTGTTCTAAATTTGAATCGAATTTGAACAATATAAATAGAAACTTAAAACAATAACGATGTTCTGAATAAGAAAGAAGATCGAAATCGCATGAGCCATGTTAAAATTATAATACCAATTGGTCGACGACGATTTACAATTGCTAAAAGTTTTAATGATTACTTTTCAATATTGGCCGTAATCTTGCCAAGCGCAATACCCCAAACCAATAAGTCACATGATTTTCTTTTTAAGGATAAAAATCAAAATTCTTTTATTTTCCATTCCAACTGACGCTAATGAAATTGCTAATATTGTTAAAAAATTTAAATGTAAAAAAGCCCAGGGTATGATGACATAAGTAACGATTTACTAAAAAATATAATGATGAGATTGTTATTCCTTAGATATATATTATTAACTTATCATTGGTCAGTGGTTGTGTCCCCGAAAAAATGAAAATTGCGAAGGGTAGTTCCTATTTATAAAAAAGGTGTCCATAGACCTAACTAATTATAGACCCATTTCCTCTTTATCATCACTATCCAAAATTCTGAAAAAGTGATTTATGATCGCACAATGAAAATCATAAAGGAGTTTTTGATATTTTGTCTAATTCTCAATTTGGCTTTCGACAAAACACTCAACAACACATGCAATTTTAAATTTTATAAATCACATAGCAACTTGCTGTTGACGATCACCTTCACACAGTTGGGATTTCTGGACCTCTCCAAAGGCCTTTGACACCATTAATCATGAAATATTGTTATCTAAATTATCTCATTATGGAATTAGGGGAAAGGCCTTGGATGGTTCAGAAAGCTACCTTACGGGTAGAAAGCAGTTCGTTTCTATTAATGATTCAATTTCCGATTACAATGATATACATGTGGAGTACCACAGGGGTTCGCTTCTTGGTCCTTTATTGTTTATTTTGTACATCAATGATTTTCAAAATTCTTCCCAACTCTTATCATTTATATATTTGCGTGATGACACTAGCGTTTTCTTTTCTCACAAAAATCCAGATATTCTTTTAAACACAATTAACACCGACTTGTAAAAATATACGACTGGATTTGCTGTAATAAACTTTCCTTGAACGTCCAGAAAACCCATTGTATAGTTTCAGCAATTCTCTTTCAGCTTTACCCGGAAATGTAATTCTTAATAATAATATAATTGATATAAGGATAGTTTTGACTCAACGAAATTTCTTGGTTTAATCATAGACAACAAACTCTCATGGAAACAACATACCACAAATTTTATGCAAATTATTGTCCAGAAATGTTGGTGTCATCAACAAATTAAATGCTGTTTTCCCTCCAATATCCTTTTAAATTTGTATAATACACTCATATTCCCTATTTGAACTATGGATATTAGCTTGGGGCAATTCATCGAGAATGTATCTGGATAGAATACTTCTTATTCAAAAACGTATAATCAGGATTATTAATCATGAAGATAGATTGGCTCACACAGATCATCTCTTCTATTCTAACAATGTATTGAAAATTTACGATTTATATCACTCCCGTCTTGGTTGTTTCATGTATCAGTTAGAATCGTAACGAACTGCCAACTGTTTTAAATCTATTATTCTCCAAAAATGAAGAATTCCATAACTACCCAACCAAGACAATTATCATCTTTTCCACATTCCATATTAAGAACTTTATTTAAACAGAAAACTATCATTTACGCTGGACCTCTTTTTTTTTCAATCTCTTGACGAGTCATTTAAACTTTCACCAAGCTTATTTTCCTTTAAACGTAAACTCAATCTAGCCAAATTATAACTACAATGTACACTTTTAAACTGCGGAAGGCTTCACAATGTTAATGTCTTGTGTATAAAGTATTGTCCCGTTCCGTGTGGTATTGTACATTGTATCGTTTATTTATGTAATATTTTTATAAATTTTCATTTATTGATACAATTGATTTAAGTTTGGGAGCCTAGCTTACAAGCATATGCTTTTTTAGGTTCCCCCACAATAACAGCAATTAAGTTTAATTGACTTGTTTCTAAATTATACATTCACCTGTTCTGTTTACATTGTAATATGTTATGATGATTGAAATGCGTATTTTAATAGATTTTGCTATGCCAAACACTTTATATTTTGTTACGTTTATTGTGGAAAAATAAATAAATAAAAAAAAAATAAAAAATAAAATATGAGCGCATATATCTTTTTTTTTTTTGTAGTGTGCGTGCACCCCTGATTTTGTTTGTTTGTTGTGTGTTGTTGTGTGTTTTTTCCAAATCACAACAATTGTCGTTCTCGCCTTCGTTTGAGCCCTTACTTTTAGTATTTTAGACTCCTTGATCCATGTAGCACAGCAATTAACCCCTCCTCTTTTAATACCACATAATGATTGTTTCTTGTTTCTTGTCGGGTAATCTTCTATCCCTTTCGACCGAGTTTTAATTTGAACCCCTTAATTTCCTAGGTCTCGGTTATCTTCATGCCCGATCGGAGAAAACAATTAGAATAATGAGTAGAAAATTACGTTCCGAACGAGGTAGTAATAATTATTGTATCAGGTGACTGTATATTTACAGTTAATTTTCGATGAGATCTAAGTGTTACTCAATAATAAACATGCATCAATGAACAGAGAACAATGGTGCAAAAGACGTATATAAAAAAAAGGGGGGTTAACAAGGTGAAGGATGGTAATAAAATTTCAGAATAATCATAATTTTAGAATAATCGTAATTTTGTATTCCATTTTGCATTCATTGGTACTGATGAATCGTTATAAACGAATAAGATGTAACATTTCTGATGAGTTAACATTGATAGTAAGATAAATTGCATTATTTAAATTTATATAAGCAGGTATAACATGTATAGTAAGAGCCTTTTCTCGTAGCGTAGTAGAAGTGGTTATTGGTGTTGTTATAATAGCAGTACTTCTTAGTGAATTGAGTGGTATACGTAGTATTAATATCAGCAACAGACATAATCAGAATACTTTGCACAGTGGCGGATCCATGATCTCACAAGGGGAACCATGCAGGCCCGATAGGGGCGCCGCCAATTCCCCCCCCCCCTATTTTAACATGTACTGTCAATGAGTGGTTTTCAAATTATGGGGGGGGGGCGTACCCTGCGCCCCCGCCTGGATCCCCCGCTGTCATAAGGCTGTTAAAAGAAGACAGTGGTATCATCAGATCATTATTGTGTTAGATGTTTCGCAGTAGAGGTGCCATGCTGGTATTTCGTGGAACGGTGGTGCTGGTATAGGCCTATAGGCCTAATGTTTGCAGACGTGTTTATAAAATATAAAATTACTTACACTAAAAATGACAGGTGGTCATGATGCCATGATTATATCAGCAAATCCGAATGATATTATGTTTGATGAAAATACGTAGATGGAAAGGAATCCCTAACATAACAGAATAAAGGCAAGAAATAATCCGCTCACATTTCTGATTCACCATGAGGAGCCCCATTATTGCCAGATTTATTCTGGAAAAAAAATGAAAGATTCCTAAAAATTTCTCAAGCATTTTCTGAATGGTCACTAGTCGACTTATGACTTTCAAAACCAGCGTTTTTTTTTTATTTATTTATTTTTTAGTATGTGGGGTGGCGGAGGTTCATTGCTTTGCCTTTTAAACATCTAGGTTTTATCAATGCCAAGTAAACAAAGTGCATGCATCACAACCCTCTCTCCCCCCCCCCCCCAAAAAAAAAAGCTAGTATCCTTGAAAATTTAAAGAAAACCTTTTTTGATCTACCGTATATACAAACTATATTGACAAATGTTTGACCAAAGCGAAATGATTTTTCCAAACTTTTTTTGCTGATCACTCAACCCATATGTTTACCATTCAGTATAAAGAAATTTTATCAGTTGAAATTTTCTATTCAAACATTGTGGTTTTATCATGGTGTTGGAACTTCATGGTACTACCAACCAATTCCATCATTTTTGTCATCAATTCTAAGGGCATGACGAAAACCTTCCTGCTAAAAACTCAAACCAGATTTTTCTTCTTCTGTTTACTGCAGAAGGGCATGTTAATGTAGAATGATACTGATGAATGCCGTTCTGGCGCTAATCTGACTGCTGTAGGGCCTTGACACGTCTGACTGCAGTGGTGCTAATTCAGAGCATGACCTCAATTTAAAGCAGTGCTAAACTAACTTGGGATTAGTTTAGAGGGCAATCGAGCCATTTCTCCGTTTTCCTATACATATATTTCCACGCTATATATATATTTTTGTTTAAATCTTAAAGTGAATATATAGGCCTACTGAGAACTACTCAAGGCCTCAACTACTCAAACCTACCCCGGTTCCTAACCCATAATGCAACATTCTGAGCAGTGTAGTCTTATGATATAAACCCATTTAAATGATAGCAAATTCAGTACTCAATACATTAATACTGAAATAATTTTATATAATTATGTTACCAAGAAGCAAACAAATTTTCCCCTCAAAACATTTTAGTTTCCCTTTACAAATAAAAGTATATAGACACATTTTTACATTGTATTATCAATAGCAATGAGTCATATAAATATTAATATTTGAAGACTAGCTATCAATGTTGTAACATACATGCCGACGGAAGAACTGCTCAGTTCGATTTACTAACCTGTCCGACTGTACTCATTTTCCCCTTCAAAAGTTCATGTTATGCAAATCGAAAGTGTTTACAGTCCAGTAAACGTCACAATGTAAAAACCTCCAATCTTCATGCTAATCGACAGCTTTTCAATAATTTGAAAGAAACTGTCTCGTATTCAAATTTCGGAGTGGTATACATTGTATATGAACATAAGTCTAATAAAATCGATTTATGTTGAATTCAATTGACCCGTATAATTCCAAACTATCATTCTAGGGCATTGTGCTGGTGATGTATAGATGATTACCAAGAAATGAAGTGTAAAGCTTTTACGCCACCTTTCAGTTTCCCTCTACCTTATTTGCACGAAAATTGTATCTTGATAATTGAACGGCTGTAATTGACATGAATAAAATACCGTGAAAAGTTATGGCGATTCGGAACAACATATACAGACAAATAAAAAAAGAGAAGACGTATATGTGACAATTAATTTTCTTTCATTTCACTACTATTCATCATGGCACGATTTTAAGTAGAGCGGAAACTGTATAACATTAAGAAATCTATTTACTTCCAGTCGACCAAGAGTTCCAAATATAATTGAAGAAATTAATGAATCTAGTGGAACACAAACATGCCTGCATGGAATGTCATAAGCACTCAAGATTTAAAAAAATATATAATATAACAAACATTAATGTATACTACTTACTGATTCTATGGCGTTATTTATACAGCTGTTCTAATAATATTATGAAGACAAAATCAACATTTTAAATTTAAAAACAAGCGCCAGATATCCAAACCCGTACACGCACGAGTTCCGAAGAGAACGTATAACTAAGCAAACGAGATCATACAAAAATCCATATGAAAACGAAATCCAAACTTACACACCCACTACTCCTTATAATCTCCATTGTGTTTAAACTTTTTTTTTCGCATTTCATCGTCACCATATTGAATAGTTCTATTCAGATTGTGTATTAACCGTAGAATGTGGTATGCAATCGACTGCTGTGCAAGGCCCCTAGCTTTATAAAACCACATTTAACGATCAATTTCACAACGGGCAAAATTAATGCATTAAAAGTTAGGTTTGAACATTCTGATTTCCAAAGAGAGTATTACTTGGAATTGCATGTCATCATACAAGTCACCCTCCCATATCCTGATACTCCCGATCAACCACCCCCGGATAACCACAACAATACCAAATTACAATTGTCCCGGACAATTACCCCAGAACAACTATCCCGAGGAGAACCATCCCCGGGACAACTATGGTTTTAATATTGGGCAGTTGTCCTCGAGGGTATGGTTATTCGCGGGTAAGTTATCCAAGAACCGTATCCATTCATTAGGATCAACCTAACACGTCACTTTCACTTTAAATCCAAGCATTTTCAGGATTTTTACGCGGAGGGTTCGAAATCTGCAAAAGTGGACCAAAAGGTACATCAAATTTTTTTCACGTCTCGCTGGGCAAGTAAAAGGTACATCTAATTCTTTTCAAGTCACGCTGGTTGCGCGAATAAGCGGGGGGGGTGGTGTGAGGTGTCAAAATTTTCTGCCTTGGGCCGTCCGAAGAGCACATAGCTATAGGTAGACTAAGGTCGTTCTTTACAATGACATTCCTTTTCTTCTTGATCCATTTTTTTTTTTTTTTTGTCAAGCGGACATTTGCTCGAAAGCGGGGGGCGGGGGGGGGGTTTTCTCGACCCCCGAACCCCCCCCCCCCTATTTACGGGCCTGATTGTTGTCTAAAACTGAAAACCTGAATCAGACAATTTTTTGATAATTATATTTGAAGTTACATTTATTATATCTAATCCAATTGCACTTTTAAACGTTTTTTCTTTCTTTCTTATTGAATAAATACTGCAAATATGAAAGAAAAAGTATAAAAAGATTCTGAAACAAAAAGTAGTCCTACATTGCAAATTTATTAATAGGACGCCACAACTGACGTCAACACAACGAGGTTACCGTGATTCCTATTGATTCGGGGAAAAATAGGTATTATAATATCTCCTCTCTGATATTAAGTTAATGATCCGAATCGTGTAAACTATATCAGGTATGTAGAATATTCCACTTTACTTTTGGAACAGCTGAGTTTGACAAAGGCGCGTGTAACAATAGGTAGTGAACTGGGGCAAGGCTTGTGTTGAGTGAACCCCGGTGTAGATGCGAGGATGCTTTATGGGACAGGGTCGCTTTTTACCATTTTTCCTCACTTGGGGAACTTTTTTCTCATTTGGTTTGTTGGGGGCAGGGGGCATATACCCCTCCCTGGATCCGTGACTGGGTAAAATGTGATTAAAAATGTAATTCTGTGCAAAAAAGTTTACACGATAGCCTAGTGTAAGTCAAATATTTGCATATGAAAATGAATTTGCTTTTCAATCTATATATTTTTTTGGGGTAATATTCTTTATTATATCCCTTATCTAAGATTGTTTGCATTGAGAGTGTACACAAGGAGAAAAAGAATAGTTTAACTAAGAAAAACGTTTCTCAAGAATAATAAATTTGATTCTAAATGAATATTTTTTTGAATGAATAATATACAAATATACAATGACAATCGAGGATCTGGTTAAAACTATTCGCATCGAAGGAACATCACATAGTACTACTTCTCCGAGAGGCCAATGGCCCGAGAGAGAATAGTACTATGTGATGTTCCTGAGTGCGAATAGTTTTAACCTGTTCTGAGAATGAGTCATTGTATATTTGTTTTATATCCTGTCCCTATCCTTTTAATTTTTTAATGAACAAAATTATATAGTCTTATGCTTTACCGTTTCTTCTGGATCCATAAGTACAAGTACTTACAAAGCGCCCGCTTTTGGTTCGAGCACCGACGAAAAATCTGCGAGCGCTGAATCGAGTGATTGATGTCGATCTCATCACAACTCACACCATCAATTTGTTGAACAAAATTCACGGAATATAGATACAGCATACTTATTGTTTCTGAGTATTAACGCTGTCAGTCGAGTTCATGAAATCCACAATTTCTCTCATTATCTGCTGAATCTTCAGTTATTACATCAATCTGGCAACTAGTGGAGCAGCCATTTTGTCTGTTTACAAACAAAAATCAGCTGTTTGCGCACTGGTCGGTGCAGCTCGCCGAAAGTTTCCGTGGCATGCGCGCGGCATGCAGTGGAGAATTCAGGTAAAAGCGGCAGAGTAGCAGCGCTCGCGTGTGTCGTATTTGCGCAACTCTGAATAGGGTGGGGGGGGGGGGGTCGGAAAAACGTTATAGTCCAGTTTTTCCCAGGAAAAAATTGTACTATGCGTACGTCATGAAGAAAAAACGAACTATTTCTTGAGGAAACGTTTTTCTTAGTTAAACTATTCTTTTCTCCTTGTTGTACACTCTAATGCAAACAATCTTAGATAAGGGATATAATAAGAAATTACCCCAAAAAAATATATAGATTGAAAAGCAAATTCATTTCATATGCAAATATTTGATTACACTAGCTATCGTGTAAACTTTTTTGCACAGAATTACATTTTAATCACATTTTACCCAGTCACGGAATCCAGGAGGGGTATATGCCCCCTGCCCCCAACAAACCAATGAGAAAAAAGTTCCCCAAGTGAGGAAAAATGGTAAAAAGCGACCTGTCCCATAAAGCATCCTCGCATCTACACCGGGGGTTCACTCAACACAAGCCTTGCCCCAGTTCACTACCTATTGTTTACACGCGCCTTTGTCAAACTCAGCTGTTCCAAAAGATGAAAGTGGAATATTTCTACATACCTGATATAGTTTACACGATTCGGATCATTAACTTAATATCAGAGAGGAGATATTATAATACCTATTTTTTCCCCGAATCACATAGAATCACGGTACCTCGTTGTGTGACGTCAGTTGTGGCGTCCTCTTAATAAATTTGCATGTAGGACTACTTTTTGTTTTCAGAATCTTTTTATACTTTTTCTTTCATATTTGCAGTATTATCATTAGGAAAAGAAAAACGTTTAAAAGTGCATTTGGATTAGATATATACAATGTACTTCAAAATATAATTATCAAAAAATTTTGGTCTGGATTCAGTTTTCAGTTTTGAGACACAATCAGGCCCGTAAATAGGGGGGGGGGGGGTCGGGGGTTCGAACGAACCCCCCGGCCCCCCCGCTTTCGAGCAAATGTCCGCTTGACAAAAAAAAAAAAAAAAATGGATCAAAAAAGAAGAAAAGGAATGTTCATGTAAAGAACGACCTTAGTCTACCCTATAGCTATGGTGCTCTTCTGGACGGCCCAAGGCAGAAAATTTTGACACCTCACCTACCCCCCCCCCCCCCCGCTTATCGCGCAACCAGCGTGACTTGAAAAGAATTAGATGTACCTTTTACTTGCCCAGCGAGACGTGAAAAAAATTTGATGTACCTTTTGGTCCACTTTTGCAGATTTCGAACCCTCCGCGTAAAATCCTGAAAATGCTTGGTTAAAGTGAAGTGACGTGTTAGGTGAGTCCTAATGAATGGATACGGTTCTTGGATAATTACCGACGAATAACCATACCCTCGAGGACAACTGCCCTATTAAACCATAGTTTGTCCCGGGGATGGTTCTCTCGGGATAGTTGTTCTGGGGTAATTGTCCGGGACAATTGTAATTTGGTATTGTTGTGGTTATCCGGGGGTGGTTTGATCGGGAGTATCAGGATATGGGGGTGACTTGTATGATGACATGCAATTCCAAGTAATACTCTCTTTGGAAATCAGAATGTTCAACCTAACTTTAATGCATTAATTTTGCCGTTGTGAAATTGATCGTTAAAGTGGTTTTATAAGGCTAGGGGCCGCACAGCAGTCGATTGCATACACATTCTACGTTATACACCAATCTAATAGAAACTATTCAATATGGTGACGATGAAATGCGAAAAAAAAGTTTAAACACAATGGAGAATTATAAGGAGTAGTGGTGTGTAAGTTTGGTTTCTTTCATATGGATTTTGTATGATCTCGTTTGCTTAGTTATACGTTCTCTTCGAACTCGTGCGTGTACGGGTTTGGATATCTGGCGCTTGTTTTTAAATTTAAAATGTTGATTTTGTCTCATAATATTATTAGAACAGCTGTATAAATAACGCCATAGAATCTAGTAAGTAGTATACATTAATGTTTGTTATATTATATATTTTTTAAATCTTGAGTGCTTATGACATTCCATGCAGGCATGTTTTGTGTTCCACTAGATTCATTATTTCTTCAATTATATTTGGAACTCTTGGTCGACTGAAGTAAATAGATTTCTTAATGTTATTACAGTTTCCGCTTACATTAAATCGTGCCATGATGAATAGTAGTGAAATGAAAAGAAAATTAATTGTCACATATACGTCTTCTCTTTTTTATTTGTCTGTATATGTTGTTCCGATCGCCGATAACTTTTCACGGTATTTTATTCATGTCAATTACAGCCGTTCAATTATCAAGATACAATTTTCGTGCAAATAAGGTAGAGGGAAACTGAAAGGTGGCGTAAAAGCTTTTACACTTCATTTCTTGGTAATCATCTATACATCACCAGCACAATGCCCTAGAATGATAGTTTGGAATTATAACGGGTCAATTGAATTCAACATAAATCGATTTTATTAGACTTATGTTCATATACAATGTATACCACTCGAAATTTGAATACGAGACAGTTTCTTTCAAATTATTGAAAAGCTGTCGATTAGCATGTGAGATTGGAGGTTTTTACATTGTGACGTTTACTGGACTGTAAACACTTTCGATTTGCATAACAATGAACTTTTGAAGGGGAAAATGAGTACAGTCGGACAGGTTAGTAAATCGAACTGAGCAGTTCTTCCGTCGGCATGTATGTTACAACATTGATAGCTAGTCTTCAAATATTAATATTTATATGACTCATTGCTATTGATAATTACAATGTAAAAATGTGTCTATATACTTTTATTTGTAAAGGGAAACTAAATGTTTTGAGGGAAAATTTGTTTGCTCTTGTAACATAATTATATAAATTTTCAGTATTAATGTATTGAGTACTGAATTTGCTATATTTAAATGGGTTATATTCATAAGACTACACTGCTCAGAATGTTGCATTATGGGTTAGGAACCGGGGTAGGTTTGAGTAGTTGAGGCCTTGAGTAGTTCTCAGTAGGCCTATATATTCACTTAAGATTTAAACAAAATATATATTAGACGGTGGAAATTATGTATAGGAAAACGGAGAAATGGTCGATTGCCCTCTAAACTAATCCCAAGTTAGTTTAGCACTGCTTTAAATTGAGGTCATGCTCTGAATTAGCACCACTGCAGTCACGTGGTCAAGGCCCTACAGCAGTCAGATTAGCGCCAGAACGGCATTCATCAGTATCATTCTACATTAACATGCCCTTCTGCAGTAACAGAAGAAGAAAAATCTGGTTTGAGTTTTAGCAGGAAGGTTTCGTCGCCCTTAGAATTGATGACAAAAAATGATGGAATTGGTTGGTAGTACATGAATTTCCAACACACATGATAAACCACAATGTTTGAATAGAAAATTTCAACTGATAAAATTTTTTATTACTGAATGGTAAACATATGGGTTGAGTGATCAGCAAAAAAAGTTTGGGAAAAATCATTTCGCTTTGGTCAAACATTTGTCAATATAGTTTGTATATACCGGTAGATCAAAAAAGGTTTTCTTTAAATTTTCAAGGATACTAGCTTTTTTTTTTTTGGGGGGGGGGAGAGAGGGTTGTGATGCATGCACTTTTTTACTTGCATTGATAAACCTAGATGTTTAAAAGGCAAAGCAATGAACCTCCGCCACCCCAATACTAAAAAATAAATAAATAAAAAAAAAACGCTGGTTTTGAAAGTCATAAGTCGACTAGTGACCATTCAGAAAATGCTTGAGAAATTTTTAGGAATCTTTCATTTTTTTTCCAGAATAAATCTGGCAATAATGGGGCTCCTCATGGGAATCAAGAAATGTGAGCGGATTATTCTTGCCTTATATTCTGTTATGTTAGGGATTCCTTTCCATCTACGTATTTTCATCAAACATAATATCATTCGATTTGCTGATATAACATGGCATCATGACCACCTGTCATTTTTAGTGTAAGTAATTTTAATTTTTATAAACACGTCTGCAAACATTAGGCCTATAGGCCTATACCAGCACCACCGTTCCACGAAATACCAGCATGGCACCTCTATGCGAAACATCTAACACAATAATGATCTGATGATACCACTGTCTTCTTTTAACAGCCTTATGACAGCGGGGGATCCAGGCGGGGGCGCAGGGTACGCCCCCCCCCCATATTTGAAACCACTCATTGACAGTACACTGTTAAAATAGGGGGGGGGGAATTGGCGGCGCCCCTATCGGGCCTGCATGGTTCCCTTGTGAGATTCATGGATCCGCCACTGTGCAAAGTATTCTGATTATGTCTGTTGCGTATTAATACTACGTATACCACTCAATCACTAAGAAGTAACTGCTATTAACAACCACCAATAACCACTTCTACTACGCTACGAGAAAGGCTCTTACTTACATGTTATACCTGCTTATATAAATTTAAATAATGCAATTTATACTTACTATCAATGTTACTCATCAGAAATGTTACATCTTATTCGTTTATAAGATTCATCAGTACCAATGAATGCAAAA
>CALNVZ010003426.1:38390594-38425696 GCA_940671915.1 Paracentrotus lividus
GGAGCTCGTTAGTCCGAATATCTGAACATTCGTTTCACCAAACACATAAATTTCCTATCCCTGAATGCTCGTTTGACCGAAAATGAAATACGGTTCGTTAATCCAAAAGTGAAACAACAGTCCGAACATGGAAAAAAAAACTCCAACAATATATCATACGGTTTACTCTATTCCCTTTTTAGATAGAGTCACCTTATTTCACACGAAAGAACTTTGTTTTATTTTCAGATTTAAAATATCTGTTTTATACTTTCGTTTTAATGAACCCTTTATTCACGGAGAATCGAACCTTCCCCTGCATATAACAAATATTCGGACTATTACATCAAAATATGTTCCGATAATACATTTTTCCCACAAACGAATATTCAGGTATGAAATTTACGTGTTCGCACAAATGAATCTTCGGAGTATATACTTACATTATGATTATATTAAACGCTATTTTATCATATTCAGTTTCATACGAATAAACCTTCGGAAAAACAAACAGCCCTCTTTTTTATACATGCCTGATAAACGAAATCACATTATTTTAGGCCCATTGCCTTTAGAAATGCCCCCTTTTCAGAAATTAAGTTTCAGTTATAATTACAAACGACAATTTGATGCTCCTCACAAAAAAGGTTGATCATCTTTGCAAGTAAGAAAGAATTATTTAATAGTGGTAAAACACGCCAAGAGGGCACTTAATGATTGGGAAGCATTGTATCTGGGGTAAAATAATTTAATGAGAATATGTTTTATTTATGACATCATCTTGCTATAATAGATGAGGTCATGCAGTAGCGGTGCCTTTCTTCTCTAAGACCACCCCCGTGTACTGCAATATGAAAGGCTTAGGCCTATACCTGAAAATTACTTTTCTTTCCCTTTTTTAACCATTATTAATGTGTGGATAGTTATTTGCGGTAACAAACCTTAATGACATTGACTCTTCTCTTCATAATGCAAAAGTGGCTTTTATCTCATTTAATGGGGTTTAATGGCAGAAATGTTCTTATTTATTTATATATTTCAGTTTTTATTTAGTATGATCGTATCTCAGGCGCGGATCCAAGATTTTCCAGAGGGGGGGGGGCAACTTTGAAAAAAAAAATCTTGCGAGCGGATCGAGCGAGCAAACGAGCGCGAAGCGCGAGTTAACATACCCCGATATACAGGCCTATACTGACCTAAAACGAGGAATTTAAACTATTTTAATTTTACTCCTATGAAAACAAAATAATAATTAAACTAGCACCAAAAAAAATAATAAAATTTTTAAAAAATCGGTACATTTTAAACAAAACTTTAGTGGTTTGAATATGTATTCTAAATTGCCAACATGAGATGAAAACTTTGAGGTAAAAATTTGAGTTAATTGTGCATTATATACCCTACTAAATTGGTATCTGCGAGCGCGAAGCGCGAGCCGAAATTTTGAACTAAAAATTGGATTTATTTGTGCATTATGATTTAGTATCAGCGAGCGCGAAGCGCTAGCCGAAAATTTTGGGTTTTAAAAGATATATCGAATAAATAAAGGGGCACTTTCTACTATTAAATTTTGGACCTTAGGCCTATTTAAAATCCGCGAGCGCGAAGCGCGAGCTGAAAATTTTGAGGTAAAAATGGGAGTTAATTTGTGCATTATGATTTAGTATCCGACATGTCAGCGAGCGCGAAGCCTGGGTTTTAAAAGATAATGGAATAAATAAAGGGGCACTTTCTAGTATTAAAAATCGTAGATAATTGTGTATAAATGACCCTATTTTGTATCCGCGAGCGCGAAGCGCGAGCTGAAAATGTTGAGGTAAAATTTAGAGTTAATTGTTTGTTATTATTATAATTATTAATCCGTAGATTCGTATCTGCGAGCGCAAAGCGCGAGCCGAAAATTTGGGGTTTTAAAAGATATACAGAATAAATAAAGGGGCACTTTCTAGCATAAAGAATTGTAGATAATTGTGTATTATCAGATTATAGACCCTATTTAGAATCCGCGAGCGCGAAGCGCGAACCGAAAATTTGGGGTTTTAAGAGATATATGAAATAAATAAAGGGGCACTTTCTACTATTATATATTTTTTTTAGATAATTGTGTATGATAGCGAGTTAATTGTGCATTATTATTATATTATTAATCCCTAGATTCGTATCTGCGAGCGCGAAGCGTGAGCCGAAAATTTGGGGTTTTAAAAGATATATAGAATAAATAAAGGGGCACTTTCTAGCACAAAGAATTGTAGATAATTGTGTATTATCAGATTATAGACCCTATTTAGAATCCGCGAGCGCAAAGCGCGAACCGAAAATTTGGGGTTTTAAAAGATATATGGAGTAAATAATACGGCAGTTTCTACTATTTTTTTTTTTTAGATAATTGTGTAATGATAGACCTTTATTAGAATCCGCGAAGCGCGAAGCGCGAGCTGAAAATTTTTATGGTAAAAATTAGAGTTATTTGTGCATTATGATTTTTCTTTGTGTATTTTGAAACTTTAGTTTGAATTGAATTTTTTCTTTTTTTTACTTTCGTCGGTAATGTATTTCTTTTCTTAAAAAAAAAAAAAAAAAAAAAAAAAAAAAGAGAAAGATCTGCACCGTGGACCCTCCCCCACATTATAGGCCCTAGTTATGGTCGTTTAGGACCCAATTAGGCCTATTTCTCGCTTCTTTTGAATAAAGTTTTTGGGAATATTGAACAAACATCGGGCTTAATTCCCTTCTCTTCTTTCCTTTCTTTTTCTTCTTTCTCTCTCTTTTTCCCTTCTTTCTCTTTTTCTCCTCCTTCTTTTTTTTTTTTTTTTTTTTTTGTGGGGGGGGGGGGTCCGGGCGTCGGCCCGCCCCCCTGGATCCGCGCTTGTATTTATATAACTAGACTACTCTCCGATGGATTTGATCATTAGAAGTAATCGTGGTACGAATAATCCATTTTGTAATGTCGATTTAGTTGAAGATATTTTTGCTGTACTGGATTTATGCAAGAAAAACAACAATCAAATAATTAATCAAATATGTTTACATTATTAATGTAAAAGAATTTTAATTAGTTTATTTCTTTATGTTTTGTTAAATAAAATAACAATTTGGCTTCATCCTTTTTGCTGTCTGCTACTAATATATGAAATGAGACTCTGCATGTCAGTAGTATATATATACGCAATAAATTGGCCTAATGCACGTAGTTACTAAGTCTAATGATAATAAAAACCATTAGTAAGAACTACATGTATTATATAAGCGAAAGGGGCTGCGATGCTGTCAATTAACCTATAAAACTGAGCTACGGTTTATGGCTAAAAAATAAATAATACGCTATCACTGTAATTTTGTGTTTTTGCCAACTGAATCGCAGTAGAAAATTGCTTCGAGAATGGCAAACAATGAATATCACTTATCTATTATTATTATCGAGAAACGACTAATTTAATAGACATAGTTATTTCAATTATCTCGCTCATTATTATGATTTATAAGCACAACCATCCCCTACCGCCACCTACACACAAACGTATTAAAAATACATTGAGAAGGATAAAAAAAAAAAACCAAACAAACAAAAAAAACGGCAAGACTAAAAAAGCAAACCTATAATATCTCTTTGCCCAAACTGTTATTCGTATAAATAATTCAGTTTCAGTTAAGTTTATTCCATATTTCCAATCAAACAATATCAACAACACAAATTATATGTCATATCATTGAAATACGTTGACAAAATTACAAGACGAATTACATCAGTATGAGAAAGAGATGAAAGGGCCTATAAGTTAAGAAATAAGCTTGTTCCTTTAATTTCATTGTGCGTTTAATAATAATCATGGTGCATAATAATTCCGTGGTTCATATAATGATGATAATAAATTTTATCCTCAAAGGTTTTTTTTCGAAAAGGGTGAGAGAAAACATAATTATTGCGGGTTAGGTGAGCAGAAGCTATTGTAAATCATGTTAACAAAATTAGATTAAAAGCAACAAAAAAAAAGTAATAATCAGTAGACAGCATTATCAATAAGAAAGCACGATTATAGGAATACCACACCCATCAACATGTTAAACATCATGCCCAGTTTGTTTGAGTATCTGACAATGCTTGATTTTACTCTTATCATGGTAATCACTTTGTAAGTAAATATGACCAGGTGACGGTGTGCATATACCTCGATTTTCTTAAAGGGAGAAAACCAACATGAAATGGAATTAGTTTTAATACAAGACAACAAAAAATGAAGGACATAATTATATGAATTAAGGTTGGACGAAAATCGATCTAAGGATAACAAATTTATGGATGTTTTTATTGTTTTATGAAGTCGGTAACTTGAGACCTGCTCCCATTATATTGTACAAAATCATCGGAGGACAGCGCATAATTCATTAAAACTTTAGTTATTCATAACTTAGTTATCCTTTAATGGATTTCCTTCAAACCTTTACTTATATATATTTTTTTCATTCTCTGGTCTTTTTTTTAAGCAGCGGGGCACATCTGCGTGCGCCTAATATACACACACACTTATAATTGGGCGTGCTTATTCATATCATAACATTTCTGTTGCACCCTCTCCCCTTTCTAAATCACCAGTTATAATAATTATCATTGGCATCGTTTTTAATTATCATGCATTTTTGTTGTCACAAAGCTGAACGACAGTTTGCCATGTTTAGAACAAGAGTTTCAAGGGACCACATCGCATTACTTGTTTGTTTTTCGCAAAATTAATTATTTTGACTCGTAGACATACATTTACTCAGGCATTTTATATAAATAGACACTAAGCGATCTTAGATCATATTTGATAACTATCATGTTTAAATATCTAGTATCATACTTCATTGTAACGATGGGTTGATGATCTAACTCCCAGCTTAATTATATCAAATCACATACATGAAAACAAATCCCAAATATAGAATATTCAAACAAACATAACAATTATTAGAATTTCCTCGGGTGACGTCACTAATTAAAAAAAGAAGAAGAAGAAGCTACTCGATAAAAATTTATGGTGAAATTATTTCATTAAACGTAAGGTTATCTACTAAAACACTTGGTTTGTATAGGTATATAAGCCGACATAATTTATAAGTGTGAAGGTTGTGTTATTATTCAGAATTACATTAACTATGATAAATAGGTTTTAAAGTCCGATATGCACATGTCGTAATCATTTTGGAGTACTTGTTAAACAAAACAATTACCCGGGAATATACATAATTTAACTTTGTATCATATACCACGTTTAGCATGCAGCTATATAGCGAGCATAGAATTATGAATAATTAACAGGGGGTTTCTGATACACGGATCAATAAATTTGTAACAAGAAAGAAACAAGACAAATGCGACTGTATTTTCTCTATATCCCCCTTAAAACCAATAATGACTTCTATGACCAATGATTTTTCATCATTACTTCAAAAATCTAGTTAAATATATCTTGTTTGTTCTCCTATATGAAGACCTGCGCCTGTTTTGAAGTTCATATCTCAGGTGGTTTTAAAGATATTGCCATAACAATGGCAATAGGCCTACTTGAAATTTCAAATGTTGACTTATATGACATATGACCGTATTCTCTAAAATCTAATCAGTGCCCCGTAACACAAAAGTTTGCAATCAATTGCACATTTTGTAACAACCATTTTAATTGGTTACTGACCAGTAATTTGAACAATAAACACATGCAACAATGACTGTGATTGGCTACTGCAACCTTGCAATTGATTGCAAACCTTCGTGTTACGGAGCCCAGATCATATTCCTGTGATGATAGTTTGAAAATCTTTTCTCAGGCGGTTTTTAAGACATTGCGAAAATAGTCACCAAACTTTCAAAAAAAAATCGAAGATGAAAATTATAATGTTAAAGCACATCGTACTCATTTCTCTAATCTGTTAGTCTCCCGGTCCCGAAAGGTGGGAAAATTATTTGATTATCTTTTTCAAGAATAAAGAAGGCAATGACTAAATACTTTGTGCATTCTGATAATTTCTGTCACTGTTATTTTAACAAGCGCGATCATGAAGTTGTAAATAGGCTTACTAATAATATTGATATTGATTTTATTGAAGTTATGGGGCTCAGCCGGCTGGAAAGACTATAGTGATATCAACATTTATGTCAAATGCATGGCTTTCAAAAGCAAGCAATCAAACAAAAATGTAGGTTCTTGTCTTTCAAGACCCCCAGATCCGCCACTGCTGAAATATATTCAAGAAAGAACCGACTACGGTACGCGTTTTTAATGAAAAAAAAAACCAAACAAACCTAACAGATACAAAAAAAATACGATAATAGATAAGAGTGGTGGAATGGTCATTTGAAAGTTTTAAGTAGAACACAAACATAAAACAAAATGACCCACCTTTACTCGGCAAAACCCTCGGGAGCAAATCCATCGAATTATATCCGATATAAGTGGAAATCCATGATGATGATACGAGCATGGAGGAAAGAGAAAAAATAGGAATCACTAGACTTCAAGCGGTCAAACGCCACTAATGGACTCTCGCCGCCGAGCCATCAAATTGCGTCAAAATGCGTTCATTCTACTGTCTATCAGCGTCTATCTTACCCCAGTCATACTTCGGATATTGACATTTCGTCGACGACAGGTGAACCAGATAATTGCATGCCAGAGAGTGATAAGTTATTGGGTGGTTGTGAGTCGGGACCTGTTTGTGACTGTGTATAAGTTGCGCGCCGCTGCTATTATTATAAAAGTCTGATTGTGACAATGCCAGTCTTTTTGTCTTCATCAGGGGCGCCCCGCCCCTTCGGGATGTGGGGGGGGGTAAGAACAAAATCGTAGCCTACCGACAAAAAGATATACCCTCCTCAAATCTATTCATTTTTTTTAAAGGCTTTTGTCATCGTCATGTCTGGTGGAGCTAGGGAACAGCAATGGGGGGGGGGGTGTGCGATCGCAAGCAGATTTTTATAACTTTAAATTGTCGTTGATTTTCTTCTCTTTTGTTTTTTTGGTCATTATATCTACTTTTAAAAGAAAAATCGTTTTGTTTCAGGTTATGTATACATTACCTCTTCTAACATAGTTATTCACCTCTCCCCTCATAACCATGGTATTTAAAGTAAAAAAAAAGTAATTTCGTTATAATTTCTCTAAACAACAAACAAATTAGAATATAATCTAATGCCCCCCGAAAGGCACAAATTCCAATGTTAGAAAGAAAAGAAACAAAAGAGAAGGAAAGAACCATAGAGACTTGTCAGCAATGAAAAATTGACGAAGCTATAATATATCAAATTGTGCACGATATACAGTAAACATTTAAATTCTAGAGAACGATAGATAGCATAATTATTCTATATTGTATCAAACTATAAAAATAAAAAAATACATAACGATAGTCATTTTTGACAAATTGCCCCCTGCAAAATGCACCTCTCATGCTATACTCTCACAACGAGTAAATACTAATTGCATCACTTTCACGTCAACATGGTCCAGAGGTAATTTATTGATCAATAAGTCTCTTGAAATATTTACAGCTAATCGACACCAAAACTCAAAACTTGTTTTAATCGAGGACACAGGCGGTGTGTTGTGGTAAAGAAATGAATTAAAGTAATCGAGCAAATGAAAACAAAAAGATGTCTACTTGCATAAAGAGGCTTTGTCGTTTAGCGAATAACTGTAAATAAAAGTTTATTAAAAAGGTTGATGTGGCGAATATAAAGCTTATGACAGCCTAAAATTATTATCTTTTGACCTACTTTTTTTTATCAAACTAATTACATGCGTTTATTTTCGTAAATATTCTGGAATAACTTTATCGATTTGACATCAAAGTTACGACCTATCATCTGTTATCCTCTTTTCATCTTCATCTCTCGAAACATCTCTCTCTACATGTATCTTTCTTTCTCTTACTCATTCTCTCTCTCTCTCCCTCCCTCCCTCTCTCTCTCTCTCCCTCCCCCTCTCTCTCTCTCCCTCTCTCTCTCTCTCTCTCCATGTCCGTCTCCCCCCCCCATCCTCTCCTCTCTCCATCTTCCCCCATCTCATTATATATATAGTTCTCTCTCTTCACCTTATTATATCAACGTTTTCTTTTTATTCCTCTCTCTTCATTCCGTTCTATCCTCCCTTTTCTCCCTCTCTCTTAATTATATTCTGTCATTTCCCCCTCTCTCCCCCATATCATCTCATTCTATCATGATTCTCACTTCCTCTCCATCTCATTCCATATTTTCTTTTCTCTATATCTTTATAAAATTCTTTTGCTTTATTTATGAAAATTCTCTGCCATTTGTTTGGGTCGGAGGGCTGGGAATTCCCAAGAATCTAAGTTAATATCCCAACGGCGTAAAAAAAATCCCTTTACGTTTAATCTAAAAGATGCTACCAAACGTACACCATTTATTATTATTATTAGTATTATTATTATTATTATTATTATTATTATTATTATTATTATTATTTAGTCGATACAGGCGGGAGTCCCTCTTCCCTGCTTGTTGACATAAAAACCGCCATCATACCAAGGACATAATAAGGAGTCAACCACAATTCAGATTATGCACGAGTCTGAACTACAGACTAAAAGGGGGGCGGTTGAGAAACCCACCTAATAAATTGAGTCGACAAGCTTGTTTTGACCCCGATCAGTCCCTCATCGGATATTAAACGGTTTTATGGTAATTGTATAATACAAGTCAAATGTAATCAGGGGGATCTCCTATGTGTACTCGGGCAATAAGTACTGCTCTAGTAGCTTCACCATATTATAAGAGATAATTAATTGCACTTCCACGCATCACTGTGGGTTTATACCAATTATTCTGCTCAATGCACCCAGAGTCGGCTTATATTGGGGGTACACGAGTCAGAAGGGTACAAATTTCGATGCCTACTATTTCATTGACCTGATGTTTTGTTGTCCAGTGTTATTAGAATAAAAATGGAAAAACACAAGGTATGATCAAAATATTGTATCATGATAAAACAAATATTTGAGCGGTTTAGACATGACAAGCCAAGGGCTCTCACAGACACAGATTTCTGTATCATTATACAGTGCGTCCCAGAAAAAAAAAAAAGTAAACCAACCTGTGAGAGCTCAAATTGCATCGCTTATACAACGTTTATTTTTATTTTATTCTATCAAGGGCTTTCAAATTTATATCTTTGCTGTCAAGTGATAATTGAGCACTTGACGTTGTAACAACCTCTGTCAAAGACGGCTTGTACCAAGTTTTGGCAGAAACAACCTTTCATGGCTTTCTGATCAATCATTCATTGTTTGAGGTAAGCCTCCCTGAGTCCATTTTTAAAGGACAAAAAGGTTGCTTGGACTATTGAAATCCAAGGGTTGCTTTTGCCCAAACTTGGTACAAAGCAATTTTGACCCTCGTTATTTAGAGCACAAGTGCTCAGTCATTCATCACAGCACGTTTAAGTTTGATATCACTGAATAGCATTTAAGCTACTCTTGCACATGAGATCAACGTCACATACTTTATTCAGTTTTAATGAGGCTCTCAAAGTTTGGTTTACTTTTTTCTGGGATGCATTGTACAGGCAGTAAATCTGAATGTCTTTCGTAAACTCTCAATAGCTACCCATATCTCTCAGGTTCTCTCTTTCCTTTTCACTATCAATTAATAGTAAATGCAGTGGAGAAAATAGAGAGAGATAGAGAGAAAAAGACTTTAAACAAAGCATTCATAAGACAAACATACTAAAAATGAAAAACAGTCAAACTGCTCTGAGTGGATGCTGTATTTTATTACTGTACAAGATTCTGTCCAAAACCTCACTGTTTCTAAAATACCCTCCTAAATATCTGCTTCCAACTTTATACAGATCACACTTAACAATATTTCTATAAAACAAATGGTAAATTACTGTTTGGTCTACAACCACTTAATTTAATACTTAATTGGTCTACACCCATTGTGTTTCTAGTTCATGTACTACCTGTGCAAGTCTAATGATCATAATAAGAACAATACTGTGGAAACTTGCTATAAAGAGATGTGATATAACAAGGTAATTTTGATGGTCCAAGCTCTTTGTAATCTTTTGGTTTTTTAAATATTTTTTTAAAACCATGATATAAAGAGATTCCCGACATAACAAGGTAATTGCTACGGTCCAAATGAGGTGCTTGAAAGCGCATTTGTCATTAGTGTGTTATCATATTGATTAACTTTTGCTAGGTATAGAACTAAACGAGTCTATGAACATTAGACTAAACAATAATTGGGACAAAATGATCAAGAGATCAAATGGATAGAAGACAAAATGGGTGTGGAGCAAAGACAATTGATATTACACAATTGTAGACCAAACAAATACATATCACTTAATTAATTCAATTTTTATCATTGCCCAATGCCATGATAAGCTTATCTAATAAGAAATTTACAAATAACATAAACAGACTAAATCTATAGGTGAACAAAGTTTATAAAGCAAAAAAAGCTAACTTTGGCTTTTAAAAAGAGTGCAAATAAAAAGATTGGGTAGTACTTTATGATTAAGGATTTTACAGGGTACTAGGAAAGTATACAAACCAAGTGGATATCAACAGTATATGATTCTTTTAAAAGCTTTTCCTCGTTTCTTTTTGACCGAGAGCCCAATACTTGTATTATGTTCAGAATACAATGTATATGCAGAAGATACTATTTCATATGGATACAAATATGTATTTAGAAAGTCCATTTAAAGTTTAGTTACACTTTATTTACAAAAAGCCATTTCTGAAATCCCATTTGATGCTAAATCAATATTTTAATGTTGTTTACATTGGTAGGATTCGGCATGATTAACTGCTGTACCTTTAAGTCAATACTATTCAAAAGAGAAAATTACAGATATTATATGACTATTTGTGTGGAAATAGATATTTTGATCTTTGCTTTTACAGTGAAGCTTCACAATAAAATATGTAATCTTGTTATAGCATAATGATAAGTTGATTATATCGGTTACACTGCTTTGAATTTGATTGTTTTCACAGCCCTGATATAACAAATTTCCATTATAAATAATTCTCTTAGTCTTGCTGAATTTGTTTCATAACCAGGTTATATTGTCACTTTTACTTTACAATCAATGGATCTCTGCATCAAAGACATATATTTTTTTACACTATGAATACAATATAAAAACAGTTGAGATTCTACATTAAAAATTCTAGAATACAAAATGTGTTTTTAAATTTCTGGTATCTCTTTCTCCTATGCTTGTTTGTATGAATCTGCAATTTGGCAGATCGTAAAGATTTCCCATTTTCCAACATTCCATTGAAACGTCTGTGTTCAAATTAGTCGGCCTGTGCCTTGGAGTAACAAACTAGAAATCAGAATCCACACAAGATAACAAGTTTTCTTATATACAATATAACTGTACAATATTTACACACACTCACAAATAAAACATTACAGCTCTGTTAAGAGCAAAAGGGGCACTAAGCTGGCCTTAACCCTAATCAGACTGGGGTGTTTTGGTAGCTGTCAAGACTGGGGGGGGGCCATGATGGCCCCCCCCTAAGATCTCGGCCGCCGATCGCGCGACCGCGCCAAAAATTTGCACGATGGTAGTGAGCCATGTAATCTACAAGACTGCGCTGTTAATTTTTCCAAAATAATATGAATTTTTTTAATATGAATTAATTATGCTAATTTATGCATGAAATCATACTTTTTGCTCTAATTGAAAAAATAAAGCTCCTAGAATGCTAATTTTGTGTATTATTATTCCTTATAGCAATTCTAACAATTGTACTAGAAAAAATTTCTTGTTTCAAAATTAATTTCTTATGTATTTTATTGTTTTATGAATTTCTTATGTATTTCTTTGTTTTTTCGACCTTTTGTTTTTTTCTTTTTTTTTACCGCAAAAATCATTTAAAACCATTTTTATGCATAAATATGCTAAAATAATCTTGATTTCAGCCAATGAAAGTGAAAATAATCATATCTTTATGAATTAGGTGAGAAAACTCAATTTGCATTGACTTTGTACACAAAATCACGTTTTTGAGCCATTTTCGGTCTGACGGATATTTTTTGAAAATCGTGCAGCGTCGTAACGGTAACAACGATTTTTGTGAAAATGGTTTCAAAAGATGGCGCGAGACTTGAAAGTAAAAAGTCAGAAGCGGCGCGATCAGAAAAATTTGTGGGCGCGAGTGTGGTCGGAAATGTCGAGGGGGGGGCCATGATGGCCCCCCCCAGTCCTGATTAGGGCGTTAATAAATGCCCTTCTTGCTCTGAACAAACTATATAAGATAGTACCATTTAACAATAACTCAGAGGTAAAAACAGCCATGTATTAGGCACATGATATTTCTATACAGCACATTACAGGCGGCATGCATCAAGCGAACTTGTGAACATTTTATCCAAAATTTGCTAGCCATTCAATCAAGCTTTTCAATACTATAACAGTTTGTCGTTTGTCGGATAAAACGTCCAACAAGTCCTTTGATGAAATGCCCTCCTGGCACAGAAGGATATATGTACCACCTTGCAGCACCTCCCTTCTCAAACTTTTGCACAGAATCCTGACTGAATATGGATATAATTAGCCTTTTTTCTTTCAATTATCTTTGACAATCGGTAAATATGTCAGCATTAAAATGATACATATTTGGTGTGTCAAGGTAATCGAGGGCTACAACCAGTAATAATGCACTAGCAATTGTTCATGTTGTTATTGATATAACCACTGCTAATTTATAACCGGAAGAACCAAGTTCTGGAAAGTACCAAAGAAACTTTTCACATCCAGGATCCTGAAGAAAGGTTATGGTCTGTGATCATAGGACCCCTAATACCATTGTTGCTCAAATAGCCCCATAATAGATAATTTTGGTGCAACTTCTGTCGTTTGCGGTGAGACTAAAGGACAATTAACATTCCAGTCATAAATTCTTAAAGTAAAATTTAATATAATACAATGAACCTGAATAGTGAGATTACCCTAGGGAGACAGGAAATGTAGCATTTATTACTTTAGTACAGGTTTCAATATGAAACACTTTTCAAGGGAAACCCGATCGTGTTCTTTCTTTATAAACCCAATATCTGTCATTACAACGAGTCTTGCCTTTTAATTTTGTTCGAACAGTGAACAGCCCAGAATTGCTTCGCCTCTATGGAAATAAAGAACCTGCAAGATTGATTCACAAAAGGCACATCAATGCTCTTCATGCTGTCCAATGACAGTATGATAGTATTACAAAGGGATTCCATCTTGGGTTACATATCTATAAACAGTTTCTTCAGACCTTCTAGGCTGATTACACATCTAAAGCTTGCGAACCTCATCTTGTGCTACAAGATGGTGAAGAATTTGTTGAATTACAGGAGACACTGACACAACATCTTCAAACCAACAGATAATAATCAAATGTTGATCAGAAGCCAAGTAGCATTTATCTATGGTTTGGTAATGACTGCATAGGATATGTTTACACCAGCACCCTGTAGCATAAAACTTCTAACCGGACTTTTTTCCGGTTAAAATCTGAAAACTCCGGTTAAAGTCCAAAAACTCCGGTTACAATATTTTTCTGGATTTTTTACTGTTTTTTCCATTGCATAAAAACATACCAGAGTTTTCAAAAGTATTAATGCAATAAATTTTTAGGGCGTTTTAAAACTCAGGTTGAATAACCTAAGAAATAGGTCTACATAAGCTGAGTTTTTTAACCCGAGAAAACTCGGGTTAGAAAAAAATTTATGCAACACCACCCAGGTCTACAAGCATGACATTTCATCTAAATAATTCCAGCGAGAGGGATAGTTGACACCAAGCTCGGAAACCTACGAAAGTCATCTAAATCTTTCTGATGCCAGGAATAATATATACCAAGCTTTCGAGCACTGAGAGAGTTCATCTAAATCTTTCGACCACCGGGGATGACCTCATCACCTTAGATGGTGTAGGATGGGGGAGTTCCAGACGGCAGAGCTAGTACGTTTGGTGAAGCGCGCCCTCTTCTTGACAAACATGACGCTGAGGTTGGGTGGTTCTACGACCGGGAAGAGAGATTGGAAGTCAGGCGGGTGGTAGTGCTGGTTGATCAGGGCAGTCTTCAAAGCTCCTCCTGAAAAGCGAAAGAGATAAGGAAAAAAAAAAGATTAGGAAAAAGAAACATTCTACTCTGGTTTCAAGGTATTGTTGAATGATGTTCTTTACAAATACATTTAAAGGGAAACCGTCTCAAAATATATTACGATCAGCAAAATATAGTAATTCTTGTCAAAGCAAATTTTTTATTTTTGATTTGATGAAATGCAGAATTCACAGCACTAACTTTGGAGAACCCTGTTTCGACTATTTCCACCTAGTTTGATATGTTGCAGCAAACAATAGACTGACAAATTTTTATCGAATTCCCTGACTTTTCCCTAATTACAAGGGGCGCGTTTCTCGAAACTGACATTTTAAGTCCCATTGAAACGTGTGTTAATTTTACAACACTTGTCCAAGAACTTAGACTTATGATGATTTCAAGAAACGAGTCCCAGTTTTTTACAGGCCGATGGGAACCCTTACTATCATAAATTTCTAATAAAAAAGAATATTGGAAGATAGAATTGCATAGCTGCCAACTGTTACGAAAAATTCGTAATTATCACAAATTTTTACCCTTTATACGAAAATACGAATGCACCTTTAAAAATTACGAATATGAGCGCCATTATACATGTATTATTATTATGACCACTCACGCACGTGTTATATGCATGTTCTATGTAGTTCTACTACGGCGCGCGTGTACGTACGTACGTGCACATGAAAGCAACACACGAAAACAGCGCATTCGTAGTGAAGGCGGAAGGCCATTCAAAGTACATGCACGTTGATCTTAGTGCATACACACAGCGAAAGACGAAAACAGCGCATTCGCGTGAACATGCATGTTGATGTTAGTGCACGTGTGTATTGTGTGTGATGCAGTTGTGATGTCGCTAGCGAACGTCGACCGTATATTGTCTCCTCTTCTTCTCTAGTTTTGGACCATAAATGGTGGAAAATGGAGCGTAAAAAGGGACAATGTTACAACAGCAAATATGGAACAGAGTTTGACTTCATCACCAAATCGGGAAAAAGCAAACAACATGCATTTTGTACGATATGTCGAAGGGATATCTCCATCGCTCATGGCGGCCGTAGTGACATTGTTTTGCATACCAAATCAAAACTTTACATCGGGAATTTTAAATCTGAATCTTCATCCACACCCAAGATAACTTCATGGATGTCAACTTCGCAGGATTTAAATAGCAAATAGGATAGGATTGCATCAGCTACATAGACCTCTTAACAACTGTGGTAAGGTTTTTTTTTTTTTTTTTTTTTTTTTTTCTTGAATAATAATCCAAATGTATTGATACTATGTAAGTGATATTGTGAATGCTCATATTTCATTGAGTTATTCATTCATCTTCAGATTCATGAAAAAATTTTGGCAATAATTTTCTCAAACCTAAGCTCCACCCTAAAAACAACAGAAAAAAAAAAGGTTTAAATGCTCCAAAATAGGGCTCAGATTGCACCAGAGAGCGTCTAGAACCCCAGAGCTTCCAGGGCCCTTAGAAATTAGGCGGGCCCTGGACCCCGGCCACAAGGGACTTCGCGCTTTGCGCTCGTGATGTGCGCTTCGCGCACATGTTGATGTGCGCTACGCGCACATTTCTGTGTTTTTTATCTGATCATTACTAATTTGAAATTTCAAATGTTGGCAGCTATGGAATTGTTCTTAAAAAACCTAGTAGAATTTTCCCCCAAATATATGAGATAAATGGGTTTAAGTGATTTGCATACTTGAGAATAATTGTTCTTACCCTGAGCCCAACTTGGTATCTTTTTCCTTGGTGCTTCTTCGTCGTCGCTACTGTCATCACTACGAAGATCATCAATACCATAGTCTTCAGCTGAGTTTGCTACATAGACCCTAAAGACAGACAAGAGAGACACAGGTTAGAAGAACATAATACAGTCATCATCACTACCATAGTTTTCGGCTGAGGTTGCTACATGAACCCTTATATGAGTCAAGAGATACATAGCGCAGGACGATATAAGCTACACCGTTATAAGGAGCATGGATTTTTTTTTTTTTTTTTTTTTTTTTTTAATTGCCCCTCTCATTTTACTATTTCCTATACGATTGATTCTCTCCTTGTGTTTTGGTTCTTTTATGCCCTCAGAAATTTCCACAGGTAATTTACAATCGCAAAAATATTAATACGCAGGTATTTTAGTTTACATGTTACAAAATGACAAGGAAATGCAACAACCAAGTACTGCAAAGACAGACAGAGAGCAAGACAGAGATAATGAGAAATGAGAAGGGGAGAGAAAGAAAAGCAAACTAACAAGGAGAGAGGTTTTGCGAGAAAGAAAGAGGATATTGATAGAAGAGAGGGTCTACACATACCTCTGTGGTGTGAGATCATAAGACTGTGGTGAGCTCTCCACCTTGTCTTTATTGAAGGTAGAGTTGAGAGCACTGGAGTTGAGAGCACTGGTGTTATGTTGTTGATTGAGTGATGTATTCTGTTTGAGGATGTTGGCTTTTAGTCTTTCATGTTCCTGCTTGGCTCGTTCCTTCTCCATGATAGACTTGATTTGAGTCTCCTCCTGGAAATACAAACGTCGCAAATTTATAAGAATTATACTTCCAATGTCCAAGCCTTATGACTAAGTTATATGTAAGTTCTGGGCCCCGTAATACAAAGGTTTGGGATCAATTGAAAATTTGAAAGAATGGTTGTAATAATTGGTTACTGACCAACTATACGCATGCAGCAACGATTGTCATTTGTGATTGGCACCACTTTGCGATTTCTTTGCAAACCTTTGTGTTACGGAGCTCAAGAGAAAGTGACGGCACAGTATGACTTCTTTTTTCATTTTAAAGTACACAACAAACCACCCTGGGGGAAAAAAAAAATTGTTATAATACAAATAGAGAATTTGTGGAATTTTTAATTTTTTTTACCAATGACCTACAATTTATTCATGAATCCTTTCTTACCAAAGATTTATATCCTAACTTAAAATTGTATGAAAATAGTTGTATTTCAAACTGCTCAACACATAAGAACACAGGAGAAAAAAAGTGAATTCCTCATAGCATTTACAACATGATCGCACCAATTACGAGCTGATTAGACTACAATTCCATCCCACTTTGAACAGCAATGTAAGAACCATAAATGCATAATGTGAATCTCTGAAAGCAGGCTGCTTTACGTTTCTCAATACTAACCTCCTTGCGTTGTTTCTCTCTAATGGACCTCTCAGCTGCAATCTTACGTTGTCTCTCTGCGTCCTCCTTAGCTTTCCTATCTCTCTCCCTCTGCTCAGCCTCTTGAAGTCTCCTTCTCTCCTGCTCCTTACGCTCTCGCTCCCTGTACGGGTCAAAGTTCAAAGGTTATATGGTGTAGGGCATGTAACATTTTAAAAAAGATTAAACAAGAGTAGTACAGAAGATGCTAATCATAGTGGTGGAATCAATGAAGCAAAGTGAAGATAATCAGTTGTTTCGATTAATTTTTTCCAAAGTTTGAGATCGTGAGACAAGTGATTATCTTCACTTCGCTTGAAGATTAAACAATGTTAATCAAAGCAGAAAAAAAACATACTGTAAAAAAAGTGTAATTACAAAGACAAAAAGGTAAAAAGGAAAAAGGGGGATGAGACAGCATTCTTTTTCTTGCTACAATAAACTATCATCAAAACAATGCACACATTTCTGTGTCCAGCACATCTTTACCATTAGGTCATCAATTGACATTTGAATCTTTTTATCACACTTTATTATTAAGTAAATCTTATTTATGAGCAATTGAATGAATTTATCCATTTGTACTGATGTATTGAATAATGTCACATCATTGTGTATTTAACAACTATGTAAAATTTTTGGAAAAAAAAAAAAAAAACGTCTACTCCCATTATAGTGAACACAGATGGAAGGTTTTGTTATAACGAGGTGATTTTCAAGTTTCCAATTTCAAGTAAAGTAAACATGTGTCTATATGCCAATGTCCTCCTTATTACAATGTATTTGGCTAGGTCACAAGCATCTCGTCATATCTTGATTGGACTGCATTTTACCTTTCTTCTCTGATTCTCTGCTGTTCCTTCTCTCTAAGGAGTGCCTGTTCTTTCTTCTTCATGATATCCTCTAGTCTCTGTTTCTCTTGTTTGAGACGTTGCTGCTCGGTCTGCTGTCTGACCTCCTCAGCACGACGCTGTCTCTCCTGCTCATCGTACTCTCGCTTGCGATCCATCAAGTGCTGGTGACGACGCTTCTCCTCCTCCTACGATAATGATGAGAGAATATTTATTATTTAGTATATTAGTATTATTAGTATTGGTCAGGAAATTTCACGCTGGTTTTGCTCAAAAATGCAGACTGAGCTTTCACTAACGAAATTGCTAACTAAGGATCTCTTTCAATGAAAAGATAAATTCCACTACTCTTTCACAAAAACATGAATCTGGATGAATGAATGAATAAATGAAATTTCTATACACAATTCTGCAATAGGCTAAACAAACCATGACAGGATCTGGATTTTCTTGAAGCCATAGCCTGTCATTATTAATTGAGCCTATTCATTCTGACAAAAGATTCATAGTTGCCAACTGTGTCCTTGCAAAATTTGTTAAAGTGATAAGAGAAAACTGTGTATATTAGGAAAAACAGACAGAGACATGAAAAATAGAGGGAAAGAGTCTGAAACAGAGAAGCATGCCAACTGTTACATCAGTTTTTATAGGAGATAAAGATGGAGAGAGTAAGGAGGTTGAACTTCATTGATCTGCAATGTTACATTTTTTTGAAGATTTTATTGTTAATCAACATTCATTTTGCATAAGAATGATTTAGCCATGGTAGTTTGGGTGTCATGTCAGCCTGGATGGAATATGGAGTACAAAACAGCTTTGAAAATGTAAAAAGTCTGCAAATGAAGAAATGCTCTACAATGAAAGATGACATTCATGTGTGAATCTAAGACACTTTTAAAAAATAAAGGTAAATCAGGAAAAGTTTGGTTTACTGCGGTGTAATAGGGTCTTGTGTGTTTATTTGGATTTGTCCATCAAAGATTCAATGATTTACACCAGCCAAGATTAGAGGGAACATTCCCTATTTTCTTCTTCCATTGTAGATCCAAAGACTGGTTTAATTTCACTTACAGCAACTAATATTGGCTGGATGCATTGATCAACATTTAACATGTTTGAGACAAGCTTATTTGGCCATTACACACATTTCGCAAAGACTTCAGCCTGAGTATCTGGCTCAGTCTTCAACACTATATTATCGTTGGTTATTTTGAGGTGACGGTATAAGGTAGTCTTGCTTATAATAAAGAGTAAAGATAGTCAGAAAATGAAAGAGAATTATTTGTTTGTTCTTCTTGAGTTGTTCTTTCATCACCTGTTCTTTTATCTTCCGTAGCTTAGCCTCCATCTCTTGTTTCCTCCTCTCCTCTGCCTCGGCTTTCTTCTTTTCGTATATCTTCCCTCTTTGCTGTTCATCCTTCTTTCTCTCCTCCTTCTGCTTCTCCGTCAGTGTCTGTCGTAATGATAATGTACTTCTGGTTTACTTTCAAACTACATGTAAAGGTTGTAGCCAATGGCCTGTATTTTAATGATTCAATTAACACTTTAGCACTTCCGAGATTGTGTGAAAAGTATCAGGTTATCCCCTAACAAAAATTGTTTGGCTGCACGGATTTCAATGTAGTGTGTTTGAAAAGAGAAATTCTCGTATTTGCTCCACCGAAGCACGTACTTTTTTTGTTCAGAATCTGACAGCACACACCGCGCACATAACACACAACAAGTATGGGCAAATTTGACCACATATTGTTGTTACTATCATGACTAAAGCGTGCAGAAAACGAAGGGTGGCTTTGGGTGGTTTAGTGAGTAAGCTGATGGGCGGTCTCAGTGCTAAAGGGTTAAAGCTAAGGCTGTGTCGAAGTCAGGTTTGACTTGGTCGTCACTGGAGCATTTTATGAAGATTTGAAGTTAGAAGTGTCTGTAAATGTTATCCATGAGATTTACTTTAAAACTACATGTATAGCCTAAAAACACTAATTCAAGCTGACACCAGGGCTCCGTAACACAAAACTTTGCAATCACTCGCAAAATGGTAATAGCCAATCAAGATCGTTTTTGCATGTGCTTCTTGTTCAAATGACTGACCAACAACCAATCAGAGTAGTTCTTTCAAATTTGCAATTGATCGCAAACATTTGTGTTACGGGGCCCAGGTCTATACCTGCCCTTGAAAAGGAAAGTTTGATCATTAGAAGAGGCTTTTATGAGGATTTGAATACTATTAAATGCATGTGATTATAAAGCATGATTGAGATAGCGATTTTGAAAAGCTGGATAAGAAAGCTACATGTAGCAATGGATCTGTAAGTACTGAAAAGGTACTGAGCTGTGCATAAACATGAGTCCACTTAGAGGAAATGATTTACTTGTTGCAGTGAATTTTTTGTTACCAAATTAGCATTTTTGTGGCTAAATTAACATACTTTAACAGATAAGGGTTCTAGACAATTACATGTCATCAAAGCGGATCCATATCATAAAACTTTCTTTGGAAAATATATTGTTATTCTAAAAAAAAAATTAGTAATGGAAAAGATTTTGCAAACTACCGTTAATTCAGTCAAAAGCAAAGTTACATTAATAATGTAGAAGCAGAAACTTTCTGATTTCATGAGTGGTAATTAAATCACCATTTAGATTTTGAAAGTTAGTGAAACTTTCTAGTCATCAAAGCTTCCATCACTTACACTTGGCCAAAGGAGAAAAAAAAAGAAGAAAAAAAAGGAGGTTTTTATTTTATGGTAGATTGAAATTTAAAGTGATAAGTCAGACTTATCACTTTGTGCGTTTCATAATACATGCTCGCAAGTTTGACCTCACTCCTACGCATTAATCCCATGATTGGTCTAAAAGCGTGTACTCCATACCGTGCATTAATCAGTGATTATAAACCTCATTTAACACTAGTGTTCCTGGGATCACACTTGTAGTTCTACTGATTTATCCTTATTCTTCCCTGTGCTTGGGATTTATCGTTAAGTTAGACATTTCTTTAATTCCCCAGTTCTCACTCGCGGTGCTTGCTATAGCCTATACGGAAAAATAATTTGTCGACCCACAAGGTAATTAGGCATTTTATGATCATGAACATTGGTTGCAATGCAAGAATCGGCGAAACAACTGATTACTGACCTGTTTATGTTCCTCTCTTTCCTGTATTTTTTGGTTCTTCTCCAGCTTCTTGAGTTCTTGTTGAGCCTTGGCTTCTTGCACCTTCTTCAATCTCTCTTCACGCAACCTAAAACAAAATGTAATTAGAATGGTTTAAAAAGAGAATCTAGTGTCGTGGGAATTGTGAATAAAATAATTGTGAGCTTTTAAACTATCTTTATGGTATTTAGGTAGAATATTATAAAAGTAAGGTCAACTGCAAACAAAAAAATATTCTTCAATGCCTTCATAGTCGCAATACGAAATGAATATTTCGTTTACTACCAGTTTCTTACTTTAATTGACCAAGTGGTGTTACTGTTAGACCAAGTAGAAATTAGCGACATGGACATTAGATGAAATGGGAATTAGACAAAATGGCAAATACACGCAGTTGCAATAAGACACTCTGGTTGTAAACAAAATGGAATTAGACCATGTGGGATGAGACCAACGGACATTAGCCAAAGTGGGTTGGACCAATCGGCAATTGACCTAATAGGAGTGGACTGTACTAACCTCCTTTGATCCTGTAGATTCTTCCTGCGTTCTTCAATTAATCTCTTCTTGGTACTTTCTTCTCTCCTCTGCTTCTCAAGTAGCTGAGCTTTCCTTTCTTGTTGCTGCTCCTGATATCAAAGCATATAAAATATTCATAATTTTCATAAAGCATCATAATCTTAATATTGAGGAAGTAATATATATATAAGTCCAAGTTCTTGGACTTATAGGTACACGTGTAGAATTTACACACCTGTTCCCCGTAACATAAAGAGTTCCAATCAACTCCATATTGGTAGCAACCAATCAGCATACTTGTTGCATAAAGTTCTTAAATAAAAGTCTCACTGTGAACCAATCAGAACTTGGTTGTTTCAAATTTGCAAGGAATGTTATGTGAACTGGGTTTACAGACGCTAGTGTCATAACAGTGTTAATTTTTAAAAAGTTGTTTTGATGGCTTCAAATTCACACCATGTACACCTAGTACTGGTGTATGATTACTACCTCGAGCGGCAATTATCATGTACACAAAAATGTAAATGTACAAGGAAGTTCTAAAGTTGTAAAAACAAAACAAAACAAACAAACAAAGATAGAGAAAAGATCAGTCAATATTTTTGCGATGTTGGACCAAGTGTTTCAGGACTATAAGCAGGCTTACATTGCGAGAATGGGTTCACAAAATTAAAATCAACAAAAATATCACCAAGAAGCAGAAGGAAAGAGACAAAAAACTACAGGCGTAAAATAATGAGAATAATGATCAGTCTGCATACCCTGAGGGTCTTTTTCTGAGGTGTGTTTCTCTGTATAAATGATGTAATGACGCTTCCAGACTGGGGTGTCCCTGGTGCAATAAGCTTCTTCTTCTTGTTAGCATTCAGTGTGTTCAGGAAAGACTTGGGATGAGGACGAATCACCTATGTGAGAGAGAGAAAGAGAGAAAGGGGAATGATAGCAAGACAGCCGTCCTAATCGCCCACCTTCAAATAAGCAATTCCATGCTGTGTTGTACGGGACATGAATGAATATTTGTGTGATCGATAATAATAATATTAATAATACTTAATATTTATACTGCGCTTTTCCCAGTAGGCCCAAAGCGCTTACAATACATAAAATGGTGATCCTCAAATAGTACCAGAAGGGGTAAAAAACCAAGACTTAACTTGACTGGATTACACATCCTGTACAATAGAACTAAAAAAAGTTCTGTGTCGTACAGGACACCGAAAAAACAGAAAAAACAAAGAAACAAAACCAACAAAAGCACGGAATGACCAGAATATTTCATTTGATCTTTTTATCTAGGGTAGGTCAGCTTTTCAAATTACAAGTACGCAATCAGTATAATTTGCACTATTTTTACAGCATTGGATTCAATTGAAATTCTTCCACTGCAGCACACTCTTACTGTTTGATGGAACTCTATTCTGATTTGGCATTGTAAGAGTAAAACTACCTTGTAGCCAGTCTGTCTTGTTTCATTGTGTTTTTACCAGGGCCTCTATTGCATAAAACTTACAAGTGATGCCAACTCTACCATTAATGGGTACTAATACTTTTGCTCAACAGCCCATCAAATTCAAGGGCCCATATTCTGCTATAAAGACTGGGTTTGTATGCATCGCAAGTTCGTGCAAAGCTGTAATGCGATCCTTTGTCTGATGCGGAACAAGTGTTCATGTAATCACCACTGATGGCAAAATTACCAATAATAGTAAGTTTTGTGAGAAGGAGCAAAGCACTTTTTAAAATTACTCTGAGTGATTGTTATTTCATGTAAAGGATATAAGGCTTGTAACATAAATAAAGTAATCCTTTGAGCCGTACCTTAGATGGAGGACATTCCGGTGACGGAGTCTTGTCAATGATTTCATTGGAATCACAGCTGGATGAACTTGATCTGAAGATGAAAGAAGATGTCATCATAAGCCACGTTAATAATTTGATTGCTGTCACAAAAATATGAACAGTTTTCATGAAAATGAAAACCTGTTCAGCACTAACAGGTGGGACCTCACAATGTTTTATATTCCCCTCTTTTTTTTTCCTTTTTTTTTTAGTGTTTGGGTACAGAGCCCCCATATTCTATTTTTTTAAATTTTGTTGGTCTAGCCCTACCTGACATACTAAATGAAAATGATGCAAATGCACTAAATGAAAATGAAGCAAATGTCACAACTTTTGCATTCCACTCTTGTAATATAGTCAGGGTCAGGGCCATGCCAACTGCCTAATTATAATGAAATTTCTTTTCATTCTTAACACAAAGAAACAACAAGACATGTGCTAATGTTTGAAATTAGGACTGGGAAAACTGCCTCGTTGTAATGAAATCTTGTATCCAACCTCATTATAACTGGAGTAGACTGTACTGCAATCAGCACAAATTTTTAATCTTAGATCTACATGTATCAGTGGATTTGAAAATGGAAGGGGGGGGGGCAAGCCTGAAAGAGGGGGTGCCACCAAAATTTTCTGAATTTTACGTATACAGTCAATGAGGGGTTTTCAAATTATAGGGGAGGGGGGGGGGGGGTCACCTAAGCCCCCCCTCCCGGATTCGCCATTGGATGTATACAGATGATCATGTACTCTACATACCCAGAGCTACTGCTAGATGTATTCGTATCCTCAGGCTGGCTATGTAGTCTGGGACTCTTCCTGACAGCAGGGGGTTCCTCCCTCGTCGGTTCCAGAGAGTCACGCTCCATCTGAACGGCCATTGAGAGACGCTTGGAAACCCTGGCACTGGACCTTCGTATCGACTACAATAGGATAAATAAAGAGGAAGGTTCAATGTGTTTAGTTACTAAAGGGAAAGGGAACATAATAATAATAATAAAATTGTTTGATTTATCCAGGGTAGCGACTTCAGTTCGTAGCATAACATGATATAGGTACCATTTTTGTATGTCTTTAGTATGACTCAGCCGGGAATCGAACCCATAACCTCCTGTCAATGCAGTAAGGTAGGTTACCTACGAGCGCTCTAACCGATTGAGCCATCATGTCCGATGAGATATTTTTTAGTATTCACTAGAAATGTACAATGAGTGCTATTTGCAGTAGGAACAGAGAAGGATTGTTAAATGGTGCTCATACTAATACAATGTATACTCCTGAGAAATAGTTTTAGCCTGCAACTAGCAGTATCTGCAAATTTTCTTCTGGTCCCTCTTTTATAACGTGATGAAAGTAAGTACCGGGGTAAAAAAGCCTTATGAATTTCAACCTCTTCAGCTACTAAAATCAAGGTGGTTTGAGTTTATATCTAAAGACAAGAAATTGCTGACTAACCTGTCTTCCAGGGTGCAGACGTAGATAAGTTGATGTCCTGCGTTTAGACTGGCTCACGGCGATGGACGAGCGCCGACTGGATGATCTGGTGCTTCTTCTTGAACTTGAAGGAATGCTCTTCTCTTCCATCAGACTGTCTTCTTCCATGCCTGATGAAGATGAATAGGAAGAGGACACTGTCTTGGAGATGGCTTGTGTGGATGACTGACTGTCTGTGTCATCCTGGTCTTCAGGGGATTCCTCCAGCGAGTCTTGGGAGAGAGCAGTATCGTCTCCTGCAGCAATTGGTTCAGCTTTGTCGTCGTCATCATCATCAGACTGATGTTTGTCTTTGATGACATCTTTGGGAGGTATATCGGATGGTGTCTCCTCTTGCTGTGACGTAGTTTCAGCAGGAGCCTTTGACTTAACCACCTTGTTGGTGAGGCTTGAGAAGAAAGCAGAGACCTCCTTTGCTTTATCCTCACCAAGCAAAACTTTGTCACTGACTGCAGCTCGAGTCTCTCTCTTCACTGGCTTCTCCTGGGGGACTGTAGCTTTGGCGCTGACCTTGAGGCTTAGGATGGGGCTACTGCGGAATGGGCTACTAGATGTTGCTGACTTGGGCACTGATTTGGGTGTCTTAGGGCTACATGGGGCTTGACCCAGCCGAGGTTTTTTAGGTGAGCTGGCTTCCTCTGCAGTGTGCACCTTGGCGATCTGTGTCTCGTGAAGCTCAACAAGTCGCTTGACATGGTCCTTGTAGCGAGATGCACCTCCTGGTGTAGAGGGCGTCTGTGGTGTGCGTGCCAGTTTGCTGCATAACCTCTTCCCTCTTACAGATCCTGGTGCCTCCGCTGCCCGACCCCGTGGGCTGCTTGCTGCTGGAGATTGAGCAACATTGTTTGCAAGTCTGCTGCGTGTTGTTTGACGTGTGGATGTTGCGGCACGCGTAGCTGCTCTACTGGATGCTCGCACCGTCTTAGCTTTTACAGGTGGTGCCACCTTTTCCACTTTTACCGGTGCTTCAACTTCCTTCGCTGATGCTGTGCCTTCATCTTGTGATGTCTCTGCCTCAGTGCTACTCTTCTTCTTGGACCCTCTGCCTTTCTTTGCCGTAACCCGAGTCTTTGGACCTTGCTTGGCAGCTGTTCTGGCTGTTGAGGCCCTTGTCGAAGCCCTTGTTGACCGTGACCTCTTCGCCGGCGGTGAAGCCTCAACCGGTGGCGCTTGTGCAGTGAATTCTGGTTCAACTATCTCTTCCTTGATGGGCACTGATGGGGCTGTCGGAGCAGCTGTAGATTCTAAGGGGACGTGCTTAGGGGTTAAGATCTCTTCTTTGATCTTCTTTGGAGGAGGAGTAGCTACTGGAGGACTCGTTTGAGCAGCATTCTTGATGGCATCCTTGTGGAAGTCGGATATCTGTTGGGATGACTGACGCTTGGTTGCTTGACGAGCGGATGTCCGACTTCTACAATGTACAGGTCAGAAAATTGGCAGAAAACATTTTCAACGTTAGTTTTAAAACATGGAAAAGCAAATACTACTTTCATACCAGTATAATGCATGGTATTTGGTGTAGAAACCCTTGTTGCACATACTGGGCATGGGGTTTATTTGAAAATCAACATTCATTATATCCTTCCACTAACCAATTGAAAAACTAAAACTGCAATACCAGTTAAATTCACTTCGAAAATACCAAATTTGTCTAAAGAAAAATAAAAAGAACATTGGCTTTACTAACTTACATGTAGACATGTTACTCCAGCAGTGGTTATAAATTTTTTTTTTTTTTTTTGAGCAAACAACTTTGATTCTAATTATATCATCTATCATACATGTAGGACAGAAATTTGCAGGAAGTCATGTAATTGCTGAACAAAAAAACAAAACGAAACATTGATTTTGATCCCTGAAAACGTAACTACATGCAAAGTTTAAGATTTGGTAGCTCTAAAGCTGAGATTTGAGGGGGAGGGATCTTGTACGTAACTAACACAGGATTGTATAATTCTAAGCAAGCCATTGCACAAATACTTTGAAAAGTAATTACCTTTTTGCAGCTGGAAGATCATCGGAATCCACTTCGTCAGTCGCAGCAATTGAACTCTTTCGTGCTGCACGGCGACCTCGGCGCAATCTATTCTTGACGGCGGGGGTCTTGGGTAAAAGTGTGATTTCATCCCTGAGAAGATGATGGAAAAAAAAGAATTATAATTTAGATGTTTTACAATTAAAGTACAACAAGTACATTTTTTTTATGGATAACAAATCTTCCCAGTAAAAAAAGTTCTGCATTAACGAACACATGTAACAGCCTACAGTACTTATTTACGGAGTACAGTCCGGCCTCAATTATCCAGCCATATTGTGACCACCAATCAGCCGTTTACAGTCATTGGATCAGAGAAAAATATATTCAGGGTTGATTTTTACTTGTTTTTGTAGGAATACAGTCAAATTTCTACATCACCTTTAAAAAATGGCGCTAAAGAAAATATGACGATATTTCATATTTGATTGAAATATCATTTGCTTCTTTTTGTCAAAGTAGGGCAGTATAGTTGAGCCCTGATTTACTTCACCTCGAGAGTGGCAAAAATGAAGAAAGCCTTTCTTGCCAACTTCAGGAAAAAATACTTACTTTCCAAAATTCTCCTTTGCTGCGATCAAGATCTCCTCCAGCCATTTCATGTGTTTGGATTCAAACTCTGAGAGGAATTGGCGAATCTTTTCTTCCCCGGACTGAAACTCAGAGAACCCCAAGAGGGGTGGTGGGTCTTCAGCCATTGTGGATTGGTAGAGGACCTAGGAGACAAACCTAAGTATAATAAAAGAACAAATGAAATTAAGTATTTTAAAAACCAGAAACCTGTAAGTTCTACATTTAGGCAATAGAGGCAATACGATAGTCCAAAAACAAATATATTAAGGCTCAATTCAAAGAAAAAAAACAAGGCTTCAATTTTGTGAAGTGTCTGGACAGCACCCCCCCCCCCATCTACGCTTAGGGGCAGGCCTAACCGTTAGACTCTATTTGTTTTTCCAAAATTTTAGTGGCTGGTCCAAGAGGAAGACCAGACTTTACCACCAGCCACTAATGTCAAATGAAAAATGAGGCAATATTTGAAAAAGATATCGGCCCTCCGATATCTTATACCTCTCAGTATAACTTACCTCTCAGTCTAACTGGATTCGCTTTTTTTTTTCTTTTTTTTTTTTTTTTTTTTTTTTTTTTTTTTTTTTTTTTTTTTTTTTTTGGGGGGGGGGGGTGTTTTTGATACTTGGGTTGATGGGCATGCTTGAAGGATAATGTTTTGATAAAGCATTCATATCTAATTATACGTTTCTGAAAAGGAATGTCTCCAATTGATATATAGGGGCCAAATACGGAAAGGAAAAGAAAAACAGAAGTAGAACTATAAGTTTTTTAAACAAATTAGGGGAAATTATAGGGGAAAGATAGAGGGAGAAAGGGAAAGGTAATAACATCTATGGTGGACTGTTGGCACGGTATCGAAATATGTTTATTATTATGATATCATAAAATTCCTTATTTATTTATATATTTTCAACAACAAAAAAATGGCCGTGGGTCGGGTGAAAATCGTGTTTTTGTTTTTGTTTGTTTGTTTGGTTTTTTTTTTTTAACGTCAGAATCAAATTTCTATAATGTAACAAACGATATAAAATACAATTATGTGCCTCCCCCCTGTGCTGCTACGGGCACTGCTGCTAGTGTAGATTACAGGTGCAAGTTTCAATCCATTTCCGTACATGTTGTGGGAGTTACACCATATATCGTAACTGTTACGGACATCCTTTACATTCATTGAAAAATCTGAGTTTAGGTTCACAGTAAGTCCAATTTCCACATAAATTTAAAGGTAAGGAAATGTTTCATTGGATTGAAGTTGAATTTAAGGAAACAAATGAGACATTTACCCTCTAGAGCCACAATTGTGGCGTTACGGACATTACGGATTTGTCCACTTTCTTTAAGTAGAAGGGGTTACATGTTAGTGGTAATATTTTGTATTCTTTTCACCTGGATGGTAATTAATACACATTCTAAAATGTTGCAAAACCCTTTTCATTAATTTTTTTTTTCATTGGTTGCCAATTTGAGGACTATTTGTTTGGTTTAATCCAGAACTTTATTAGTTTGTTGATTTTTCTATTTTATGGGAATCAAAAAGAATAAGTATATGTCCACAATGGATAAATGATCTATAATATGACATGTAGTTTACCTTTTGACTTTTTATAATAATATTTTAACTCATAACATCTTGAAATGTTCTTCTTCTCAAGTCCTTTCTCTCAATTTTTGTTTGTTTGTGGATTAGAATTTGATTCAAATTCTGCCCATTAGATACTGAATGCAGGCGATCCCATTAGGCGAAAGGGTAGTAAGATCAGCTGGGGAACAGGGGGAAGGCAGAAGAGGGCATTGTAGGAGGTGACTCATGGTCTCCTCCTCTCCGCATTCGCAAACTGGCTGTCCTTCAGTGTTGATGCCCCATTTGACCATTAGAGCCTTGCAACGGCCAACTCCAGCTCGCAAGCAGTTTAAACACAGCCAGAAAGGCCAAGGTTCACGGAATCCTGGTGAGAGGGACTCTTTTGGACTGGTGTTGACACTGTGTGGTGCAGACGCAAGGCGAGTTGACCAAAGGCCTAGCCTACGGTTGTGGGGGCTTTGGTTCAAGGGAACGATAGAATGAAGGAAACTGTGCCTAGATCTTAAGCGCTTAATTGCAGGCATGGCGTTGAAGAGAGGGTGGAGTGGGTCATTTTCTTGCTAAAGTTTCTCTTTTTGGGAGAGAACAAGCCTCCTGATGTGAGGAGGGGCGATGCCACTCAGGATGTACATGTAGATATCGTCTAGTTGGTTTCAGGCAACCTGTTATGGCCCTACATGCACTGTAGAGTGATGGGTCTATCTTTGAAGCATGGGCTGATCTACCCCACACAGGACAGGCATATTCTGCAGCTGAGTAGCAAAGGGCAAGGACTGTTGTGCGGATGGTGCTTGCATCAGTGCCCCATTTTGAATTAGCTAGCTTCTTCAATATGCTGTTCCTGGCACGGACTTGAAATGTAATATTAAAGAAGCTTTACGGACATTACACTTTTCATACACTTGAATGTACCCAAAGCTGAGCCTAACTCTACACTAATAAACAACTTTTATTCTCATTGAAACTAATGTACATGTATAGTTCATTGAACATTCAATATGATTTTTTTTATCTTGAAGGATGCTTTTCCATTCTCATTTTTCACAATTTGTTGTATTTACAAAGTCTTATAAACATTAGTCTTCACAAGTGTCAAAAAAGTCTTCTCAGACATGTCATTCATTTATTCTGCTTCCATGTCAGTTTGGAGGTAGATATGGTTACTTCTACCCACAGTAGAAGTAGGTAGCGCAATGCTATGATTTCCCTGTTCCACAAATGACTCCTCTTCTTCACTGTATAAAAAGAAATTTGTGAATCTTTGTCTCTTCAAAAACTTCATTATGTACCCATCAGTATGGATCCTTCTTATGTGTACGACAAAGTACTAGGCAAATTTTGTTTTGTCTTAAATGGACTTAAATGCTATGATTTCCCTGTTCCACAAATGACTCCTCTTCTTCACTATATAAAAAGAAATTTGTGAATCTTTGTCTCTTCAAAAACTTCATTATGTACCCATCAGTATGGATCCTTCTTATGTGTACGACAAAGTACTAGGCAAATTTTGTTTTGTCTTAACATGAACAAAATATCCTATGGGTCAATCCACATCAAATCAACCAATTTTTTGGCATTTTGCCACCCGACCCCTTTTGATTTTGCTCAAATTCGCACCAAATACTCGCCCAAGTGTCTGACGGAGAATTCTCAAATATTTTGCCCCAAGGTCATTCGGTTGCTAAGATACAGGCCTTCTTAGCAACCAATGCACAGTCAGAGAGTTGGGCTTTGTAAAAATGTGCCACTTTTGGGAAGCTGTTGTATCTTCAATTTGACAGATTAGGCACTCCTTCTTTCCAAAATGAAAGAACTTTATGTGCTCTACCAAATGAATGTACAATGGCGCGAATCGGACCTTGCGTTATCGCGCAAGAGGCCTCTGAAAATGGCTTTAGATGAAAAATGCAAAATTTTGAAGGCATGTTTAGAAGCTCATAGACAGAAAAGTATGGCAAGATGAGCATATCTTGGTATATACAATGATAGACTATCACTAGCTCTAGAGATTGCAAAAAAAAAAAATTTGACAGCGCGTCATATTTTCGCGGAGGGCGCCCTCAAACTTAAGAAATTTCAAAAATAGGCCAAGTTCAAGGTCAAGGATCACCCTTCATCCCACCTAGTATTGTCTCCAAATTTTGTGTATTGGTAGACACTTAGCTATATTTTCTTTGGTCACCCGAGAATTTTTGCTACCGAAACGTTTAACGCCTTATTTACGCTCGTGAAAATTGGCGTAAATACCCCATAATGAAGTAAAACGATAAAAATGGTTAATGAGCCCATTTCATTCATTAATTACTCATTGATGGAAGGACTAGAAATGCTGATGTTTGTAGTACTAGTAGAATCCCTTAAGTACTTTCAAAATATCAACAAATCAGGGTTCATCATTGATGACAATGACCTTGAAATGGAACTCGAAAGTGCTTGATAGAGCCAAATTTCACGCAAAGCAATGGAAAAAAGACATTAATTAGCCAAGTTAAAGTATTGATTACTCAGTGATCGAGAGACAAGTAAAGCTGAATTTTCTAGGGGTAATCAAGTTGATACAGAATATGAACAAATCGAGTTTCAGTGAAAAAGACAATGACCTTGAAATGGAACCTCAAAGTGCATACAAGTGCCATAATAGTGGCAAAATGATGGGAAAATAGATTAATTAGCAAACTTTCAGCATTAATTACTCAGTGATGGAAGGATTAGAAAAGCTGATTATTCTAGTGTTAGTACAATTCCTCAGGTTAATTCAGATTTTGTAAAATCTAGGCTTAATTTGTAATGATATTGACCTTGAAATCGGACCTCAAAGTGAATTAAAAAGTCAAATTACGTGAAACATAACATTAATTAGCCAAGTTTGATCGTTAATTACTCAGTGATGAAATGACAAGAAATACTGATTTTTGCAGTGATAGTACAAATCCATAAGTTTTCAAAGAATAATAACAATTTAGGGTTCAATGATAACAACAATGACCTTGAAATCGGACCTCAATGTCCTTAATAAAGCCAAGATACTTGAAAAACGGTGGGAGAATAGATAATTAGCAAACATTAAGCTTTAATTACTCAGAAATGGAAGGACATGAACAGCTAAAAATTTTAGTGACAATACATCTTATCAAGTTGTTGAGAATATGAACAAATTAGGTTTCCTCGATGAAGACAATGACCTTGAAATTGACCCTCAAAGTGCATATAAGAGCCAAAATACTCGCAAAATGATGTGAAAATAGATTAATTAGCCAACTTTCAGCATTAATTACTCATTGGTGGAAGGTTTACAAAAGATCATTTTACTATTGGTAATACATGTACGACTTTTCATGTTAAAGGAGAATTGTCTCTTTGTAGATAGTTGGCTTACTGTGGATGCAGAAAAATCAAATAAGCACATTGTGAAGATTTTGTGAAAATCGGATAAATGATAAGAAAGTTATGAGTATTTGAATATTGAGATCTCTAATGACATAAGAAATCTCCCATTGCAACGCAGTCACCGTTTTGTGATATCACAAAGGAGAACTCCCCATATGGTGTGCACAAAAACTATTCAAAATGTCTCTTTATTTTCATTGTAATGATAGAACAGCTTTTCTTTTCAATGATATATTATGACTTTCATATATTTACAAGTCATCCCATAAAACGATTCTTTATTCTCCCTTTAGAATCAATAAAAGAGGATTTTAGTACAATGTGTTACAATAGATATGGGAAAGATCTCCCTGCATTACATCACACATCATGGTCGCGTTGCCAATTGGAGGATCTCCATATCATAAGTGATCTCAAATCTAAAAATTCATATCTCTCTTATTCATTGCCTGCATTTTTCTGAAACTTTCCCAATATGTTTTGGGGGTTTGTCTCCATTCACTGAAGCTAAATTTTTCTGAGGGGAAAATTCCCCTTTAATTTAGAATATTAACAATTCAGGCTCCATTTGTGATGACATTGACCTTGTAATTGAAACTCAAAGTGCATGAAAAGTCAAAATATGGGAAACACAACATTAATTATCCAAATTTGAGAGTTAATTACTCAATGATGAAATGAACAGAAACATTAATTTTTGCAGTGGTGGTACAAATCTATTTAAGTATTTGAAAAATATCTACAATTTATGGTTCATTTATTCCAACAACGACCTTATAATTGGACCTCGATGTTGGCTAATTAATCTATTTTCCCATCGTTTTGCAAGTATTTTTGCTCCGATATGCAATTTGAGGTTCAATTTCAAGGTCATCGTCTTCATCAATGAAACCTAATTTGTTCATATTCTTAACAAACTTGATAAGATGTATTGTCACTAAAAATTTCAGCTGTTCTTGTCCTTCCATTTCTGAGTAATTAAAGCTTAATGTTTGCTAATTATCTATTCTCCCACCGTTTTTCAAGTATCTTGCTTTATTAAGGACATTGAGGTCCAATTTCAAGGTCATTGTTGTTATCATTGAACCCTAAATTGTTATTATTCTTTGAAAACTTATGGATTTGTACTACCACTGCAAAAATCAGTGTTTCTTGTCATTTCATCACTGAGTAATTAACGATCAAACTTGGCTCATTAATGTTATGTTTCCCGTAACTTGACTTTTTAATGCACCTTGAGGTGCGATTTCAAGGTCAATGTCATCACATATTAAGCCCAGATTTTTAAAAAAATCTGAATTAACCTGATGAATTGTACTAACAATACAATCAGCTTTTCTAATCCTTCCATCACTGAGTAATTAATGCTGAAAGTTTGCTAATTAATCTATTTTCCCTTCATTTTGCCACTATTATGGCTCTTGTATGCACTTTGAGGTTCCATTTCAAGGTCATTGTCTTTTTCACTGAAACTCGATTTGTTCATATTCTGAATCAACTTGATAAATTGTATTACCTCTGGAAAATTCAGCTTTACTTGTCTTTCCATCACTGAGTAATCAATACTTTAATTTGCGCCATTAGTTAGACAATTACACTAATTGTGAAATAAATAAAGAAATACACTAAGCTACTTTGAGGTGACGTTGTTTTATTACCCGAGCGATGGGGCTAAGAGAGCGACCACAGATGGCGCACTTTCACATTCAACATAACCCAATGAATATATTGGCGTAACTACTTTTTCCTCTTTCCTTCAATTTTTGGAATATAAACAAACGCTATCCGAACTCATTATAAACTGTAGCCTATATAGACAGTAATAGGCAGATCACATATCAATTCTCTACACCAGGTGAATTATTATGGCAATTGCATAAATCATTTGCAGACAAACGTGCACAAGCTTAATAAAACAAACTAACCAACTAAACTGAACGTTGTAACTATACATTCAACTAACACTTCCAAACATATGAAATGAACATATACAGAATGTCAGTTTATATCGAATTGAACTTTCACCCAATATCATTAAAACTATCATAATCACCCCTCTAATACTCCTTGTCAAACCCGTAACGGTGAAATATCAAAGAACAACCGGTCACAGTACGGTTGCAAAAATTAAATCACAATTGTTTGATCCATAGCAAATAGAAAAATAGGACATATATCACACCTACTAGAATACTTAAACTGAATAGATGACTTACATAACCATTTGTGGTACACGTTTTAGTGAAAATCTAGCAAAACCGTGACAGCTTACAATAGGATAATTAAACTGCAAACCAACATTATTTGTACGCAGAATATATGAATAACATCAAAGAGTGTATCTGTTTAACTTTGAATTACTAGTAATCAGATTAAACATAAAATAAAAGAAGAATTCTTTACCAACATA
>CALNVZ010003426.1:38429649-38445934 GCA_940671915.1 Paracentrotus lividus
AAGTGTCTACCAATACACAAAATTTGGAGACAATACTAGGTGGGACGAAGGGTGATCCTTGACCTTGAACTTGGCCTATTTTTGAAATTTATAAAGTTTGAGGGCGCCCTCCGCGAAAATGTGACTTGCAGTCGAATTTTTTTTTTGTTGCAATCTCTAGACCTACTGATAGTTTATCATTGTATATATCAAGATATGCTCATCTTGCCATATTTTTCTGTCTATGAGCTTCTAAACATGCCTTCAAAATTTTGCATTTTTCATCTAAAGCCATTTTCAGAGGCCTCTTGCGCGATAACGCAAGGTCCGATTCGCGCCATTGTACATTCATTTGGTAGAGCACATGAAGTTCTTTCATTTTGGAAGGATGGAGTGCCTAATCTGTCAAATTGAAGATACAGCAGCTTCCCAAAAGTGGCACATTTTTACAAAGCCCAACTCTCTGACTGTGCATTGGTTGCTAAGAAGGCCTGTATCTTAGCAACTGAATGACCTTGGGGCAAAATATTTGAGAATTCTCCGTCAGACACTTGGGCGAGTATTTGGTGCGAATTTGAGCAAAATCGAAGGGGGTCGGGTGGCAAGCACTGGTTGATTTGATGTGGATTGACCCACATAGTAGCAGTTGTCAAAGAAGTATGCATGTGGTTACGCCTTTTCCCCATCCTCCTCTTGTCCTCCAGTGTCACTTTTATGTGTCCACCAAGCTTGCTCTATTTTGCTTCTGAGTACAGCTTGTAGTGAATGCATACAGTGTTTACGGGTTTTAATTAATTGACTAAAGAAATGTTCAAAATTACCTGTAATGTCATAAATTAATGTTAAGGGCCAGCATCTATTTATTGATAGACTTTCATATTGAAGTGTAGAATCAAAACAATATCCTGCAATCGTATGCATTCTCATCTTTGCTACACATGTGTAATGTCCGTAACGCAATGGTGATGTAATGTCCGTAACGCTTTTTTTCCATGAATTATGAAAAATATATAAAAAAAGCAGTGGATATGTTGTGAGATAACATATTTTAGCTTTGCATTTGAATTTGCAACAAAATTGGACCAAAACACAGGGTGCTATAAAAACTTATGTATCTCAAACTTTACGGACATTACACTTCAAGCGCGATAGAAATCAAAGCTCTAGTTTGAAATGGCTATTTTTCAGAAAACATTTCATTCCTTCCAAAATCCTGTTGAATAATGAATAAATGGGTCCTGAGCTTAATCATAGTACAATGTATAAAACTAATCACCTGAAAGTCATTTTATGGCAATTTTTTGGAAGAAACACAAGTTTTCAACAGCTGAAAAAATATGTTTCCGACTTGGGAAACAATTTGTTTTATTATATCTTGTTGATTTAACCCTTCCTGAATACTTTCCAGATTAAAACAAATTTGTTTGAACTCTATTAACTAGTCTATTTTCATTTTTCCACCCTTGGGTTTCATTTTTCATGGAATTTCCCATAGGCCTAGATCTAAATGTTCCTTGGAATATTCAAAATTTAAAGGGGAAGGAAACCCTAGGAATTCTTTAAATTGTACAAAAACAAGAAAATCAAAGAAGCTGATCAATGAAAATTAGAGAAAAAATGAATGAATAATAAGAAAGTTATGAGCATTTGAATGTTGTGATCACTACTGCTATGGGGATCCTCACATTGGCAACAGACCCAAGATGTGTGATGTCATACATGAACAACTTCCCCATTACTTTTGTACATATTTCACTCAAATTTTCTTTTTCCATTAATTCCGTTAAAAGGTTTGAGATTCTTTTCATGGGAGGACATGTAATACAAGTTCACAAAATATAATCATGTGTGAAGAGTCTGTACTACCATTAGAATGATGAAAAAGAAGAATTTTTGGTATTTTTTTTATATGTCATATGGGAGAGTTGTTCATGTGTGACATCACACATCTTGGGCCTGTAGCCAGTGTGAGGATCTCCATAGCGTTAGTGATCACAACATTCAAATGCACATAACTTTCTTATTATTTATTCAATTGTTCTCAAACTTTCTTTAATCTGTTTCTTTGATTTTTTTATGTTTCATACAAGGCAACTGAATCCTAGGGTTTCATTCTCCTTTAATAGAGAGAATAATTTTAGATAAAAACATTGAATTATTTGACTTTTGAGCAGTTGAAAACAAAGTGCATGGACTAAAGTACCTAGCTAGTTGTGGTCCTTACTGCAGCAGCCTGTAGTCCACACGAAGTGTACGGGCTGCAGGTTATTAGCATCAAAACATGAGGTGCCTTCACTTTTCCAGACAAGAATGTCAAAATTATGGAATAAAACTAAAGATGGACAAACCTACTTTATTTATAATTAGTTTATGTAGACTACTTACTTACAATACTAACTATAGACAGCGCTGGCGCCGAAGGCGACAGCGCTGTAGAAGGGATTTGTTCATTTACGTTGAATATTGATGGGTGACCTTTTTGATTGGTCGACCCGGAAGTAGAAAAAATCGCTGTGCTTTTGAACAGCAGCGCATACGGCCCGCTAAAGCCGCCTGCTCTAGCCGCCTAGCTAGCTTGCTAGCAGACGGCGCTCGCGACCGGGGGTCTATATCGCCATGTACCGTACCTGCGATATGAACACAAGTTACGTGTTTGGAACTGATTTTTGCCTTCAAATACCAATCACTCACTGTTTGACAACATAAATATGTGGAAGAACCTGCTCTTGTATTCTTGGAAGTTACATAAATTCAATGTTAGTATCATTTAAAAAAAAATATATTACTTGTGAGAGATTCGGGGTATACCAGCCCCACAACTAATCATCCGTCAGTTCCCGTCGCTTTGCGACGGGGACTGGCCAGTTTATTACAATACTGGCCGGATGTCTATCCTCATTTTTTATGATGATCACAAAGCAAAATAATGGCATCAGAATTGCTGTTACAGTGTACTGACAGTGTAGTTAAATGAGTCACATTCGCAGTGATTAGTTTCCAACACGCATGCACGACATCGGCAGCAGCTATACACTCTACACGCTAGTACTTTGACAGATATCGGAAGAGACTCTGAAACATGCTGAAATGGACTGGAAATACAAGATTTCTTCCAGTGCAGTGGCAGTGCACACAATTTTTAGGAATATCTGATTTGCATAGTCTGTTTAGGTAAGTGACATTACATGAATTATATGGCATAATCTGGTTATAAGTCACCAGTCCATTCACTCCCGTTCATTTTGTCAGTGCCCAGGGTCTCTGAGACATTGTTCCACGTGACGTGTCGTTGACGTTGTAGAATCTACACAGACAGTGAGCGAGCGAGGAGCAGAGAGGAGACAAATTGGAGGATATAGCCAATTATATTTTTGCTAACCGTTATTTTACCGATTCTTAGTGGTATTTTTAACCATTCCAAATCGCACGTTAAAAATTTTGAAGGGGCTAGTTGTGGTCCGAAGAGTGGTCGCCGGTGCTGCCGGGCCACACGCACCCATCCAGCAACGACACAGCACTCCACGGACCACGCAAGTAAACAAAAGAAAAGACTAGATTCAAAACGTTATAAAATCATATTCTGCAAAAGAAATAAAATTTTGCTAGTACCAAATCATTCCAAATTTATGTTCTTATACGTTAATATACTCACGGTATTATCTGCAACAATAGATCATCCAAAAATAAAGGTATTTCTCGCAGGCTTGCGTGTTAGTTGAAAAGCATCGATACTCGCGGTTCAAATTCGTCTACTCGAAGCCAGCCAATCAGAGCAGAGATCAGAAAAACGTCACAGGCAGTCCCTGTGCAAACAAATTCACGAGATGGCGCTATTCACGCCACGTATTATTTTAGTCTGCAATTTTGCATTATCGATTTTAGGAAGATCATGTAAGTGTCAAATTTTCAATCCTTTCCTCAATTGTTTTTCCTTGTAAGTTAAACATATTTTAATACAACTTTTATTGATGAATGCCTTTGTTAAGATTTTCATGTCTCAAAAATGTGAAAAGTCTAATTTAGAGTTTGTTTGGTCAGCGTCGACGTTGTAAAAGTTAGTTTGTCTATTCGACAAACGCAAATGTGCATGGATGGGAGCACGTTGTATTAAAAGTGCACTGCAAGCAGGGTCCTCGCTAAACCGACCAGCCCCCGTCGCGAAGCGACGGGAACTGACGAACCAGTTGACATATTTGGCGAAGTTTTGAAAATATCTATACATGACCACTCATATGTACGAGATCAATATCTACAGAAGTATATTGACCTCGTATTGAATAAGGTACTTTTCATTGTAGGAAAAAATGTAGACCCAGATATTAGGTTATAGCTAAGAAAATTTAGGACGATAGCGCTATAATTTTGATAACTTATATACAGACTAGATCTATATCACTATAAGTTAGAGGGGAATTTATACTATATGAAAGATAGAAAAATAAAGAGAAACTCACCGCTGGTCCTGGTGCTTGTCAGTACGTAGTAAAAGCGCCTCCAATGCGTGTACTGTGTGCAGCTATGGCGCTATTGTTAAGAGTCGTCGCAAATCAACTTCACCCTGAGAAAATCGGCATTTTTAAAAACAAACTCGACCACCCGTAATTACTTTATGCGTCTGCGCTGACCCACATGATATAATCGTACTTACTGAATCCATCACTGGGTAGAAAAACTGAAAGACTAGTAAATTGTTGACATTGTCTAGTTGAAGCAAGAACAGTAAAGGGAATTTTCTTGGAAATACATCTATGACGCCTGGTTTGAACTGTCAGTCTTTTTTAAGTCCTTATTTTTCTTGTCCTTAATTTGTCTTTTTCCTCTTTCGTATTCTTTTCCTTGTCGTTCCCATAGTCATCTTCTTTTTATTGTTGTTCTTTTCGTCTTTTCATTTCATTTATTTATTCTTTTATATATAATTATTTTTTTGCGCCCCTAATTGCCGCCCGGGGCACACGGCGGATTTTTTTTTTTTTTACACCGCCCCCCCCACTTATCACCGGGCCATATTAAACATGGAAAAAAAATCTGATGTACTTTTTGATCGCCTTTTTATGTGCAAAACATTAACATGGTTATTACAAAAAATTTAAAATATACTCTCAGCTTTGGAGAAAAACTAAGTCAAGCTCAATGAGTTTTTAATGGATCGGTAGTGAAGCTGGTAATCTTACTCGACTTACTCCACGAATTACCCAAGGCCCTGTATTTATAGGGCCTTGAATACACCGCACAGCGCCCTCATAAGACGTAAGTTATATAAGTGCATTGCATGCAGTACATTGCATTCGTCGCTACAGAAACCGGAATTTATTTTGGATCTATCCAACTTTAAACCTTTCTGATGACATCGAGTGGAGACAGACCCCCCAAAAAGGTTATAGGCAACAAGGAAGGATAATTGGTACGTAAAAATATACATTTGTTGTGAAAATTAATACAAAAATGTAGTTATGCACCTAACAGTGTCACTGTATTCGCTAGTAGTCCACGTAGTGTGCTGCTAGCGTGTACATGACCACAAATTTCGTGGTCAAAAATACCTTATTTGAATTCATACTCACATTGAATCAATTCTTTGAAGTTTTTCCTCGAATTAGTGACATTGCGAATGTTCACATGAAGTAATCAACTAAAAATGTAAAAATACGGGAAAATGAGTCCATCAACGTATATTCTCCGTGCGTGCGTTGTCTTCGCCATAACGTCTTCGCACAGTAAAATGACGTCATAGAAAATGGCAGCGATGGCACCAACACTATGAAAGAGACAAGGCCAACGGAAAATTCAATTTGGTAAGTCAAGAAGCTCTTATATACTTTAATTTTTAGTCGTTGTTACGCGTGAAACATATAGAAACCTTACAACAACATTTAACATTAGATTGATTAAATTGACCAGTAATAATTCACTTTGCGCTCATCATCACTGAAAGTTACGCTGTAAATAGCGGTGGTGGAAGTACAGCCCCGTCGCCTTCGGCAACGGGGCTGTGTATAGTTAGGTCCTCGCCAAGTTTTGCCAAAGGCGTGGCGTTAATTGTAATTAATTATGCATGTTTCAACCATTAATTAGGGTCCTATGCCTATTTCAACCATTAATTATCAGCGCGTGTCATTGTCGCGATCGCTAGCTAAAAAAAACAAAACAAAACAAAAAAATCGGCATTATATAGCCTTTTTTTATAGGGGTCTATCACCGAGTGCGCCCCTGTGCTAACTGTAGTTAGCAATGTTTATCTCGGCACTGGCTGGCGTAAAGTAACATCCTCTCTGTAATTATTCTTAAAACTATTTATCCATGGCTATTTTTCAGGTATCTGGTATCAATTATAACATTCATTTTCACGATCCCCAAAATCCACAAGAATTTCATGACAATTTCATTGCGTAAAATGTAGCATATCGCATCAGGTTCTTGTTAAGTTGTGACCAACTACTTCTGAAATGTATTCATGATTTTGAGAGGTAATTCACGATTTCAGACAAACTTTCATCATGATACTTTTATCTTAGAAAAGAAAATTTGTTAAAACCAAATTAATAGAGGGAAATGTTCTCAATATTTACCGATAACTGACGAATAACTCACGAGTATAAAAGTTCCATGAGACGTTCAAAAACAATCTAGAATTGCGCAAGAGGCCTGCCTGCCCGGCGTACACGTGCGCCCATCACAAAATATCGTGACTTTTTTTTTCCCCCTCTTCTCTTATCAGCAGCGAATCCATGCGCCATGCTTGCTTGCGGCGTGAGTTTATGAATCTGGGTCATGGTTGATATGATGTGAAACTGATATGCAGTTCTGCAAGGTGAATGGTGTGAATTCGACCTCTATTTTGTAAACATGAGAGACTTTATTGTGCAGTGTTTGAGTGGCTTTTTATTCTTGGAAGTTGGATGTGCTTATGATCGGAAATGTATGTGACTGTTACTGTGTTGGTGATCGTATTTAATAACTTATTTCTCTCAATAGAAAGAAAGGTAAATTTGATAGAGAGAAAAGATAGAACCCGAGGGAAATGAGAGTGAGCGAGACAAGGAGAGAGAGAGAAACGGAGAGCGAAACGCAGAGCGTGAGAGAGTGGAAGAGAGAAAAGGGTTTGAGTGGATTTTGTTTTCATTCACAAACAGAGATGAAAGGAGGGTGTGATAGAGAGAAGAGAAGGGTTTGATCAAGTGAGGGTTACATGTATGTGGTTTTCAATAAACAAGAGGACGGTGTTTGGCCCCATTTGCTTTATTTATTTTTGACGGGAAGAGAGGGAAATAATTAGAGAGGGAGAGAGGATGAGAAATTGAGAGAGGGAGCAAGGGAATGAAGAGAGAGAGAGGGGGGGGGTGGTCAAGGAGAAATAATATGTCCTTGGTTTGATCAAGTTTTTTTGTTTGTATTAATATTTTTGTTGTTGTTTATCATTAACAGAGATGAGAGGAAGTCGGGAAGAGGGGACAATATATTATTTTATTTCATAAATTGATTTGAGTGATTTATTTTTCATAAACAGTGATGAGAAATTATTGCTTCGTTATATTTTCAGATGAGAGAGAGAGTGAAAGAGACTAGAGAATGTTTTGATCGGTCATGAGGGGGGCCCCCACGTGTTGCTGACATTAACACGTCACAACATCAACGACAAAAGAGAGAGAAAAAAAAAAACTCACCAAGTGCAGTTCACTGACCTGGAGCAGCAATGTCCTGTGCGATTTGGTGAATTCAATTGGTCGAATAATAAAATGACTCTGTGATTATGCATCGTGGTTGGGCAAAACATGTCACGTGTGATGATGTATTTTCGATGCAAAGGCTCTGTGTGCATTTTTCTGCCTAAAAAAAGATAACATACTGTGCATGTGGGGCGGGGCTACTTTCTTGGATGACACCCGTGATTTGAATGATAAGTAGCTAACATGTTAGATCTAACGTTAGATCTAACGTTACATTGTAACTTTAGATCTAGCTACTTATTACCAAAAATTCCAAGGCCAGGGATAATCTCTTGGAATTTTGGGGGTAAGTAACTCAAGATCTAATGTAGAATCTAACGTTAGATCAACTAGAGCTAGCAAAATGCCGCAATTTTATAAAAGCGTTAACACACTTTCCTGTATTGTGCGATAAAACGTAAATGCAGTGATCGCTCGATGCTTCAGAATGGTGCACGCTGCATCAATTGCCTGCGTTGCAGCGCGACCCCTATCTGAATCTATCTCGCGGTGCACTGCATTCACCGCTAGCGCACGCTCGGAAGTGTATATCTGCATCCGTGCAACCACATCCTGATTGATTTTCGATTTCATGTCAAGTTGAGTGATGTTCCAGTAGGAGCTTGTCAACAGGACCAACCGTGAAACCGTGAAACCGTGAAGACAATAAATTGACAAATCAAGAATAGACATTAGCCGCCACCTGTTTTTGCATACACTATTGCATTGGCATCGGGCATCATGCCAACATTTAAAAGAAAGACACCCCCCAAAAAAAAAAAAAGGACTGAAGAAAAAAAATTTAAAAAAAATTAGTAGGGCCTACTGCCTACCAGATCTTGTTGCTAAAAGATTTGGATCTAAGTGGAGACAGAGAAGTAAAAGGAGAAAAAGCAGAGATAGAGTAACCTAAGACTATTATAAAGGGTGAAAACTTACATTTTAGACTTCAGTTGACTTCAAAACTAAGAAATTACGACCTCATTAACTGCCCTCATTGAAAAACATTACATTCACATCAAAATCTCCGGGAAAAGATTAGGAGGGAAGATGCAAGACGGAGAAAGAAAGAATTGATAGAAGGGAACAGGCCAGGAAGGGGCATAGAAATTAAAGTTTGGTGTTAAATGTAGATTCTAAATAGAAAGCTAAGGAAAAAAAAAAAAAACTGCTTGCTCATATAAAACACCCAAATATATTCGTATGTCATGTATACTTCCACGAATGAGGGCTTCTGGCGGATATTTGCGTGTTGTTCAATTTGCTTTCACAACTCTCAAACACACTCACACAACCTCCCTCAGGATATATTCGCGTGGTGTTAAGTTTGCGTTTGCTAAAGTTGTAGCTTACAGTATTGGCAAGAGATTACAAAGCTATAAACCGAATATGGCAGGGGATGAACATACAAAAGAAGTCTCCTCTTTGTTGGATTGATTGCATAGCTCCAGGGTCTTTTTGTGCAGTTCTACGAATGAAGACATCAACCTTTTTTCTCTTGGGGGTGGGAAAGGGGGGGAGGGGGTACAACATTTATGTTTTTCTCATTCAACAATGCATCCAATTCTGTCGACAGCAAATTGGCGTTAGTTCCTTTCTGGTTGGACTACATGTGATTTATACCCAATTTTGTAAGTTCAAAGTGTTTTGATGAACTTTTGCCGTATCATCCTCTCATCAGATAAAATGGCTGATCTTGGACCAAGATGCAGAGCAGTTGGTTTGACTGAAGACAATCTTCAGACGAAGGTAGCAGCGAACGAAGTCCTTCTCACAAATGGGATCATGTTAGAACTGTATAAGAGCAAGGTTGCTATGAAAGGGTTACCTCAGGTGGTGCCTACCATTACAGAAAACCCATTGAGAAGTAAGATTATATATGTGAAGAAGAGAGTTCAGGCGTTGAAAAGGTCCCTTAATCGTCCTGGTTTTAGGGAAAAATTGGATGCGTTGCTGGATGAGGCCTTTAAAATGCCAGTGAGAAGGCAAGTTAAAGATGATCCTGAGCGTGGGGATAAACCTAAACCATGCCAGAATTGTGTGGATTTGTTGGAGGCTAACAACACTCTGAAAGCGAGATATAGGGAGAATCTTATAAAAATGGAAAACCATTACCAAGCAAGAATCAGTGAATTAGAAAAAAATATCAAATACATAAGATGTCAGAATCTAAAAAAGAAAAAGAAGCTGCAAAAAAAGATTGACGAACTGGACCTGAAGCTTGAGAAGGTCTACGATTTAGTGGGATGCGTTTCGGAGAGAAAGCAAGTCTTCAGGAAACTCAAGCGTCTGAAGGCAGGTAGAAACAAATGGAAGGGAGAATATCTTCAACTGAACAAAGAACACAAAAAATTGCAAGCTCTTTGTGAGAAGAGGAGAAGAAATGAGCGGAACTGGAGAGTTAGGATGACACGTTACCTTCGCAATTCTGCAAGCACGGGCGGGGGAAAAGTGATTCAGCGTCGTATCATCGTTGTTGACAATACCAAGATCAACCAGCTTATCAAAGAGAATAAAGATTTGCAAGACAAGCTGGACAACATTGGAAGGCCAATGGAAACCATGAGAGGAAAGCAGTTCACCCCTGCAATACGTGAAGTCTCCTGTTACCTTCAGGTATGTTTTGCTGAATAAAATTTATTTTGATACTAGTAGAGCAAGTTTTGTCTTTCAGTAAACAGAAGCATTGAAAGTTTGGATTTACACAATTTACATTTGTACAAAAATTTATGAACAATATATAAGGGTCATTCCATGCCAATTCACCCAATGGGTTACACCCTACCGTCTCAGAATTTGCTCAAATTTGGTACACATAAAGTTCAACATTACCTAATTCCATGACAAAAAAAATTAGCGTAAACGGTCCGTCGTTTCCGAGCTATGGCCCGCCATTTTGATTCGTTTTTGGCAAAAATGGGTGTGACCTTCCATTTCAACGGCACAATGCGCCTGAACTGGTTGACCAATTTTTTTTAAACTGGTACCATTCAAAAGGAAATTCAAAGAGGAATTCAAAAATGGTATCAAAATATTATTGGAGCAATTTAAAGTGCTATGACCTTTGACCTTTCCTTTAACCTTGATTTTGACCACACAGACGAATAATATTTTTACTTGATTTTATGTATGTAATAGTCAGTATAATATTAACATAACATGTAAATATCTAGGATGAATTTTATTTCTTCACCTTTAAAAACTCTTTTTAATGTAATTTACAAAGTTACTGTTACCCCCACATACTGATATTTGTGTTGGTAATGTGTGTACAAGTCTCCATTATAGGCTTACTTGAATACTTCCAAACTGAAGTTAAATTACATTCAATTAAAACAGGAAACTAAACATTTCAGGTATTAAAGGAAACATTAAACACAATGATAATGTATAGATGTACGTAGACTCCATTTGCTTATGAATAGAGACATTTGTTTAGCCCTTTTGATTGGGGTGCAATAGGTATACATACAAATCATCAAGAATCTGCGGTTTTGACAGAAACAAATGCTCCTACATGTAGTCAGCTCTACTGTCCCAAAACTGGATACATCCTTGAGATCTTTGAAGCATCAGCAACAGATATGGAATACATTATGGCATTTGATTGTAATGTTACTTCAGTTCGAAAGTATTCATGTATAATGGAGTCTTGTACACACATTACCAACACAAATATCAGTATGTGGGGGTAACAGTAACTTTGTAAATTACATTAAAAAGAGTTTTTAAAGGTGAAGAAATAAAATATCATCCTAGATATTTACATGTTATGTTAATATTATACTGCAATTAACATACATAAAAATCAAGTAAAAATATATTCTTCTGGGGTCAAAATCAAGGTTAAAGGAAAGGTCAAAGGTCATAGCACTTTAAATTGCTCCAATAAATTTTTGATACCATTTTTGAATTCCTCTTTGAATTTCCTTTTGAATGGTACCAGTTTAAAAAAAATTGGTCAACCAGTTCAGGCGCATTGGCCGTTGAAATGGAAGGTCACACCATTTTTGCCAAAACGAATCAAAAGGGCGGGCCATAGCTCGGAAAACCGACAGACCGTTTACGCTAATTTTTTTTGTTTCATGGGAAGGTAATGTTAAACTTTATGTGTACCAAATTTGAGCAAATTCTGAAAATTGCACTTTCATTGGGTGAATTGGCATGGAATGACCCATAAGAAAAATATTGAGAAGCATACGTTTGTTAAATTTCCTCAGACAAAAATATTGAATAGTGTAGAGACATTTCAATATTCAAACAGTGAGAGAAAAAGAAACTCAATAAAGATCTTTGTCAGGGCAGTTTATAAAATCTTTGTATATTTATTGACTCAAATTGTATTGAGACCACTCATTTTTCAAAAAGAATGTAAAATTGCTTCTTCTTCTTTCCCTATTTTCAAAATGTGTAGTAATCTTCTTATCTTTTTCAACAGGACTTGGGGGTAGCACAGAGCAAATGCAGCGAGGTCATTAGAAAGATCTCTGAGTGTCTGCATGGCCGGGAGTTGCAACGTCTTCCTTCAAAGTCGACTCAAGGACGAATAGCTTCAGAAAAGAAAGCTGTTAGTAGGACACAGGGGCAAGATGGCTCGGAATCGGAAGATGCTCCAGTGACGTTGAATTGTGACGGTGCTACGACGGGTCGTGAAGGTTGCGTAACAGAAGTGGAGATTTCGACCTCTGAAAATACCATCGTGACAGGTATATGACAGTGATTTTACACTTCTCTTCTTATGTGTTTACGAGTCACCCTGGTAAATTTACTCTCGGAGCTGGTCGCAGACCGAAGGGAGAGCCTGTATCTGTAGGTCTTGCCCCCGAAACTGAATCCCCAGAAGATTTTCTCGCCGAAACATGCATGCGGTACATGGAAGTATGCGTCTGAGGTCTATTGATACGCTAGATCCTGATTTCCTAGGGTGGAAGAATTGCTAGCTAAGGTGTCCATGCAAAGGCGACTGTTTTATGAATTTTGTTTATGGCCTCTATTTAGGATCACCTATGATCCCCCGCGTTGGGATTACGAAAATTAGGGGACAGGCACAAGCTCTTGTATAAAGTGACCTCTGTCTATCGCCTCCTTTTCAGGAGCACCGAATTTCTTTTGAGAATGTGCTCCTGGAAAAGTGGATAGAGTTGGGTTGCCGGGTCCGGAGACACCTCCGAGGAAGAGGTGCCTCTAGATCGATCTTGATACGTCTGTTTATTACAGATATAATAAAGACATCGCTTGTGATTGTCTTCCCATTTCGCACGGAAAGTGCCGAAAGTCGGCCTCCTACTGGCACTCCCGAACCCCCAGACGCTGGTGGGAAGCACCTGAGGCGCTTCCCTCCCTACGAAAGCCGGCGAGAGGATGAGGCAGATTTCCTGGGAGCTCTGGAGTTTCCTCGGCCTTGGGATGCACTACTCCCCACGCGATCGTTGGGTCTGCATGTGGACTCCGTTCTTAGGTTCAACGTATTTAGGTTGATTTGAACGTATATTGGCGTTGCGAGTGTGAGCCTGTGAAGACTGATGTGCGTTCTCGAGCTCTGATCGGACTTCCGCTTCCTAAGATCTAGAACTGTAGACTTCAGCGGCTGCGTGGAACACTCGATTGAGGCTTGAAAGTAGTCGATCTTCTGCTTTCTACTTCCCTAACAGATTACTGAAAGCTCTTGAGCCTTCTTCTGAGCTCAATCTCTCTGAAGACGTCTGAGAAGTCATCCCCACAGAGAAGGTGAGTCAACTGGATCCTATCCAGCATATCCGGAATCAAGGATTCCTGAATGTTGAGTCTCTTCATAACGCCCTTCCCTGCGTTCTCTGTCCGAGGCTTTTTGATTACCGCCATTTTGGGACACCATCACGATGGACACTTCTCTTAAAGCTTCAAGAATCTCTTCTCATCATCTTGTTGAGATGTTAAAGTCCCCGACGCCGCTAGCAACTCGATAAGCATATCGTTGATCACAGAAAAGCCTGACTCCCGTGGATATTAATAAGGCTCTTTCTGCGCCTTTCTTGTCCATGAGAAGCGACTTGTAAATGTGCATTCTTGGACGCGTCTTGATTAAAGTTCCGGAGAGAGAGTTTTGCCTATCTAAAAACGATCTTCATCCTCTTTGATGAAATAGAATTGGGAAGCTAGCTTACCCAAAGCCTTATTTGTGTTTTAGAGACTTGGCAGCTCCTTTAAACTCTTCTTTGTGCGTCTCCGGAGCCTAAGTCTGAAGTTCTGATTTCTTTTCTGAACTTCTAGCCAGAATCTTCGCCCTTGTTTTCTCCTCCGGGCTCGAATCCGCGGCTTCTTGCGTGCGCAATATTCTTAAAGAAGCTCTAAGATTTCTCTCCGAAGTGTTCAACCGGGGCCTGATCTTGACCTGCGGGTAATCTCCCTCCGAATCACAATCCTGACTTTGCGGGATTTGATCATCTATGCATACTGATGACGGGCTCGTTGGATGAGGCTGCGACGAACGTCTCCTCAGCGATTGAGGTCCCAGTGAGTTGATGCGAAGGCGTTGGAGTGATGCATCCGTGGTTGAAAATCTCTTCTTCTTCCTTCGCTAGGAAGACTCTGAAATTCTTCATTTCGAGAATCATATCAAGATCGGCTCCTTATTGGCGGGACGAGTATGCTGCGCTGTGCTCATGCACATAAGCTGTCTGTGTAGGTAACTGAAAGCGCTGACGAACGTTTGTTCGCCTTCTAACAATTCTTGTACCACTCGAGAGCTCCCTCCGGAGGTTCTCCTAGCCTCCGTCAAAATCGAAGCGCCGTGCAAAGAAAACTTTTCGCCGACAGGTGGAGGGGCTCCAAAGCTGCTGGAGCTTTGGATCTTGTGTAGACAGGTTTGGTGAACTCGGAAGCAAACTGAATTCCTGACCACTGTGCCAGAATTGGGTCCACTGTTTTTGAACGCCTCTGGTGTAGTTCGAGAGCATGAATTAGAAGAACGCTTCCATCAAACCGATTCAGGATAACCCAGCCATTTGATTATGATTCGTTCCATCAGACAAAACCTCCATTGAATCGAAAACCATTCTGCCGATTAGAAGTCGACGCGATCGATCTATTAGAGATCGAATCGGGTGAGGTAGAATCCACAGAAAACAATCTTCCCGAAGGAATCGATCGATTGATGATCCGATTCCTTGAAAAAATGGACGATTGCATCGATCCCGCTATCGTTGAACCGTCAAGTGATCGATACATTTTTTTGAATCGATACCTGGATTTTGGCCGATCCCTCTGTGATCGATCCCGGGGTATCGATCTATTAGTATGATCCCGGCGGGAATCGATTCCGGAATGATCGATCCCGGGGAATCGATTCTGGAAGATCGATCCCGGCGGCGGAATCGATTCTGGAATGATCGCATCTAGAGTACGAATCGTCGGGAATCGGATCTTGTAAACGATCGATCCCTCGAAATCGAAACTCTCTGATACCGATCGTCTCAGACGATACCGATCCTCTATCGATCGATTTTAAGACTCTCTCAGGAGGCAATTGCCACCTTCGATCGATCAATCGATACTACACTCCCACCGCAGTGCCAGGTGAACTGAGACTCATACACGGAGGTTGGCCGTCCCCGATCGCTTACCACGATCGGTTTCGGTTGTGCGTCGCTGGTCGGGCCGACGCATAGGGCGGACTGAACCTTCCCCAGTGAGTTCACCTGTGTGACTCCCACGACGACTTACGGGGGCACGCAGGACCGTAGGTGTGACTTACCAGCTGCCCACCGGTCCGTGTTACGCAGCGCCCGGACGGGGTTGCTGAATCCCGCTTTTTACTGCTCGAAGATCTGGGAAACTCCGTTTTCTTAGCCGGTGGTTCCTTCATCAGGCATCGTCTAGGTCTTTCCCGAAACGATGTTGGTGTCTCTAAGTTGTCTTTCAGAAAAAACCACGTCTAGAGAGGCTTCTTAGACTTCTGCGATTTAGAAACCTGTGAAGCAGGAAATTGTTCCGTCATCTGAAAAATAAAAACACAGAAACGTTTAATTACACAAATGAAGAAAAAGACTCAACTACTAAAGAAGGATCAAGAAAAGCTTAAATGAAACGGGAAACAATACCAAAACCCCGCTAGATACCCAGCACCGAATTTGTAAAGGTGCGGGAATGTATAACAAAGGGCCGGAAACCCGCCGGTCCAAAAACTACACAACGTTAGGTAGAAAAGGGGGAGGCGATGTCGCCGATTACACGTCCAAAAAACACGCAAACGGCCACCAAAATAATGACAAAACACTTAAATTTTCAGATAGGGTAGACCATAAGAGGTCCAACAACAAATTCACCCAAAACAAGCCACAAAATATCACAAAATTGCAATATCAAACCCTTTTTAGGCGGACAAAAAACTCGAGGGTTGTTACTCTCACGGCAGCGAAGAGAAAAGAGGAAATATTTGACAGATTTGTTGGCGGGGGCCTATCGGGAGAGGGCGCCCTTTATGTTTGGCGGGGGCGGTTTAAGGAATAGGAACAATAGGGACAAAATTTCTCGGGGTTAAATATTCGGTTGCAAGCGATCGAGGACGAAAATAGCCAAAGTAGGCAAATATTATCATTCTTTGAAGTAAATAATAACAGCACCAA
>CALNVZ010003426.1:38458663-38472669 GCA_940671915.1 Paracentrotus lividus
TTATTTTATGAGGGAATATGATAATAATGCTTCAAAATCAGGGAAAAGTAAGGGAATTTTTTATTGGCCCAAAAATCGAAAGTTCGGTAGTCAGTCAGACTAGTGTTTTATACTGCAAATAGTTAATGGCGAAAAATGGCGTCGGCCTCATGCCAAAAGGGCCTTAACATTTTTAAGGGCCATTCATATTGTACACATACTAAAAACGGTAAGGCCCTTTTGGCATGAGGCCGACGATATGCGAAACTGGAAATGGTTTTAAATAATTATCAGGGAATTTTTAGATTTCATCAGGGTAAAATCAGGGAATTTTGTTTTCTTGCAATGCTGGGAACCCTGAATAAAATACATGAGAAATTAATTTTGATTCAAGTATTTTTTAAAAACTGTATTTGTTTTGAATGCTACAAAGATTATTTACATTAAAAAAAAATCAATATTCTATGTGCTTCATTTAGTGATTTTGAGCAAAAAGTAGGCCTATTATTTCATGCATAAATTTGCACAAATAATAACAAGATAAAAAGGACACTTTTCAGAAAAAACTAACTTAAAATTCTTGTAGATTACATTGCACACTATCATCGTGCAAATTTCTGTGGAGATCACACAATCAACAACTGAGATCTTAGAGAGAACCAATGGACCGAAGTGATAAAACAAACTTAATCGGATGAGGGTTCATTAGAGACAGTTAAAAAATTATAGATATTTAACCAGGGGGTCATTTCATCAGAGGACTTGTTAGACATTTTATCCGACAAATTTGCTTTCAGCCAATCAGATGCGAGCATTTCAGTAGCTTATAACAGTTTGTCGGATAAAACGTCCGCCAAGTCCTTTCATGAAACGCCCCCCCCCCCCCAGGTGTTTGATACATGTATGTACAGCAAGACAAAAAACTAGAAAAGTAGATAGATGATCCAGAGAGATGCCGAATGAAGTCTTTGATAACCACCAAAAGAGAATGCTTTGTTGTCGACTTTTAGGAATGGAAAAACACAGTGAAATTATGAAAATTGTGTCAGCTGTAGTGAAATAAAAAAGTTAATGTGATTTTTTTTTTCTCTGCAGTTGCAACGTTAGAGATAGTACATCATTTATACCGGTATTCCAGTTTATTGTTTGCTTTGAAAGCACCATTTGTAAAGTCATTAGGCAAGAAATATGAACATGAATTTGTAGAGAAATGTATATTAAGGGCTCAATCAGAGCTACCAAGAACTAAATATGTTATGAAAACTTTAACATGATTATTTCCTTGTAAGCACTAATACTGAGCCATGAGTTCCTCTATCATGTACATGTACTCGAGTGTCCCAGTATTTCCTGTTTATTGTTTCTGCTAAAATTGTATTCACATGCATACATGTATATACACAAGGTATTAGAAAATAGCCATGATATTTTTTTTTCATGCTTTTCTTTAAATTATTTCTCATGATAATCTTTTTTAGAATGACTTCACATAAATTTGTAAGTTCACGTCTTATCAATGAGTGTACCCTTATTCACATGAATGATGCCAACCTTGAATTTTTTTATTTTTTTTCAAGCAGGACTTTCAATTTGTTGTCCGAAATTCCTATTATGGAAAATGAGTTATTTTATGTTAGTGCACATTGTTGTAAAAGTAGATTTTCGCCATATAGGTCGACTTCTAGCATTCACTTTGTTGTACTGGCAGTTTTTATTTGATGGACCATAACAAGACCAACTTTACTGTTACAATTTCATAACAGTTTAAATATTTATTAATTTCAGCACTTTCGTTTATTTTTAACAGAAAATGGATCCTCATTTTACATTTTTGATGAAGATCACTTTTATTTTGGATGAATTTTAAGAGAGTTTAGTTGAATATTCATGTTATTGTTTTAAGTAAATGTACAACCGTATTTCAATATTATGAAACGTCTTTGACGAAATTTGACACATGTAAATGTGGAACTTATTTTAAAGTACTAAAAATTCTTTTGTAAAGGTTCTAGATAATTAGATACCATGTAAGTTTCCTAACAAAACAAACAAAAAAAAACCAGCAGTATATATTACTTTTGTAGTAAAACAGTGATCAACATGTTAGTGTGTGTTAAAGGGGAATCCAACCCAAGGAGAGAATCAATCTTACAGGTAAGAGGAAAATGAGAGGAGCAATCTAAAAAAAGTTTCATCAAAATCAGTTATAAAATAAGAGAGTTATGGAAGTTTGAAAAGTTTAGTTGTTCCGTCTATGGGGATCCTCAAATTGGCATCTTCGGCTTCAAAATGGCCGATCTCATGGACAACTCTCCATTCATTTTGTACACAAATTTTCAGATTTTCCCAATTTTCTTTCAAAATTTGTCTTCTTTACTTCTGAGCTCAAAATATGTCATGGGAAAATATATTTCACACAACATATGTTGAGCTCAGAAGGAGGCAAGATATATTTCTAAAGAAAATGGGGAAAATCTGAAAATTTGTGTACACAATGAATGGAGAGTTGTCCATGAGATCGGCCATTTTGAAGCCGAAGATGCCAATTTGAGGATCCCCATAGAAGGAACAACTAGACTTTTCAAACTTCCATAACTCTCTTATTTTATAACTGATTTTGATGAAACTTTTTTTAGATTGCTCCTCTCATTTTCCTCTTTCCTGTAAGGTTGATTCTCTCCTTGGGTTGGATTCCCCTTTAACTACAGAATTTTCAGGCCATATTTTCTGACTTTATTACATAATTAGTGCTGCACTTCCATTTACATTGCATCATTCTTTTTTTTTAATCATTTCTGCAAACCATGTAATGACTATGTTACTGGGCCAAATTACATATTGGTATTAGATAAACTTCTATTAAACGAGCTCTAATACATTTGGCCTGGTAACATTGTAATAAGATCTGATGTGTTTAATGTTAAAAGTTATTGATGCACTGTAATTTACATATAGGGGTTAATATTTGTAGATAATTGTTGTTAAATGTTGTCCTCTCCAATTCACTACAATTATTAAATTAAGGTTTAGAAGCCCACAGTTAATTGGCTCTTGCAATAATATCATACAAAACAACAAACAGTTTAGACTTGAATGGCACACTAAACACAAAATTTGTATTCATATGGAAAAAAGAACTAGAATATTTGATGTCACTCCATATCTCAGTTTGCCACATATATGTATTTTATGTGGAAAAATGTCCGGCTAACCTGAAGATAAATGAGTTCACTGACATTGGATAAGTAATACAGATGTATATGCACAAAGAACTGTATGTGTAACTGTTACATGTTTAATAAAGTTGATATGTTTATTGATAAACAAAATGACCTTTCCAGATGCATATTTTTTTCCTCTATGGTATTTCATTGGTTAAAACTATTTATACATATTAACATTAAAATCATGTTATATAATTTTAGATTTATAAATGAGATTTTTTACTCAAACATTTAGGAATGGGTCTATTATTTCCCAAAACAACAACTTTTTTCTTTGACACCTAATCAGAAAAAAAAGTGTACACTTATTATGTGAAATGACCGATGTACAAGGATACAAAATTACAATATACATGTACATACATTACATGTAACATGAATTTGTGACGAAGATCATTATCTTTTAAAAGGACGTTGACTTCATACAAATTTACACACATTCATGCCTCATCAGTGATTGTGCCCACGATATACATGAATATACATGTACGTGTATTTAACAGAAGGAGCTAGTCTCGAAAATGACACTGCATAATACCAAATTTTGAGGGGTCCCCCTACCCACTGCTATGTGTTACCAAGCTACATCAAATTCAATATGTTGGTCAATCTCACACAAAATAGATTTTGTGGGACTTATGTAAGGTTGTAGAAGATGATGAGCATTTCACCAAGTCGTTTCTAAAGTTTTTAATGATTTTACAAACGATGTTCTTGGGCCCTATACCAATCACATTTTGAATCATTTAGCACAATTACAAAGTGATCACTGATCGTTGGTTGACTAGTTCATACCTTATGAATGACTTTGTAATACACCCCTATGTTAAAACATCCCCTACAGTTAAGGTACAAATGCCTTCCTTCCCCCCCACCCCCCATAGAATGTTTACAAATCATCCCAACGAAGCATAACTTTTTATGTAAAACATAATTCCATCCACAGATCACAGCTTTCAAATAATTAATTGCATCAAGGATCAGTAAAGTAAATCAAGATGACGTCTGCATTAGAGCTCCGGTGCTATACGCTCATTAACATGAACATGGATGTAGAACCACCAAATGAAATGTTTTCTTGACCAATGATATTTCAATTTCTATTCTATCCACAGATCACAACTTTCCTATTTTTCATTGCATCGAGAATCGGTAAAGTAAATCAAGATGACGTCTGCATTAGAGCTACCATGCTACACGCTCATTAACATGAACATGGACGTAGAACCACCAAATGAGATGCAACTCAAAAATGATATCGGTAAGGAACACATTATTTTGATCAGAAGTTTTGCTTAGTCAATTACAGAAATTCATGAGAAGCCTTTCCTGCTATTGAGTCGGTTAAACCAATGGCAGAAGAGTTGAATGAATGACAATAATGTAAATGAGTGATAGTTTTGAAGCTTTGTCAAAGGATTGTAAGAAAGTCATGATTAAAATAAAAAAATCTTCTAAAATTTTGCAATGGTCTACTATTTCATACTGTTATGCAAGAAATTCTTAAAATTAAGATTTTTCATATAAATAGTTATTGTTTGAAAACATCAATTATACATATATTTCATAAATGGGTGTAAAATGAATTGTGTCTAATCTTATGTCTAGGGTCAATGTTATTATTTGGCCATGTATGATTGCGAATGCTATGTGGTTCATTTACAGGCGACCAGCTGGAATGCTCCTCAAGTAGTGGAGATTGTGCACTGTAAAGTGTGGGATTGTAAAATGAATCTAACGACCGGGTAAAAATATACTGTAAGCACATTGGTATTAATGAGAAAAGCACTTTATATAAGAAACAAGTATTGTTATTATCATTATAGTTTATTATTTAAATTTGTAAATTTGTTGTAATTGAAGAGCATTTAAATTGATAATATATTTATGTTTGGAATTTGTTAACAGAGAAAGGAGATAACAAGACCAAGACAGAGGCTCTCAAGAAACTCATCTACATGATTCTGAATGGAGAGAAGTTTCCTGGTATCTTGATGCATGTCATCCGATTTCTTCTGCCTAACAGGGTATGTACATCATTGTAGAAACTTTTAAGGACTTGACTATCAATTGGCAACACTGGGACCCCCCTCCCCCCCCCATTCAGCATTATTTAATTTTGTAGAGTTACATGTATGCTTCCTAAAAGAAGACTACATGTACAGTAAAAACCAACTCACATCAATAAAACTGACCCTAAAGCTCTCAAGAAACTCATCTACATGATTCTGAATGGAGAGAAGTTTCCTGGTATCTTGATGCATGTCATCCGATTTCTTCTGCCTAACAGGGTATGTACATCATTGTAGAAACTTTTAAGGAGTTGACTATCAAATTGGCAACACTGCAACCCCCCCCCCTCCCCCCCCACCCCCAATTCAGCATTATCTATATGATCCTGGATGGTGAGAAGTTACCATTGATGGCAAAGATAAGTACAATAACAGTATTAAATCTTTATGCAATGGGGCCCATATTTGTAATTCAACAAAGATTACCGGTGCAGAAATGTTGTGCTTCTTCTTCTATTTGTCTGGTCTATTTCTTAGCAGTTAGCCTTGAAAAATTCTTGTGCTAACTGCAAATAGTGGGTAGTTTAATTATAAAGGGATAGTTGGTAGTTTAATTATAAAGGGATTATAAAGGGATCTTCATTTACAGACTATTCTGGACCATATTTGCAATCAAAAAGAGTCTACGATATTGTCAGTAAAATCAATGTCGAATGATCATATTATATCTCCCTAGTTCAATTCAGAAATGGATACAATGTATTTCTTTTAGTTGGTTATGGTGTCATGACTTGATGTGTACTCAACAAATTTGTCTGTTTCTTTCGTTGTAGGACCACACAATCAAGAAGCTCTTGCTGATCTTCTGGGAGATTGTTCCTAAGACACACCCAGATGGAAAGCTACTACAGGAGATGATCCTTGTTTGTGATGCATACAGGAAGGTAATTATTTTGATAGTGGAAATAAAAAAAAAAGTCCTTCGGACCATGGAAATTGCCGTGTTATATCATGACTCTCTTTATATTTGGGTAATAAAAAAAGAAATCAAAGGGCTGGGACCTACAAAATTATCTTGTTATATCAGGAATCTTGACATCTTTATAACGAGTGTCCACTGGAGTTGGTTAATTTTACCCTGGTGTTAGTCTAGCTTCCATGAAAAGATGCTGAGCCTTTCAAGGAATGTCTTTTTCCAAGTTCATATTAACTCACCTAAATGTAGATCAAAAAGCAAATGAGGATTTATTACCATACTTATCTATTCAGATTTAGAAAGCTCAAATTACATAATTTGTAGACTAAAACTTCAAACTTCAGTAATTAAAACTACATAAAGCCAGTTTTACAAAATTGTTGTTGCTCCTAATGAGTTTATTGAAGGCTCCATCCTGGAAAATTACCCACAGAACAACTACCCCGCCCCCTTCCACACAATTAGGTTTGCAGAGCTGCCAACCGTCCCGAAAAATTCGTATTTGTCCCGAAAATAAGAAGGGAATACGAAAATACGAAAAGGCATTGAAAAATGATGAATTTTGTCTTTTATAATGCTCTATGATTACATGGTCTTTGCATGCAAGTGGCGCCTTGAATTATACTACAATAGCATTGTATGCAATACGATCATTGAGTGCATGATCTTTGCATACAAGCGGCGCACTAGCGCTAGCGGGGGGTCGAATGCGCACGCACACCCATGCTTGCATTGCTGGATGGAGGAGCGAAACCATCGACTCCCCGCTCGGCTACTCGCCCTAGCTTTCGGCGGTGGTTAATGGTGCTGCGCTGGGTGCATGCAGGCGGCTGCGCGCGCGCCTGAATACGATGTGTGCGTGCGACAACAACAAACTACCCTGGATTTTTTTAGCTGGATTAAACTTGGATTATTATACCTGGATCTAGAAAGCTATCGCATGGGAATTTGATTGAGCTCAACATGGCAACTTTAGCTTCCAAAAAGAGAAAGAAGAAATAGACTTAATGGCCTTGTATCATAGCATCTTTGAAAGGTGAAAACATGCTCATCATTATTGCAAGGTTTGTTCGTCCGATTTTTCAAAGGAAATTCTTACCGCGTAAGAAAATAAGGATTTCTTCTTTCATCCGAACATGGTGGTGGTTCATACGATAGCCTATCCAAAAACGCATAAAATCAGTCAAATATTGAGCTGCCGGAGATGCTAGCAACAAAGCAAAATATCGCTAAATTTTTTGTACCTAGGCCCTAGGGCAAGGCTAAGGACAATTCTGTGATGCGCGCCGATTTTTTTGCAATTTTTTGAGGAAATTCTTACCGCGTAAGAAATTACGATTTTTCTCTCAAAATTACGAATTTTGAGCTCCAAGATTACTAATTTCTACTTCTAAAGGTTGGCAGCTCTGGGTTTGGGGTAGTTGTCCTACAATCCAAGATTATTTGACTCATTCTCTTAATGACTTTCATCAAACAGGATCTTCAGCACCCCAATGAATTCATCCGAGGCTCCACCCTTCGCTTCCTCTGCAAGCTCAAGGAGGCGGAGCTCCTGGAACCACTCATGCCTGCCATCAGGGCGTGTCTTGAGCATCGCCATAGTTACGTCAGACGTAATGCCGTTTTGGCCATCTTCACCATCTATAAGTGAGTCTATCAGTCTTGATTTAGTTCTTATCTGTTCCTTGACGATTGCCCACATATTTTTAGAGGAGCTATGTTATTTGTAGTTCCCGTTTATTGCATGTCAAAATAATGTGGAGTTGTGCTTTCAAACTGGCTTTGGAAATCATTACATGTACAACCAATGAGGAGACACTTTATACAGAAATTTATAGGTATTCTCTAGGAGTATAGTTGCTGTCTCTGTTACTGTAATGTTTTGTGTTCCTTGAAATGCAATAAAAAAATGAATAAATAAAGTTGTAGCAACCATAACATGTTGAAAATGGAAGTTCAAGAATGATTCTACCAGCACACACAAACTCTGTACTTTGCCTAGAGTAACAAATTAGAGAGTAAATTGAAATTCTGTCTTGCTTTGAGGCAGGCTTCCCAATCTACCTAGAAATCGGGGGGAACCTTGAAATGAGTTTCACTTTCAAAGTCAGGGAATAGACAGTGAATTTGATTAAAAGTTGTCAGTCTGTTGTTTGCCACATGACATCGAAAGAGGTTGAAATAGTTATCAAGAAATTTGAAAAATTCATCAAGAAAAATTCATAGTGTTTTGTTCTAATAGAGTTGGTACCCTGTAGGATTTGATCAATATTTTATCCTATCATTTCAGGAGCTTCGATACCCTGATTCCTGATGCCCCAGAGCTTATCCATAACTTCTTGGAGCAGGAACAGGATGCTTCCAGTAAAAGAAATGCCTTCATGATGCTGATACATGTAGATCAAGTAAGGCAGGGTTCATCAAATTCCATAATAAAAAATGTAGCCATTGTTGTTGTCAGCGCTGCACACATTGGAAATGGAAGAAACGTCATTGATAAGAATGGCTTGATTAATTGATCACTAGTCACAGAATCAAAAAGAATTGAACACCACATTAAAGTATCCTCACTGATGTATTTATGTGCCCAAAATATAGAAATTGCAAAATTCACAGTACGTCAATATGCGTCCATTTTGAAAAAGGCAGCTGACGCAGTACTTTTTACGCATATATTTTGTGTCTATATATTTTCATGATTTTGCTTCGAGCTGGGAAATTCGTGAATTTACTGTATTTGCATTCACTTTGTACAGAAATATCAGGAAATAAAAACTTTCGGGTTTGAAAATAAACCTTTGTGAAATATTCAGCATACTTAAACAGTGATGATTTCTTGATTTATTTCTCACTAGTGCTAAATTACATCACATTATGTTGGTAAATTTTGAGTAACTTACAATTTTTTGTCTATCCTTGTTGATTGCAGGAGAGAGCCCTAGATTACCTGAGTACCTGTATTGATCAGATCAATTCCTTCAATGATATCCTACAGCTGGTCATTGTGGAACTTGTCTACAAGGTTGGTAATACCAAAAATATATCTAAAAAGTATAATCTTTTAAGACGTTTTGATAATTGAGAATTAGTTTCCATTTTTTTTCCCCTAGAGATATGAGGTCATACATGATTTTTGTCATTTGTAATACTCTCTTTAATAGTAACTCACTTTCTATTCCTCTTTTATTCACTCTCTATTTATATCTCAAGTTTGTACTCTCCTCACAGATTTAGATGGCATGCCTGGCTCTCAAAAGACATATTGACACCTGACTAGGGTTGTCTGCAATTATACAAATGGAAGTTAAAAATTCATGTTGAATAATCTATTTAATTCCTAATTACATTTAATAAAACTATTACCTACTCGTTTACTGTTGTTCATTTTTTAAACATCAAATTTCCACTTTATAATAAGCTCTCTCTCTCTGTTTCTCAGGTGTGCCATACCAACCCCACTGAGCGTGCAAGGTTTATCCGTTGTATCTATAACCTACTCCAGTCATCCAGCCCTGCTGTACGCTATGAGGCTGCTGGTACTCTAGTCACCCTATCTAGCGCACCTACTGCTGTCAAGGTAAACACTCTTAGTTATCAAACCTCTTCAGTGCTATGGGTGGGGGGGGGGGGGAAGGTGTATCCGTTGTATCTATAACCTACTCCAGTCATCCAGCCCTGCTGTACGCGATGAGGCTGCAGGTACTCTAGTCATTTTATCCAGCGCACCTACTGCTGTTAAGGTAAACCCTCTTAGTTATAAAACCTCTTCAATGCCATGATGGGTTTGGGAGGGGGGGGGGGGGGTAGGGGGTGGTAGTAATTATAATTTTATATTTTACTGAAAATTTCAAACCATCTGAATTTCAGCCCTGACTCATTCTTTAATCCTGTATGTTTTTCTACTTGATTGACAGGCTGCTGCATCTTGTTACATAGATCTGATCATCAAGGAGAGTGATAATAATGTCAAGCTCATTGTTCTAGATCGTCTGATAGCTCTCAAGGATTCACCCGCTCATGAGAAGGTTCTTCAGGTAAATAATTTTTTGTTTTTATTACCCTAAAGGCACCATCCACCCCCTCTTGTGAGTTCCACATCATTTACAAGTAATGACAAAACTTATGTATTAAAGGTCCTAATTTTCACACTTGATCAGTCAAAAGTCAAATGATCTTCTTTACAAAGGTCAATGCTATTTCTGCAATTTGTAATTTGGTTTCTGCTGACATGATTCTATCAGAAACTCTTTTTTTTTCCTACGAATGACTTTGTTATTACTGTAAATCAAACTTTCAGTTTCAAACCTGACCATGGCTCTGCTCCACAATATAATATCAATTTAATTAACTTCTATGTTCCTGCTCGATCATTACGTTCCCATGGTTCTGGTTTGCTTCAAGTTTCTAGACACAATACGCAGTGGGGGGAAGGGCCTTTGCTAACGCTGGACCTCTGCTGTGGAATGCTCTCCCTCAAGAGATCCACAGCAGCAGGTCCGCCGAAGTCTTTAAGGCCAAGCTCAAGACATATCTTTTCACTTCAGCGTATGATTAGATTATTTTGTTAATTTTTGTCTGCACTGTTAATACCTTTTCCCTATTATCTTGTACTTACGTAAATATAAGTTGTCATTTTTTTATGCACACATGCGCTTAGAGCAGCCACCTATCTTTTGGTGGATTTAGCACATAAGAAGTCTCATATATTATTATTATTATTTATAAGAGTTTTTTTATACAGTTGAGAGCAGACTTTTCAAGTTACTTCCTAAAAATCAGCTATCTTTTTCTGTTTATATTCTCAGGAACTTGTGATGGACATCCTTCGTGTCCTGTCTGCGTCTGATCTTGAGGTCCGTCGTAAGACCTTGGATCTGGCTCTGGATCTCATCTCATCTAGGAGCATTGAGGAGGTTAGTAGGTTACTACTATGTCAGTCATGATAGTACATATGTCGGTTTGATTTTGGTAATGATGATGATAGGGATAGCAATGGTTAATTTTACCGATGATTTCACATTAAAACTGCATCTAACTTACTTATTTATATTTCTAATCATGTTTTCTGGATATTTTTTACGAGAATTATGCTTTCAATTCGACATTAGATGTTTAATTTTTAAGTATGTACCGAATGTTTTCGTCTTTTGTTATGGGAAAAGCGTTTGGGAAACAGGGAAAAGCACCAACAGGAAACATAATGGATGGGGCAGCACAATTGCGATCGCGATCACAATTATGAGGCTGGTCAACCACTGTTTTTATTAATGTTGTTTTATGTGCGGTAAATTAATATTTTTGTATTTTTATGAAAGAAAAAAATCAGAAAATGAAATTTGTATCTAAATCAATATTTACATTTAAAATTTGTCCATATTTTTGAAGATTAAATATTCTTTTTTTTTTTTTCTTAACTAGCCTAATTTGTTTTAATTGGTATGCACATGTGCACAAAGTCCATGCATACCGAAAGTGATAACATGATCTGTGAAGACAAGTGTGATTTATACATGGATTAACTCTGCATCTGTGTAGTATACTGAATGTTTGTCATTTTATCGAAATTCCTATGGTATCCTCAAAAAATAAGTAAGTTAACAACGAAACTTACTTTAAAGTAAATTTACAGCTAATTCAGTAATTGGTATTTACTAGGCTTTTTTTTTTTTTTTTTGGGGGGGGGGCGGGGTCATCATTTAGGCTGCTAACCGTGAGCTCCATTTGTAAGAACAACTTCTTTTTGGTGAAATTTGCACCGGCACTAAAAATACCCTAGCTATAACACTGGTGATGATGATGATGATGATGATAGTGGAGATAACATTAATGATGGTAATGATGAAATGCTGCTGCTGATGATTGTTAAGACCAATATAATGATTATGATAATGAAGATGATGATGATGATGATGATGATGATGATGATGATGATAATGATGGTAGTGGTGATGATAAATAATAACGATGGTAATCCGAACTGAATAGAATATTATTGATCAAATGAGCAACAAAAAAAAAGAACCCAAGAAATTAAAGCAAAGTTGGAGATCGCTGATGTCAGATATGGGGATAAAAGATGTTCCATTCTAACTCTCAATTTTTTTTTTTTCTACCACATTTCTATAGATGGTGCTTGTCTTGAAGAAGGAAGTCAGCAAGACCCAGAATGTCGGGGAGCATGAAGACACTGGTAAATACCGCCAGCTATTGGTCAGGACTCTCCATTCATGCAGCGTCAAGTTCCCTGATGTAGCTGCTACTGTTATTCCACTGGTAAGGAAAATGTGTTTTGTATATCCCTTATACAGTCTATGCTCGGGACCAAGCCAAATGCCTTTGTATAAGAAAATCTCATTAAACTGAATACACAGGTACATAGACACTTGTGCACCTGTTTGACATCGGGACTGGAATGTCCTTGTTATACCAAAATCTTGTATCTGTGTTTGTTAGAATAGGAGTAGACTCTAGTTAAAAGATTCCATTAAATGTTATATTTACTAGAAAAAAATTTCATCCCCTAAAATTACCTTATAATAATGCATTTGAGTTAGTGAGGGCTGTGTTTTTATTGGTATTTTTGAAATTTACAATATTGTACTTGTGTCATCATGATAATAAATATGTGACAATAATAATGATTATTTTGGAGATAATGGTAATTGATTGCTAATAAATTCTTGTTACAGCTGATGGAGTTCTTGAGTGATACCAATGAGTTAGCCGCAGCTGATGTTCTGGTCTTTGTCCGTGAAGCTATAGAACGCTTTGAGCAGCTCAAGCCTCTGGTTATCAGTAAACTCCTGGAAGTCTTCCCAACCATCAAGGCTGTCAAGTGAGTGTCGTATATATTAGCAGGGTGATATTACAACAACTCGTTCATAAGCTGTGATCAACTTTATGACTGACTGGTGATCAGTTTTTGTGCTAAATGAATGAGAATGTGATTAGTATAACACCCAAGAACAGTTCCAGTCGTTTGTAAAGTCATTTGTAGGACTAGGTTAAACAGCCCCAGCACTCCCTGAAAACAGGAATGTGGAGCACACTTGGTTCACAACTTTTAAATTAAAATAATTGGTTATTGTGCATAAAGTTCAGAACAATTCAGGATAGATGCCATCCCCTTAAAAAAAAACAAAAGAAGTTTTGAAAGACAGAACAACCTTCTTCTTGGTTTATAAAAGAATTTATCCTTTTCATTTACTAGTTGTGTCAAAGTAAAGCATATATCTGTTTAATACCTGGGAACAGATGTGATGACTTTATTTCTTTGAAAATGGAGAAAGTCACACAATGTTTAGAACAAAATTAACAGGGAGCTACTGGCAGGGGAAACTACAAAGTTAACATTTCACATTTGATTGAAGACATTTTCAAGAAATAGATAATTTAACCAAAACGGCATGTAAAGAGTCCTCAGAAGGACTGCACAATATCTTTCTTGTTTGCTTGAAGCTCTTAGAGAAACTGTTTATAGCAACATCTCAGCAAGTTGACTTGTGGTTATAAGGAATAAAAGTGATGAGTTTTGTTTGCATCTTTTGTTCTATCTCTTCGTCAGAATCCACCGAGCAGCTCTATGGATCCTTGGTGAATACTGCACCACGATAGAAGACATTCAGAGCTTGATGACTGAGGTACGAAACCTCCTTGGAGAGATCCCCATCGTAGACGATGAGATGAAGAAGGCTGCTGGAGAAGACACACAAGGTAATGGGGTGATGATGATGGTGGTGGTGGTAATATTGATTATGATGATGATGATGATGATGATGATGATGATGATGATGATGATCATTGTGGTGGGGGGGG
>CALNVZ010003426.1:38472692-38514897 GCA_940671915.1 Paracentrotus lividus
GCAGCAATAATGATTGTTTTATAATGATAATGAAGGTTGTGGTGTTGCATATCTGAGACAAATATACTCATAGTTAATCAAATTATTTTATCTGTTTTTCTCAATTATTTTATCTGCTTTATAATACTGTCCTCTTCTATAACAATGTGCCAAATACTTTGTTACAAAGTCTTGATATGCTTGACATATAAGTTTGAACTTTTATAAAAGTGGGACCAAAGGACTTGCCTTTTGATGAAATGTGCTCATCATAACAGAAGTAGTCTGTATTGATAATGGACTTCATAAACTATGGCCCTGAAATAATAAATGAATAAAGAAGAAATCTTTGAGCTGTGAATAAGTCCAGTGTGTCTCAAAACCCAATGTTTTGTCCAATTTCAGAGGAAAATGTCCAGGTTTCTGCATCCAAGCGTCTTGTGACGGAGATGGGAACATATGCCACTCAGAGTGCCCTCAGTTTGGTCAAGACTAAATCAGAGGAACAAAGGTAAATCATTCTTTTTTGTTTTACCCTGCATTAAAAAGCCAAAAAGTAACAACGGTATTTTTGTACTCTCTTTGCCTTTCATAAGTGATTTTAAGATAGTCGATTCAAATTTTTTTGTTTTCATTCCCCCCCCCCCCTTCCAACCTGTCTAAAAAATATATTTTATTTAATGCAAATTCAATAAGCTTGAGAACATGTGATCTTGTACAATCTTGCAAATTTTAACAATGAATATAGATTTTATTTCAGAAAATGTGATATTGTTATAGTAACTACAAATTTTACAACAAGTTGTTGACTAAATTATAGATTGTTGAATTTGTAGTAGAAATAAACTTGCAATGTTACTATTCTAGCCTGTGTTTAGTGTGATTTTTATTTCTTCCTGGCCTCTCCTTTACAAATTACTTCAATTATTCGGATTCTCAAACAAAGTATTAAATATTTTATGTATATTTTCTCATAATTTCAGACCTGCCCTTCGAGGGTTCCTGATGGACGGTGATTTCTTTGTTGGAGCTTGTCTAGCTACTGTCCTTACTAAGCTTGCACTCCGCTATCTAGATCTCTCTAAGGATGAAAAGAGACAAAATGTGAGTTGGGACCCTTTAGCATTCATATTTACTTTCCTTACATTACCCTGTGTAATATAGACCTACATGAAGTACCTCAAAGAGAGTTCGAAATTATATACCTGTTTTTCATTGCAAATAAAGAACCGTAAATACATGTAGTGCTTTGGATTGTCTATCATATTCTCTTGATCTCTCTTAGGGTGAAAATAGACAGAATGTGAGTTGTAACGTTTCAGCATTCATATCAATCATTTTAAATAACCTTATTGTGAGCTTTGACGTTGATACATCTATATCTTTTGACCAATTTTTCTTCTTCAATGTAAATAGACGTTACTAAATATTATTGTGGGGGGCACATTTTGTAATTGAATGGGAAATCCAATCATTCAAATGACCTTTCTTTCCTATCTTTTTCTTGACAGAGATTCCTTGCTGAAGCTATGCTGATCATGGCTACCATCATACACCTAGGAAAGTCAGGCCTGGCCAAAACGGTAAGTACGATGTGAATCTACTAGATAAAGATTGACAGTGATATACATGTACCTATTTATTACTCAAAATTACCAATTTTTTATGCACTTTTATCCCCTTTTCCAGCTTTTTGCCAGCATACACACGTTTTGTCAGGAATTTTTTTCCCAACTTCAGGATTTTTAATAATATTAAGTGGCATCTTTGAAATTACTGTAGGTAATCAAAAAGCAAGTCAAATTCTGTGCTTGAATAACTCATCAAATTCTTTTATTCTATGACCATGTTTTCATTAGGTTTTGATTTTGTTACAACATGTGTAACTAATCAAATCTAGACTGTTACTGCAGGCAGTTACATGTATTCAACAAAAGAATTTTAAGCGAATGGAATATGAGGTTTTCATAAAGTTGAGCATCTAATGACAGGTATAACTGTTGTTATGGTGATAAGGTTAATTAATGATACGATTAAAAGATCAGGAAATTTATTGATGTTGATTTCTTATTGTACAGAACATCACCAATGATGACGTTGATCGCATCGCTACCTGTCTGAAAGTCTTAGCTGAGCGTCATTCCCTGATTAGTGGTATCTTCAACAATGAATGCCGTAATTCACTCCATGCTATGCTTCAAGCTAAACAGCTAGAGGACAAGACTGTTAAAAAGGTGGGAGGATTATTCATCCATTAATAATAAGTCATGTTTAACCAGGGTGGTCTCATCAACAAACTAAGAGTCGATCATTCAATCAATATTGACAGAAAGTGATAATGAACACATGCAATATTATAGTTAGATGAATTCCTATCGCTAAACAGTATCACTTCTAATGAAGTGTGGTACATGTAATTGATTGATTTTTACTACTAAGAAGGACAAAGTGTATCATGTTTCTTGTGTTTCTTAAAAGTGATTAACAGCAATTAAAATATTTATACTCAAATTTGCTAAAGTATTAAAACTATTATAGACATAGAATCAACAGCATTAAAGTTGTGACATATAACTAGAATTCTTTTTGTTGCATGACTGATTGCTTTATCTCTTATTCATATGGAATAAATGAGATAAATATGGGACAGGTAGCAATAAATAAGTTAAACAAATAAAGGTGTTGGAAGCTGTAATATCGATTATAACCTTGACAACTACCTATATTTATGGTATGTTATGATTTACATTATCTATGACTAGGGTCTCTTTGACAAGAAGGGGAGAGGCATCCAGGCAGATGATCCAATCAACTTCCTACAGCTTCTCGCCAAGGCTGACAATGGGAGCACAGAGGATCAGCTAACACTCAGCTTGACACTCGCTACCATGGGAACACCAGCTAAGAAAGAGCTTGCTGATCTATCGGCATCTAAACTTAGCAAGGTAGGTACATGAAGGGAGATGTTTATGGTGATGGGAGAGGGTATTGGTTACTAATTTTGTGGTACTTGTACTGGGTTTGGCTAATGGTTGTAATGGTGGGGATGATGATGATATGATGATGATACTGATGATGATGACGATGATGATAATGTTGATGATAATGTGATGATGATGATGACGATGATGATGATGATGATGATGATTGTGATGAAGATGGTAAAAATGATGATGATGATGATGATGATGAAGATGATGATGATGTTAGGACCAGCTGACACTTGGCTTGACACCTGCTACCATGGGAACACCAGCTAAGAAAGAGATGGCTGACCTATCGGCATCTAAACTTAGCGAGGTAGGTATGGAGGAAGGTGGTGGTGGTAGTAGTGGTGGGGATGATATGAGGATATTGGAGATGATGAAGTTGATGAAGATGATGGTGATGGTTGTGATGATGTTGGTGGTGGTGTTGGGGACATGATGGTGATGATGATGAGGAGGAGGCTGATGGTAATGGTGTTGGTGGTGGTGGTGGTGATGATGATGATGGTAATAGCGATGTTGTAAATAATGATGATGAATATGATGATGCTTGTGGTGATGATGATAATGGTAGTGATGATGACGATGGTAGTGAGGACATAATGATGGTGATAATGCTGTTGATGGTGATGATGATTAATGATGCTGATGATGATGATGACAATGGTAATGCTTGTTGTGTTAGCCTAGGCATGATGTTGATCTTGATGTTGGATGATGATGTTAATAAAAATTGGACAATAATGTGATGTGTCCTTGGCTAGGCCATGACAAAGATTATGTTGTTTATGATTGCAATGGTTGTGGAAGCACTAATTGTCTTCATGCCAATATCTGGTAAATACACTGTATATCTCATTGTGTCTATTCTTCTTCATCCACCCATACCCCTTGAAGGTGACCCAACTGACTGGTTTCTCAGACCCAGTCTACTCTGAGGCTTACATCAACATCAACCAGTATGACATTGTTCTTGATGTACTTATTGTCAACCAGACTGCTGATGTCCTTCAGAACTGCTCCCTTGAATTGGCAACACTCGGTAAGTTGAAGAGGTTTATAATGCATCTTGTGCTGAGTTATCAAAAGAACTTTTGAGAGACAAGAGGCAAGGTAGATAGATAAATCCCATTTCACAAAATGCTAGATGCACTTTACCATTGTCAGAATATGTTTTCTCTATCGACAATGACCTAAAAATTCTTGGATATAGCTCACTGCCCTCTACTTCTGTCCCTGAGCAAAATGCTAGATGCACTTTACCATTGTCAGAATATGTTCTCTCTATCGACAATGACCTAAAAATTCTTGGATATAGCTCACTGCCCTCTACTTCTGTCCCTGAGCAACCTCAGGTCTACTTGCACTTGTTATTTCTAGCCTGTTTGAAGCACAATGCAGCATGCTTATTATTGTAGGTAGGGGTATATGCAGATGGGATTCCCATGACACATTTTTCCTGCTTTTTCCTTTCAAACCAGCACATATACATTGTATATAGCAGCTAAACAGTAACAACCCATTATGCACGTTATGGGATAGCTTGAAGTTACAAGAATAGAATAGGTGCAAATAGGATAACAAAGAAAATATATAGTAAGTTTTGCGATGTCTCGTCTGATTGTTATATTAGAATGGAATATCAAATGCTTTAACAGGAAATGTGTTGAGGTCGTAATCTCTCCCAGAATGCAATATTGGGTGCTTGAAACTGTCGCAAGGGTGTCCTTGAGGTTCATTATGGATAGGGAGAATTAATACATGATCCTATCTTCTCTTATTCAGGTGATTTGAAGCTCGTTGAAAAGCCTCAGCCAATGACTCTGGCTCCTCATGATTTCTGTAACATCAAGGCTAACATCAAGGTAGCCTCTACAGAGAATGGCATCATCTTTGGAAACATTGGTGAGTTATGATATTAGTACAGTCTACTCCCATTATACCAACCTACAATGCAGCAAGATTTTTTAATATCAAGAAATTCTCCAGGTTCCAATTTCAAACACGTTCAAATCCAAGTGTTCAATATAACAAGATTTAATTATGAGGTAATAAGCATAATCCTGCACATCTCGATGTTGACTGTTGACTGTAATAGGAACTGCAAAATTTATTCAACATGATTTTTCAGGAATTCATTATACAATACTGAATCAGATTTCGTTATAGCCCCAAACTTGCTTATAGAGAATACGGTACTATATTTGTTAAATGTTTACAATCAAAATATGTGAATAAGAAACAAGTGGATTAGTAAATTACGCGATGCGCAATATATGTCCCCGCCAATAATGTAAAATTCCCATTATATCACGATCAGTGCTATCACATAAGGCAAACGGAATCGAAATTGGGTAAAAAATGGCGAAGAAGTAGCGTTTTGTAGCCAATGTACAATATAAAGAAAAGTCAAGGTCAAAGGTCAAGGGTCAAAAGTCAAAATTCCGCGAAGAAGTTTGTAGTCCTCACCTAGTGCTATCACATATTGCAAACGGAATCGAAATCGGATGAAAAATGGCGAAGGAGTAGCATTTTTTAGCCAATTAACAATATAGGTCAAAAATCAAGGTCAAAGGTCAAAGGGGTCAAAAGTAAAAATTCTGTGAAGAAGTTTGTTAGTCCTCACCTAGTGCTATCACATAAAGCAAGCGAATCAAAATCGGATGAAAAATGGTGAAGGAGTAGCATTTTGTAGCCAATGTACAATATAAGTAAAAGTCAAGGTCAAAGGTCAAAGGGTCAAAAGTCAAAATTCCACGAAGAAGTTTTGTAGTCCTCACCTCGTGCTATCACATATTGCAAACGGAATCGAAATCGATGAAAAATGGCGAAGGAGTAGCATTTTTTAGCCAATTAACAATATAGGTCAAAAATCAAGGTCAAAGGTCAAAGGGGTCAAAGTCGAAATTCCGTGAAGAAGTATAGTAGTCCTCACCTAGTGCTATCACATTAAGCAAGCAGAATCGAAATCGGATGAAAAATGGTGAAGGAGTAGCATTTTGTAGCCAATGTACAATATAAGTAAAAGTCAAGGTCAAAGGTCAAAGGGGTCAAAAGTCAAAATTCCGCGAAGAAGTTTGTAGTCCTCACCTAGTACTATCACATAATGCAAACGGAATCGAAATCGGATGAAAAATGGCGAAGGAGTAGCATTTTTTAGCCAATTAACAATATAGGTCAAAAATCAAGGTCAAAGGTCCAAAGGGGTCAAAAGTCAAATTCCGTGAAGAAGTTTTGTAGTCCTCACCTAGTGCTATCACATAAAGCAAACAGAATCGAAATCGGATGAAAAATGGCGAAGAAGTAGCATTATGTAGCCAACTAACATTATAGGTCAAAAATCAGGGTCAAAGGTCAAAGGTCAAAATTCTGTGAAGAAGTTTTGTAGCTATCACCTAGTGCTATCATATAAAGCAAACGGAATCAAAATCGGATGGGAAATGGTGAAGGAGTAGCAAATTGAAGATTTTGCTCACATACGGACGGACGGACGGACGGACACACACACACACACATACACACATACACACGTACGGAGCCCGTTTCATAGTCCCCTGCTCGAACTCGTTCGGCGGGGACAAAAAGACAACAACTTTTATTTCTAGATTTATCTAAAGAGGAATATTAGATTCTTTATTGTTGTGCTCTGTGCATAATATTTTCAGCTCCAAATTCTGGAATTTTTGGTTTGCTATCTTCTATTTAGAGCCTCCTCAAGAATACAGTATTGATATGATAAATGCGGGAGATATTTGACTTTGAATTTTGTATATTCTTGTGCAGTGTATGATGTTTCTGGTGCTCAGAGCGACCGTAGTGTCGTGGTGCTCAATGACATTCATATTGACATCATGGATTACATCGTCCCTGCTACTTGTACCGATGCTGAGTTCAGAACCATGTGGGCTGAGTTTGAATGGGAAAACAAGGTAATGTCTGCAAGATGTCTACAGTGGTGACCCCCGAAACTGTTACAAACATATTTGTTTGTATCATGTGTTTGACTGTAATGTCAGTTGTTATGCTATTATTGAATAAGCCATATATTTCACATGGGTTTAATTTTGGTAAATTGCTTTGCAAGTTCTCCCTCAAGACAATTTCCACTTTAATATAGGGCCACTTTCAGTAATGAAAAGATAACAAAAATTTTTAAATTATCCACTCTCTGATTTCTCGAACTATTTGTCTGTTGTGTAAATACTGTGTGTAATGTTGATTTTGCTTTCTTTCTTAACACATTCTTTGATATATTCAATTATGATGCAGGTCACTGTTAACACCAATATTCATGACCTACGTGAATATCTTAAGCATCTTATAGGCTCTACCAACATGAGATGCCTTACACCAGAGAAGGTAAATAATGCTTTCCATATTAAAAAATCATTTCTTTAAAGGCCACCGCACAGCTTACAAACTGACTGGCTCACAACTGGTCCCTTTGGATCTAAAATAGATCAGCATGTGCAAAATATATGCGCTTTGTTATTTCAGATCCAAAGTCAGTAGTGATTAGCCAGTCAGATCATCGATGTGCCATGGCGTTTATGGGACTTGTTTGAACAAATATTTGTTTGAACAATGTGGTTGATTTTTTTTCAGCATTTTTTGGGGGTTTTTTTTTTGGTAATTTGTTGTCAATAGCAGAATATAATTCATTTTGTATTTTTTGATGTACATCTACCATGGTGGGATTAGTTTGATTCAATAATTCATTTTTCATTGGTTATAACTCATCTGTTTTATATTCTTACCCAAGTTGTACACAAGCTATTTCCTTTTTTCAACAAAAATGCAATAAGAGAATAGAGTATTTCCTTTCTTTTCAAATTGCATGAACACTGTAATAAGAAAGATTCCACCATGACATACAACATTATTCTCTACTCTTCCCAATCTTACTAGGGTCTATCTGGAGAGTGTGGATTCATGGCAGCCAATCTCTATGCTCGTTCTATCTTTGGTGAGGACGCCCTCGCTAATGTCAGCATTGAGAAGCCATCTGCAAGTGAACCCAACGCTTCCGTCACCGGCCATGTCAGGATCAGAGCCAAGAGTCAGGTCCGTTTATAGCTAATGATAATGTATTGCATTGATGTGTATTGTACAGTCCCGACTGAGTTAAGTTTCATAATGCAATTGATTGAGCTCAGTTGCACACTGTTTGAATGCAGATAATGTCTTGGAGTGTGATCACCTGTGTAACATTAATCTTAGTCAGTATTGAATGTTAAATCTTCATGATTAGCTTGTTAGAACTTTCTTAAAACTAATATTGAAATGAAATACATAATAATTAGTGATAAGGCCATAATGCTCTATCTATATATTTTTATTTTAGTGGAAAAGTAGATGTATCAAACTTACTCACAATTTGTATGAAGAAGCATATCTGAACATGAATTCATATCTTAATTTCTTTGTTGGTGATGTTACAAACAAATTCTTTTGAAAGCACTTAAATCTTGATGTATGTAGCATGTTATTATGAATTCAGAAATGCCAGTTTTCAGGTTATTGCCTGCTTTTTTCTCAGACCCATTGGGTAAAACCAATCAAATTCTATCATGATTATTATCAAATTTTTTGTCTTCATTTTGTTTTTGTCAGGGTATGGCTCTGAGTATGGGAGACAAGATCAACCTATCACAGAAGAAAGACAGGGATATGAAGTAAAGAAATGGAACAAGAGAAACGACAAGAGTGGATCACTACATAAGCTGTTATTTTTGCTTACACAATGATTGTTTCTGCCTCATATTCTCGTGTCGTTAAGTTTACATTGTTAACCATTATTGGCACAATATACTGCATAAGCAAAATTTTAACGTACAGATACATATACAGATAATTTTATGATTTGGGGCTATTGGAGAAATTTGCAAGGACTTAATTTAGCACTTTTTGTGATGTTTTCATTACTATAAATAGCCTTATTTTGAAGTAGTTCTGTGATTAAAATGATAGAACCCTCATAAAATTTTCAGCTTGTGCAGTATATTAATGAGGATAATTTGGTATGGTCGTAAAATTGTCATTTTTTCTCCGACTTGTAAAATTTGTGGAAATAAAACCCTTGCGATAATTCCAAGGTTATAGAGTATATAGCTACAGTCTATCTTTTGCCCTAAAGGTCATGTGTAGTACTTTGTACATGTATCCTTCAGTTGATTAGTAAGCTATTAGTTACACTTTATTCTTACAAAATTCTTTTGCATATTCTAGTATCGTAAACAAAATAAGGTGAAAGGTTAAGTATATTCCTTGGTCATTTATCTACATTCCCTTGTGTTTATTGCAATAAAAAGGAAATCAATCTTTAAAATGTAACTTTTCAACACTTCAATTGAACAACATATTTCAGACACTACAATACGGTCATCCTAAAGTCATCTGAACAGTATTTCCTAATTACTGTGATAATATCAAACTTGACCTTTGATAATTGTTAATAATGATAAAATGAGAGATCAAGGGGAAGTTTTGTGATAGATAAATGAGAACAAAAAGGAAGTAGTTTGTTGTCAAGTAGTTGACACGTTCACTTGGTCAAGGACATGTCTTGACACCAACTAATGCAGTAAATTGCCACTTGGTTTAAATCCACTTTGATTAATGCCTGTTTGGCCTTATCCCACATAGTCTAATTCCTTTTCATCTGCAACCTGTCTGTCTAATTCCCTTTTGGTTTAATTGGGAGTGTCAAATCACATACATGTTTTGTATTTTAATTTCAATGATCATACGTGTACTTCTATAACATAATTGTATGTCATGTGTAAGTAGATACAAATGATCCAACAGATACATTCTTTTGTTTCATATATTGCACCCTTTCAAAATGGCAAACTGTACATGTACCTGTGAAATGTGTAGAGAAAATTAAATTAATACCAAATTCTATTGAAATGAAATTCTATAGTAGAGCTATTGAATGGTGTATATTTTATCTGCAACCAATCAGAATTCATCTTTTAGCATCAGAGGACAACAGGGAGCATGTTTTCTTTATTGACCAAAAGGGTTATATCACTTTTAATACATGTATATGTGGAAGAGTCCTAAAATTACATAGCCCCCAGTCACATAAGATGGTACAGACACAAGCCTGCATGCATTACACTGAAACCATTTTATTACCATTATTTCTAGTGTTTAATGGGCAACTAAAGATCAATTAATACTGCATTAGTAACCGATGATTGCAATTAACAAAAGTGTAGGTGTCGAAACTTGGGCTTATCTTATGGTAAGTGGTACATTGCAGTGTAGCGAATTATTACTGTGAAAACTTAGTCTGCAAGTGCAGACTCTAATTTGATACCTATTTAGCAAAGTGTGCTGGGTCTCATTAAATGCAGACCTATAATGTACATGTACAATGTAGCTCTCTATTGGTTATATTGAGCTGCTACAGTACATGACATATGTAATAGAATGTGTAGTTTCATTGTCAAGACTCTGTTTTACATATTATGAATTACATCTGTTTGTGCCTGCAGAGTGTAGACTAGCATAAACTTTACTCACTGACTAATTAGTTTTTGTTCTAGTGCTACACTACAGATTATATGAAGAACTTCATTAATGAATTAAAGGCATTTATAAAATGGTGATTGGGAAGTCAAATGAACACTCTTCATGTGTAATGTTGGTGACGTGATGTATACATAGTAAAGAAAAGGAATAATTAGCTAATTATATTTTGTTGAAATGGACTCCTTTGTAATTCTGGTACATTATAGCTAAAAGTAATTTTGATTAATGAATTAAAAGCATTTATAAAATGGTGATTAGGAAACCTAATGAATACTCTTCATGTTTAATGTTTGTGACGTTATAGAGTAAAGAAGGAGATGCATAGCTAATTATGTTTTGTTTCAATGTGACTTCTTTGTACATGTAGTACAGTGCCCTGTAAAACAAAGACTTACGATTGATTAACAAATACAATTGATTTTTTCTTGGTAACCTCATCATGCACAGGGTGCTTCAAAGTTGGTGATCTTAAACCTAACCCTAGCCCTATCCCTAATCTTAATCCTAATCCATGACTGTACCAAGAAAAAATCAAATGCATCTTTTTATTAATCGTAAGTCATTGTGTAACGGCACTGGTAGCAAAAGTAATTTTGAAATCATTAGGTCCATGTACAGTTCACTCCTGTTATAACAAGTGCAGAAACAAGATTTCTTTCAGGGGATTCTACGGCCCAAATTCTCCAAGGTGGTTTTCAAATCCGTGAACTGAAACCATGGATTAAGTAAATTTTGTGTAAATGATTTCGAGTAATTAATTCGAGACATTAATAATAATAATAATAATACCTGCGACTTATATAGCGCCGTTATTCATTTTGTCAAATGCTTAAAGGCGCTTTTCCACATGAAAAGAATATTACATATTACAAGGATACATATTACAAGGATACATGAATGTGTTTCAGAATTCGGGCCAATGGTTCCAAATTTGTGTAAGCTGATGTGTTTACTTGCCAAGATTTTGTTACGAGGTATTTGGCTTGTCCTGAGCACCTTTATAATGACAGCTAGACTGTACATTACATTACATGGGAAGGAGTGAAGATGTAGAAGAGAACGATTAAAAAAAGAAAGATACAGATAAAGACCAAGAGAGGGGGATGACTGAGAAGGGTGAAAAAAGGGATATCAAGACAGAAGCAAGATGGAAAATAGTAATCCATCGTATGGATGAGTCTAGTGAGAATGAAAAATGAGTGAGAAAAAGAAATAGAGAGAATGAAATAGAGTGGCAAGAGATGGGAGGCAGAGAATTGAAAACAAAACACATTCAGGGGGTATGTTTATAATAACCAGTATTATTTTTTATTCTTTAAATGGTCTAGTGAGTGAGGTGCTAGTTCATATAATCATAATTTGTTCCAATTTCATATTAATTCTACAAATTATCAAGTGCTAAATGAAGTTTGGCTTAATATGAAATGAAAGGTGAAATATTACATTCTTTCAAAACTCAAATGAGTAACAAATGCTGTAATAATACAAACTGACATATGTGCATTTCTGCCTCATTGCTAGAAATATAAACTATATGAAACATACATATGAGGGTTTGTAAATTGTGGCAACAAATTCACATAATGTGGCAACAGGTCATTGATTGGGCTGAATCAAATTCTAATTCATCTAACAATCATAAATACAAATAAACAAAAATTGAGAGAAAGGACTCAAGAAGATTGATTGGTTAGGTCTGATCAGTTTTACAAATGAAATAAGAGTGACTGAACTGAACTGTTGGCATCAAATTCAAATTCAAATAAAAAAAAAATTTTTCGGGATTTTGATTTTTGATGGAAACAAGTTTCCATTTTAGACTACTACCTTAGACCAGTACAAAAGATCATCAATAATAGTGTATGCCTACTTGATATTTTATACACAACTTATATCTCCACCCTTTAACTTCTTCAAAATAAATCAAAATTAGGAAGAACATGATTTTAAAATCAATAAAAAGAACTGGGCCCTGTTGCTATCAATGGTAACTGACACGGTAACATTGCTCAATAGCCAATCGAAATACAGTATTTCATGAAAGTTACCATGGATAATAAAGTTAATACCAGGTCCACAAAGAACAATTTTGCATGATAAACTAAAAACAGCAAAAATGGCCCCCAACTGAATTTCCCAGCCAGCTTTCTAATATAGCATAATTTAATAATTTTGATCCAGATTACCTGTATCTCTCATGTTTTTTTTTTCTCTGACATAGCAACAGACGATTCCTGCAATGTGGATTCCATCTTTATTACGTTCTTAAAAAGTAATGACATGGATTTTCAGAAAGGGATATTTTTGAAACTTGCACAAATTTGAATATATAGTCAACTCTGCATAAGTCGACCTTCTATAAGTTAAAAAATCGCCTTAGTCAAAACAAATTTTTTTTAGTCCATAGTGGATAGTTAATTAAGGCAGACTACAATATAGAAAATTCCTACAAGTAAATTTATGCTTTGGGTTTCAGTTCACCATTCTCTTTTATAAGGCATTATTATTAGTTGGATAGATCTTTCTCGTACTTTACCTACAAAATTAATGTACACGCATATGTATATACTTTCTTTGCATTCAAATGAAATAAATCATAAATCAATTATGTCTTTATGAATATTTATCTCAGACTATAACAAATTCTGATAATTTTCTGCTTCAGGTTTAATGAACTATGAACAATAAATTGCACATGAAAAAAAATCAACAGATTTCAAATGAACGGCACACGCAAAAATATTTTCTGTATATTTACTATAAGGTGGGAATAGAAAACCTCCCATATATACATTGAGTGCAAGTATTACATGATGAATATGAACATAGACAGAATGGGGTTAATCCTCTAAAGTGGTGTATGAGTTTAATACTTTTGCACTCAAGGCAGAAGTATTTCAAGTTCAATTTAGCAGAAACATATGAAACAGAACTTTTTTAATTTCACCATTACTTTTCGTAACTTACAAGAACTTTATTAACATGTTGCTGAAGTAATTATCATCATATGATGATCATATTCATTATATAAAATCATGGGCGTAGACACACATTAATTTCTTTTGTAAATGGGGGATGATCTATTCACGATCTATTCATCCCCCACTAACAAAATAAAGTGCTTCCCGCTCTACGCCAGTGTATAAAATGATACTTAAGGCTTTCCTTCACAAACAAAATAAAAACAGAAGATTAAAGCATTAAGTATTTTTTGCAAAATTACATACATGAACAAATCAACAACAACAACAACAACAACAATGAAGTAACAAGCTATTATATAAATATATTTCTTTTCTCTTCTTAATATAATATAGTATATCTACAGATTTTTAATTTGGCAATACAACTAACGGCATGCGTGATAAAAGTGTGGCAAATTCTAAATGTGGCAAAACTATGCTACTACTGGGGCAAGAAAAGATACAATAAATTGTGCTATATGTGTAGCTATATTAAGATACATCTAAAAGTGACCGATCTGTTTTACATTTCATATCAAAACAATTTTATATCATACAACACACGATAACATTTGCAGCTAAATATATATCTTCATTTCATTTAAATAGAAAATTACTTGCATAAAAGACCACAAATTATACACATATATTTATATATAATCATCAAAATGACATTTATACATATATGAAAAATAAACAATTGGCAAATGCAGGCACTAAGTTAGATAAAAATGTGTTAAGTCTCCTTGCCTTTTGACCACATACGTTCTCTATTGAAAGGGGGCCAAAAGGGCATTGATTCTATTTCAATTTTATAATTTAAAGCCTTCTGGCTGTCAACAAACAGTATGAAAATTGTGCTTTATTTGTGATTAAAATAACATGGCCTGAAATATAGGCGACATATAAAAATAGTATACACCCACATTGTACATGTAGCACATGCATTAGAAACATTAAAACTACCTGTACAGGTACATGAACATTAAAACTACCTGTACAGGTACATGAACATTAAAACTACCTGTACAGGTACATGAACATTAAAAACTGAAGATGAATAAACGATATAATGTACTTTCTTTCTTTTTCTTTTCATACCTTTTCAAATTGGCATTGTAATTATTTTCTCAAGCATTCATTCATTCATTCACACATTCTTGAGTGTCACTTAACAATGTACTTTCAACCTCAAATCCAACTACTTCAATCATTTGCCAGCAGGGCATCACCAAGAAGTACAGACGTATTAGAAAACATCCTTCTACATTGCAGCCTTTAGCATTCAAACATGCAGTTTTACTTTATCATCTTATTTCATCTTCGTTTCTTTTCCTTCTTGTAACCACTTAAGATACAATAACCTTCTCACTTCTCAATTCAATTAAACAAAATCATTAAAGAATAAACCGATTTTGCCGCCTCGATTGATAAACTTTTTTCTCCAAAACTAGTACAAAGAGCAAAGATTGATTAATCAAACAAAATAAGAAACAATCATTATTTCCTGGGAGCTGCATATAAAAATATTTTCCCTCTTATTTGTAAAATAAATCTGCATTTCATGTTCATTTACACAAAAGATCAGAAAATAATTCTGTAATTGTGATAAAATAATTGCACAGTACATGTATTTGTTCCTTCAACTCCATGTATGAAAGTACACATTCTTTTAGTTTCTTATGAAAGTAATAGTCGCTTACTATACAAAGCATCTTTTATACGTGATATTCAAATCTCCTTTGTATCTATTTTTCTTGGATAAGATTTTATTTTAGTATTGTACACTCCAACCCAAGTTACCTCAACTTTGAAGTATTAAAATATTTAATCAAAAAAATAATTTACATTATTAAAAAACGGACAAAGAAATCAAAGAGAAAAAGCAACGACAGATATCAATGCGGGTAAAAAACAAATATCTGATCAACATATTGGTTCTTGGTATTAAGAAAATGATAATAAATTTGGATACACAGTACATTTTGTATGTAGTTTATGCAAGCACCAAAATAAAATATGAAGATAATCTACATGGAGGGAATTCTAAATGGCCATATAATGAATTTCTGATCATATGAAAACTGTGGGTGGTAGCATAGCAAATGAAGACACAGCAACAATTTAACCCCCTGATCAATTACCCCCAGGGACAACCCCCCCCCCCCCCCCCCCCCACCCACGATTAGGGGTTAGGGGTGGGCTGGGATGTAGCATTCTGGTGGGGAGGATTCTCCTGGAACCGTCAAAAACAACAAGAAAAGTAGAATCAATTTCATGAAATTCAAGAAAATATAACCTTGAATAATGCTGACAGCCTATCATCCTTGACAAATGATTTTGTACATGAATAAGATATCTAAATAATAATTATAACAATAACAATACTTGGACATATATAAAGCGCCTTTTCCATAGGATACAAAGCGCTAATTACTCCCTCAGGGAAATTCCAAATGAAAAGAAATCAGGGGAAATACACATGTAAAGGCTGGAGATAAGTTTTAAGATTCGAGGAACAAGTGATTAAAAGGAATTGAAACCAGTTAGTGGGACATCGGAATAATGTTCATGTACATGTACATGTAGATCAGAACACTTGTAATATTACATGACAGCCCGTCCACATAACACATCCCCATCTCCCAATTCCTTGATAGCATTGGAGTACTCCAGTTAACGAGATGAGCTGTGTGTGGCTCTTTAATAATTTCTTTAATGAGATAAGCATTAACAAGAGCAGCTGACTCAATAAACAAAGTAGATACCAGGCCTATTTGGATCCAGAAGTGTCAAAAGGTCTTCATGTCATATTCCTTGACAGAGTTAACGACCTTTTAAAACTTCAAACACAACACCAACATAACAAACTAGACTGCATTCGATTTAGAAAGTGCAATTGCCTATATGGTACTGTTAATCCAAATACCTATATGGTACTGTTAAGTTTATGGCGCAGTACTAATAAAATTTCTTTGTGTAGGTTTTTAATTGTGCCTTTTTCCATCTTTCATAATGATACATTTCAAAGATCCGAGCCTACAGCACCATTTTCTTGGTTTAATAGTATGCTTTAGAAGCAGATTAAAGATCTGAAAATAGAGGGGATGCATTGGGCAATTTTGGAAATAGTAAGGGCGCAGACAGAAAAGTTAATAGGTACAAGAAAGAATAGAAATTTTACAGATTTTGTATCCTAAACCTTCGAAGTTTCAAGGCCAAACCTCTCACCTAATGTGTTTAATATATATTTCAAATCAAAGTGCAAGATTGTCTCCATATATTTCAAAGTGAAAGCTCAAAGTGAAATGATATTTAAGGGGAAGTCAACCCAGTAATTTAAGTTAATTTTTAATGAAAACAGAACATTGAAAACAAAGAACATAAACATGTACATGTATCAGTGAAGGAAAAAAATCCAACTTTTACTTTAAGCTGGACTTAACATAACTGTGAGATTTCGAAATACATGTACATCCTTGGAGACAGTCTTGCAATAAGCACATTGAAATGATTATGTAATGCGCTATATAAATTTTTATTATTGATTTTTATTATCATGATTTGAAATATAATTGGGTTAAAGGTTAAGTCTCAAAATGAGAAGGGTTTAATACTCATTTTAGTCACAAAAGTTCATGTAATGGAAATTGTTATGAATTTGACACCCAGGGTGGTGTTTCGCCAAAACATTCATAAGTTTTAACGTATGGTGATTATTCAGTTCTGTGCTAAATGATGAAGAATGTGATAGCACCTAAGAACATGTTCCTGATGTTCATAAAGTCAATCGTAACTTTACAACGACTTGGTGAAACACCACTGTGAACATTCCCTTTAATACGTGATTGGAGAAGCAGCTTGTCTTGAAAGACGTCAACATTCCTAGCAGCTGGTTAATGAATGAGATGAGACTGATAAAGAGAGAACCGCTCCTATCTCACTGATTACTCTAGATGCTGACATTTGTTAAAATAATGAACTTAAGAATGATTGGCTTGCCATACTCCCCTCAAATGGTAGTCTAACTCCCCAAGACCCTATCTTGTATCTTGTCAATCTTAGCATGTTATCATTCAATTGATATCATTATCAAGTCTTGTATACATGAATATGAAAAACCATTCCCATACATATACTACATTATATGCCATATGGTTGTGGAGGGGTGTTTAGATAATAACTTACAACATCATTAATATTGCATTCATGTTCTAGAAAATGGAGCACTTTGTTACATTTGGACAGAATTATTAAAATCTCACGAATAGTAATTAATATACATTGGCCAGAGAATATTCCGTAGTATAAACATGTAAAACTACTTCTTAAAAATGATTAGGGGTGGGGTGTTATAAGATCACTAATATTGCATTCCCTACGTAAAAGAATATAAGATGGTTACAAAACAGTAACATGATTGATTAAACTCTCTCATATATAAAAACAAGAATAGATACATAAAGTTGCTATCTGTATGCTACATGACATTCAAACAAAAGGTTTAGAAAATGAGGACAAATTTAGGTGAAAATAAGTTATATTTGTGTGAAAATAACTTTCATTAATAGGTTTAATGTTGGCAATATTAAGAACATCAAATATGACTAACATGTTCATTAAAATCTAAAGCATTAGAACTTAAGATGAAAGTGAAATAGACTATAATCTTATGTGAATCTCATTCATAAAATTCAAGAGTTCTTATTTCTATCGTGGGGGTGGTACAAAAATAACGTGGTGGCACTTTTCATATCCGGCGAGCTTGAGATTATCAGAGCATACATTACAAAAATAGAGAAAAACCGACAGGCTCACAAAATACAGCAAGATCTCTTGGTATGCGTTCTTTCTCTGGGCATTATCGGTGGGTTCTCGTCTGCTTGGAATTTCCTGGAAATAAAGAAATGCAAATTGATTCCTTATTGCTTTCAGTTTTTCCTGATAATTTCAAGTTCATATTGAATGTTAGAAATCAAGAGTCCAATTTAATGTAACATACAAATTTGTTATACATTGGAGCATACCTATACTTGTAGAAGGCAATACAAGGAAATGTTTTAATATGTGAAACATACAAAATTTGACTTCCTTATTTGATATTTGATATGATTATTTTATATTTTGATTATTCGATATTAAAAAAAAGATATTCAAAGACACAGGCTCCAATAGGTTAAAATGGTTGTCCTGATGAGTAAACAAATTGCCTGTCATCTGTATATAAGAGGTTTTTCAAAAGAAACATGAATGTTTCTCTGAAATTTGATGTGTGTGTGTGGGGGGGGGGGGGTAGGTGTGACATTTTTTGGGCCTTCAGTCACAAGGTCATCATATCGGCCATAGGGGTAAAGGTCAGTCGGTTATTTGGGTTAGTTTTTCATCAAGTATTCCCCCTCCCCTCCCCTTCCCGGATCTGCGCCTGAGAAGGTACAAGTAACCTACAAATGTACCTTATTCTCCTGACCAGTTCATAGAAAGCATTATCAACATTCATTCTTGTGCTTCTATCTGCATATTCCCTGACACTAAACCTTAGGTGTATGTTTGGGTTTAGGGTGTTAATGTGTCATGTAGGTTATAGAAACACCGTATTAACTTATAGGAGGGTGTAGATTACCTTATTCTCCTCACAAGTTCATAGAAAGCATTATCAACATTCATTCTGGTCTTAGCGCTGGCTTCAAGGTACTGTAGTTTGAGTTCGTTACCTAGTGACTGGGCTTCTTGCGGGGATACCTGCAGGGAAAAAAGGGGGTGGGGCAATAGAAAAAAAAATACAATTTAGCTCAAAGAATCTTCAAAGACCTCTGGAAAAATTACAGGGCATTAGTAAAAGCATATTTATGGAAGACATAATTCAGTATAAACATGTAATTGGAAGGAAAGCTTATTTAAGGTACATCTGTATAGTTTCCAACCAGAAAACCTATGTTCACGTACATCACCTGGAAGGGGAGGAGCAGGGTTCCCAATAATAGGAGGGAAAAAATTCCTTTACTCTTTAATTTCCCTGATGGATTTTAACAATTCCAGGATATTTTGTGTTACCCATTTCAACTTATTTTGATGCATTGTAGCAAACAATAGACTGACAACTTCTCATCAATTCCCAAACTTTTCCCTGATATTGAGGTATTTTTTTCTCAAATTCCAGACTTTTCCCTGCTTTCCAGGTACTTGTAGAGTAGGACCCTAGCTCTCAAAACACAAAATAAAAAACCCTAAAATACAGAAAATCCATTTCTAAAATTTTAAAGAGCTCCATACACTGCAGTGTGTGTAAGAATATGGGAGGGCCATTCGACTCTCTTAAAGACGCATAAAAAAAAAAAAAAAAAAAAAAAAAAAAAAAAAAAAGAAACAGAAGAGCACTGGTTGTACTTTGTACAGTACACAAAATGATGTATACATGTATGGGGAATAAGTACATAGGGGAAAAGAAAAGAAAATGAAACAAGCACGCTTTAGAATTAAGAGTATTTAACAGTACACTGTGTACATTGTACATTACTCCTTTAATATGACTTGGAAACTGGGCAAGAAATTCTAAGAATGATGACATTTCCTTTTGTTGTAATTTGAACTTGCAACGAAACCACAAGTGTTGCCTAACGCAAGGATATTCAAAGGAAGTCTCCAGGATTTAGAAAAGAATGAGTAAATGTCCATAAATATTTCATACATGATGTACAATGTTAGGTACTCCCACATAAAATAAAAAATGCCCAAACCGCCTCAAATCATGCCTTAAAATAATCTTGAACATCTTACTGAAAACATAACATAATTTTAAACTTGTGTGGAAAAACAAAACTTGTGAAAAAAGGGGCAAAACTGGTATAAATTATACGTTCAAATTTGTGTATAACTTTTGATCTCTAAAGGCCCGGTCCCACTGGCGGGAGGATTAATTGCGCATGAGTTGCGTATACAAATTTCATTCATCCGCAACAAAAAACAAAAACAAAACAAACAATCCGCAATTCACATGCCTTAAGTTTCTCTTTTCTTTTTCAGAGTGTAGAAATGTGACATAATTCAATATTTTTAAATTTTATGGTAGTTGAGTTTATTATTTCCCTACACATGTACATCAAGTTCGGAAATGGCCATTATCCCAAGTAAACAAGGCCATTAAATCTTCTCTATTCCCAAGTGTTAGAAGTTCTGATCAACTTTTCTTTGTCTCCAGGTTTTAAATTAACTTTACAGCAAGTGTGGACGTTTTAAAATTTGAAAGTAACTCTAGATAGTATTACAAGTCATAATCATAAGTTTACATGATATCATTTTTTTTTAAACTGTACAATATACATGAACAATGTACATGTACATGTATGTACATGTACCATCTTAATGATGGTTTATTTTATAAAGGATATAAATGTTTATTAAAAACAAACAGTATTCTTGGAAAGGGAGGAGGTACATGTGCATGTACATGTACATATAATATGAATAATGTTCATTTTTTAAATAAATAAGAATGATACATGTAAATTATAATACATTCAGGAGTGCTAAAAACAAAAAAGTACCAAGGAAACTGCAAAGTACATTTGTACATGTACATACATGTATAGAACCTGGGAATTCCACCCATGTACAATGTAAGTGAATGCCAGTTTCAACAACCTAATTTCATCCCTTTGTAATATTCACCAGGATCGTGTAACAGTCTCATTTCTGGTCCTTTGTACAAAAATATGAAAACTAGACTGTGATGAGAGGACAATAAGGAACTTTTCAGGTTGAATTATTTCTATTTCCTTGATTGAGCTTAACTATAGACCCAGGAATTCCCAGGCCTTTATAACTCACAAACAAATAGTGTTTCTGCATGTTGTAGAAATATTTGTATACATGTATCTAGAAACAAGAACACATGTACATGTACAAAAAGTATATTGTACATGTTTATGTCAGAAAGTATTTCAAGAGTGCCTGAAAAGTACAATGTACAATGTACCTGTCAATGCTCAAAATAAAATAAAAAATTGTCAACATTTGTACCAGTACACTTCTTCAAGTTAAAGGAGAAGTCAACCAATAAATTAATGAAGATTTTTTTTTTTTTTTTTTTTTTACAGTACATGTTTTTTTGTTTTGTTTTGTTTGTTTTTTTAAAGATATGTGCATAACATTAATTATATTGACTATATAGAGTGGCAGATCCAGGTAGGGGCGCCGGAGACACGCACCCCCTCTATAATTTGAACCAATCATTGACTGTACATGTACATGTTAAAATCATAAAATTTTGGCAGGTCACCCCCTTTTAGGGCTTGGCGCCCCCTCTATTTTCAAACCCTGGATCCGCCACTGTTGACTACATATGGACAGTACATGTATGTAAACAATATTTACTTTACACCACCCACTTTCATGTTTCCTACAATATCACTATTTCAAATTTCATATTCCTTTAAATTCCTGAATAAACTTCCACATTTACTTGTTTATTTTACTCTTCAAACTTCCTCTTTTTAATTGAACTTGTATTGAGAGTCTACATTGTAAATACCAACAAGGAAATTGTTCTCTACAATAAAAATATCACTCCCGAGGGTGTTTCATTGGCAAATTGCCACTTTGTCCAAACCCTCTTTGAGTATTGATGTTCATTCTGTCTCATTCCACATGTTCTAATTATATTTCATCTACAACCAGTTTGTCTAACTAACTTTTGGTCTAATTTTCACTTTGCCTATTTACCATTTCGTCTACATGTAATTCCCATTTTATTTTGTCTAATGTCCACTTGGTATAACCCCACTTGGTCAATTCCAGTAACAAACTGGTAACCGACAAAATCTTTATTCGGGCCATTCCACGGTAACTCGCGTTACAAATAACCGGTACCCTTCAAGATTGAAGACCTTTATTTTTCAAACTGCTAGGATCTACATGTTATTTTTTGCACCGTATATGTAAAGCAGACGTAGTTCAGATTCTCAGGTTGTTGAACTTCGGTAACTGGCGTTACGCAAAAAGGACATGGTCAAAATCATGATGCATGTTAGGGTGAATTGTCCTCAAACTATACCATGTTGACAAAACTTTTCCTATCTTAAACTGAAATTAGTATCTTTCTAACTGAATCAAAGTGAAGAAAAAAATGAACAGGTTAATGTCGGCAACTCGCGTTACAGTTTGTCCGTCAAGACATATTTTGAATTTTCATACCTTTTCTGTGACCTCAGCTTGAATTTTATTGTTAATTTATGTGTGACTTACTATTTTTCTGATTATCCAGTTGGAAATATAGCAAAAGAAATCATACATGTAGTTCTCTGTCAGAGTCTAAATTTGTTTTTTAATTGCATGTAGTCCCACATGCTTCAATCTATGTATAGTTCAGATTCTCCTATAAGGACATACAAATTGAAGGTAAAATCAACTTAATCTTTATCCCCAAATAATTTCAAAAAAGTTTACAGCCCAGAGTACAACCTGAATTTGAGATATAGCAAAAAGAAGAAAAAAACAAATGTCCTCCTGACCGTGGAATGGCCCATTTGGGCATTAGACAAAAATGCAATAAGACCAAGTGAGAATTAGACAAAGTATGTATTAGACGAAGAATTAATTAGACCAAACTGTTAGTAGACGAAGTGGGTTTAGCCAATGTGATATTAGATTTGATTCAGAATCAGACCAACTTCTAAGTGGATATAAACCATTTCACCATGTCATTCGTAATGTTCACATGACTTCACAGATGACTAAAATATGACAAGCCAAATGGGATACTCTAGATCATGTTTAATCACATAGCTAGAATTGAAATACGCAGATCAGGTTATTAATGTGAAAGCAAACACTTGTAATGGGATGTAGTTTGGCATCTGTCTAGTTGTAATTTTCGGGAAATACAGTTGCACTTTATTAAAATGTGAGGATAAACTGGACATCCCATTTATGGTAACTTCATATGCAAGTCGCACACAAAATGGCAATACTTTACACATCAGGGCCCTCTTGCATTATTGCTATAGAATTCAACTCAGAAAAATCAAACACAAGTTCCAAATATGCAATCCTGAGTGGTTGAAAATTGAGTTTTTACATTTGATTTTTTGAGTTGCATTGAATTCTACCTTTTTATGCAAGTGTCAGATTGGCTTCATTTCCAGACAGAATCATGCAAGAATTGTTGTGCAAAGTCAGAATTTCTACATCACCTAGAAATCATAACTTTTAAATACAGTGTACAATAACTACCCTCCTTCAAACCTTCAAAAATGGCAAACAAAATGGCGATTATACATGTACTCTCTATTCTATTGTCCATTAGATTTTGTGAAGACATGTCAGTACAAGTATTGTTGTGCAATCTCACATTTTCTACATCATCTATATAAACCATCACAACTCATATTGGCTATCGAAGTATCCTCCTACAAACCTCCAAAGATTGCAAGCAAAATGGCGATACTTTCTATTCTATTGCAGATCTATGCCCTGTACCATACAGAGTTATGATTTATTGGGCAATTCCAAGCTATTTTGCGTGGGACATCACAAGTATATTTAGCCCTATATTTTATATTTATTAATCAAAGTTCATTTCTCGGATAGTTTCTCGTAGATAGTAGGTATCTTCATACAAAACAACAGAAATAATCAGAATTACTCGTTACGTAATTAATTTATGCCAATTAATTCGCCAGTAACGCGTGGGACCACAAATATCATATTTTTTTCTTGTTTTACTTTGTTTCTGAAATATTGTGAAAATACTTGTAACATTGGAAAATCATTGCAAACAACTTGTTATACATCTATTACTGAAGATTAATCAAAAGCTTCATAAACATTCTTCCATTAATTTTTTCTCAAGGTCAATTTAAAAAATATAGGTATAGTAACGCGTGGGACAAGTAACGCGTGGGACACTTTTGTCGCTATGCATAATATACTGTAAATGACACTTTTACTTGAGAAAAAGTTGAGTTTGGTATTTATTTAAGCAAATAAGACAGATACAGAATGTTTGACTCCATTTCTTGGAGGAAATGTTTTATTTATCACTAAAAATCAATTAATTAATTAACTATTATTAATAAGTGTACTTTAAGATATTATTTTTTATGAAGATTATGAATATTGTCGGATAAAAATGGATGAAAGTAGGCTCTTCAGATTACATTTATTGGTATCAGGACAACTACCCCCTGGACAATTACCCCCCTTCCCCCCCCAGGACAACTACCCCAGAAATAGGGTGTGGGTTAGGTGTAGGGTTATCAGGTGTATATTTGGAGGGGGAGGGGATAGTTCTCTCAGGGGTAATTGTCTGGGGATAGTTGTTCTAGAACAATGCCCATCATCAATGCAAAGCTCAAAAGTCATACCTGTGCATCTCATAGTCACATGATAATGTTATAATTTCAAACAAAAACCTTGAATTTGGACAATAAATCCTGAGTATCGTATGTTTACATACATCAAATATACTTACATTCATTCTGTTTTGTGACTACATGACAAAAAGAGAAGGGATATGTATAGGCCTAGTACCTTGTGAACAAAACTTGGTAAAAAACAGAAAGATATGCATGTGATTGGTCACACACTATAAAATGAAACTTAAACTCATTTTCCATGATACCATTTAACAGCATCTATGTGTAGCACATTGTCTCTGAATGACAAACTTTGAAAAAGAATGAACAATGGAAGTTATGGAATAACTCAAATGTATAAAGCTTCAGTTTAAAACTACATAATATTTCATTACTAAACTATATAATAGGGCCTAGGGCCCTAGTCTATTATATACATGTAGTTACATAGCATGAAACATTAACGTATGCCTTTAATGCAACAAATGACAAAAAGTTGCTTGTGAGAATTTACATGTAAATAACCCTTTTAAAAACAGTTTATTTTCTTCATTGCTATGAAGGAAATTATATTGTGCAGCCTTCTATGCCAATAAAAACATTGTTTGATAGATTTGATGAGGAATTAAAAAAAAAAAAATAAAAAAAAAAAATCCAGAAGAGCGTTGTTTCCTTTGGGAGGGGGAAAGTAATTTTTCATTAATTTTAGGTTAATAAAGGTCTTGGTGATGGCCAATGGATGCACTGATCATGTTAACTGATTTTCAATGTTCAAAAAGGTTATAGGGAACTCCCCCTTCCTTTTGGCAAAACTTAATGTACTTCCATACGTTTTACACACGTTGTCCCACGCGTTACTGAAATGTCCCACGCGTTACCAAATCTAATTAAAGATTGTGTTAATTAGATGAATTAGAATAAACTTTTTTCTTCTGAATATGATGGAGCCTACTGTAAATTTGGTCTTTTGAAAGTCTCATGAAAATTCAATCATTATTTTTTCTGCAAATGAGAAATAATGACCTAAAAAAGTAACGCGTGGGACATGCCAATTTTGTACCATCCCTCATTTGCATATTTAATTAGTTGAGAAACTGGAAATCATAGTCATGATAACTTGTCATTCTGACTGTAGGGTTCCAGTAATATTGGGATAGAAATGTGTAAAACTTTAAAGATATCTTTTATAAAAGCCAAAATTGTTAATGTCCCACGCGTTACTCAAATTTTTAATTTATGCAAATGTATTCATTTATTATTGGTCATTCATGAGCATTTTTTTTTTCTCGTTATAAAATTCTTGTACTTTAACATCTTGGCTTTCAAATGACACCAAGTTTGTCTTTTTTTAACCATTTTGAAATTTCACTCATGAGTGATCAAATAGCTTGGACTTGCCCTATTACAAATAGTAGCCAATCAGGATCCTTGTTGCATGGATTTCTTTATAAGTCTCACTGTGAACCAATCAGAACCATTGTTTCAAATATGAAATCCATCGTGACTCTTTAAGTTACAGGGCACACATCTGCTTTGTTTCCGAAAATAATGTCTTATGCAAGTATTGTGAAATCTCATCTTTCCATCATAACTTACAATACAAGTACTGTACATGTACCCTCCTACAAACCTTCAAAAATCACAAACAAAATGGCAGTGTACTTACTATTCTACTGTCCTCTAAATCTGCTTTGTTTCCGATGAGGATCATAGGAAACTCGTCTCTGTCCTTGACTCTTAGGATCTGTCTATGGTACTTGTAGATTTCATCAAAACTACGGCCAAGAACAGGAAGGAAACGTGATAGAGTGAGAGTATACACACCAACTAGACTCAAGGCCTAGAGATGTGAGACAATGCCGATTATCTTGAGATTAGAATAGGACCAACATGTATACAGTGCGTCCCAAAAAGAACTATACACTTTGACAAGGCCACCAAATCAAAAATATATGATTCCTGGGGGAAAAGTTTAGATATGGGCAAGTCCAAGATAATCCGCATGTTACGTATGGGACATTTCAGAGCCTTTTACCCTCTATAAAATCTTTTTGAAGGTTAAGGTACTATTTTTCTCATCCTCATGGTAGGTATCCAAGAGAGTAATACACTGATGGGAGATGACGACATATGACCTTGACCTTTGATGCAATAGCATGAAATGTAGTGCGTTACGTATGGGACCAGAGGAATTCAAGTTTTTTAAGAAAAATTTTCAACTCCAAAACTCTCTGAAAGTATTTCACTGATGTTTTGAAATGTTTGGTGTGATGAAAGGTCCAACCCTCTAGTTTACTTCTGTAAAGTTTGGAGTCATAATGATTGTCACTTTTTTGTAAGCCTTTGTAAAGTCGGAGAGGACGTGTTACGTATGGGACAGTTACGTATGGGACAATTTGTCCCCATAGAGAATGCACACAATTTGATCCATATTTCTAAATCAATATTTTTTTCAAATATGGAATAGCAAAAGATTTTTTTCTTTTAAAATGTTGTATTGGAACATATTCAATAGGATTTTAAAAGAAATTGACAATTCCCACTATTCATTCTATGTTATTCATTGTTTTGTGAATTTCTTATGTATTCTATTGTTTTTTATATTTTCATATTTTCCATTATTGCCAAATTTTTTGTTTAATTTTTTCATGGATCAAGTATCATGGCAAAGCAAACTTTATAAACTCCAGAAAATGTGAATAAATCACTTTTTGGAGCACTCTTAATTTTTTCTACATTCACTTTGTACACAAACTTCCCCATTGACATTGTGTACAAATGTCCCATACGTAACACATTTTCCCATACGTAACAATATTTTAATTAACTATAAATTAAAAAAGTCAATTAAATTTTCAAAAACTTAAACTGGTATTATACTGTCCCACTGAATAAATTAGAACTTCCCAGAGTTGCAACAATTCAAGTGTTGTATTCTGGGAAAAACTTAACAAAATTCCTCAATTGTTACGTATGGACATGTCATGCTGGACACGAGTAATTTGCATATTTAATTAGATTTCACCAATTTTTTTAAAAATTTTTTTTGAATGATAAGGGTCCATGTCCCACCCCATGATTGAATCTCACTAATTTGTTTTGATTTTCTATGAATTTATAAAATGTCCCATACGTAACGCTCTGTTTACTAATTATGCAAATTAGATGCCCGAAATTGCATAAATTTGCATATTAACAAATTTTTCTTAATGAAATCTGAGGTTTGACATTTAGGCTTTCATATTCTACCAAAAACCTCCTTCATTAGACAAAGATGAAATTTTGTCTTTTGAGGGACATTACTCTGGACTTGCCCATATTATATAAAGCTCATATCCTAAACTATCATTATGACACAAAAATTCTGAAAATAACGCATTCTTCAGTGAGCAATGCCCACTTTTATGATTGACAAAAAAAAAACAGCCTGCGCAGGAATTCGCTATTCATTTATCCCCTGGGTATGCACGCCAAGAAGGATTCAAGTAATAGTGAATAAATCAGCTAACAAAGACAAAAATAAACTGAAGTCAGAGCAAAAATCAATGATATGAAAACAAAATGGTGAAAAGCTACATTTTGCATAATACTGATTGTTTATTCTGACTTTTGAATATATCTTTTACTCTGTTACCTGATTCATTCCGTTATCTCTTTGAATCCTTCTTGGCATGCCATACCGAGGTGGTAAATGAATAGCGAATTCCTGCGCAGGATATTTTTGTGTCCTTCATAAGAGTGGGCATAGCTCACTGAAGAATGCGTTATTTTCAGAATTTTTTGTGTCATAATGATAGTTGAGGATATGAGCTTTATTATACATCTATACCTTTTCCTCAAGAATCATATATTTTTAATTTGGTAGCCTTGTCAAAAGTGTATAGTTCTTTTTGGGACGCACTGTATATCCCTAAGTTTGTTCATTTGTCTATGACTGAATTATATTCAAATAAAATATCACATTCAAACATTACTTGGCCCTGACTTCATTCATGAGATTAAGGCTCTTTGTACTACAATAACGTAAGGTAATTTAAGTAACTTTATTAAAATGGTCAATGCACTTGTTACATGTATACTCCTTTTGTATGAGGTACTATCTAGTATGTCAAATTATTACTTGGAGTTGAGTTTTTATAGCATCCTTTGGGTTTTACAGGTAAGTCATCACTATTCAAAGTTTTTGGCAAAAAAAAACCATCACTGTTTAAAGGAATATGATCGAAAGACGTCTACCCAGTGAAATGATAATGTAATTTTTAAATGACACTGTTTAAATCATAAAAGAATTCTTTGAGAAACTTATTGATCTACTTTCGTTACCTTGTTCTATTTGTGAGAGCAAAAACAAGTAGAAATCCATCTCCCGTCCTCATGTATTGTTCTCTCATTGCACTGAATTCATCTTGCCCTGCTGTGTCTAAGACTGTGGGGGGGGGGGGGCAAAGAAAAAGTATAGGGTTAATATATTACACTATTTCAAAAGTACATGGTATATAGTATAATTCTAAAGGCTTTTAAACAACCTGGCTTTGAACAGTATAGCATATATCCCACTGCAGCATACACATAGTAATATTGCTTTATTGTTCACAAATCTGAGCCTTGGAACATTAAAGGGACCTGAAAGTCGGAGATCATGGGGAATGCGCGTTTTTCCTGAGCTCCATTGACTCGTACACAATCGACAGTGGCTTACGCATGGGTCGGCCTACTGGGGATTAACATTCGGACAGCACGAACATAACGAAGTTGACCGAATTCAGTCAGTAAATAGAGTCCTCAACAAATAGTTTATAGACTCTCAACGGGTCTCTCCGTACAAATTCAAAGAGAGGACTTGTATAATGCTCCATTTCTAAAACAAAACATATGTAGGTTAGATTTACTTCGGAATTCTGGTTAGTTAGTCTAGCCATGAAGGATTAACCGGATTAACTCCAGACGGGTTGGCGCTGAAGATTACGCAACACGCCTCAGGCTCTGATTGGAATGTTATTATTTCATTCGAGATAAGGTGATTTCCCCATGTTTTATCAAAATACGTCCCTTTAATCATTGATAGCACTTCTGCTGCTTTAAGCTTTCATTTTACCCTTCTTTACTATACCTACATACATATTGTTGGATGAGAAAATAGAAAACATCCTTCTTTTTGCCGATTCATTTTATTCATTATTGCATGAAATTTATAAGCCAAAACTTGAATTATTAGAATTATAGTTAGACATTAATGAGCTTTATTAGCAATCAAATAAAAATGATTGATGGTAACCACACCTGACGAACACGCTCCAGCCAACTTTGTATAAAAAGAAAATCAGTCTTTATCGGGTTAATACTCAAGATCAATAATGAACATAGCCAAACAAACAAAAACAAATACCGGTTCCTGTGATTGGTATTTACATGCAGTGTTTACCTGACCAATTTTGGTTAAAAAATGGGGGATGTGCACACCACTACATACTTGTACTTTTGGTACAATTCTTCTTTTCTTTTGAAATTATGACCAAATATTGGTCCTGCTTGGTAGGACAAGTTTAATAGTAAGCAGTAAAGCAGCAAAAGACTTCCTTTTTTGTTTCGTTAGAATAACAATATTGGGGACACCACGTGCCTGATATACACTTGGAAGTCATGGTCATGCACTGTGTACTGTAGGAAACTATGAATCATTGTCTAAACTTTAAAGGGTATCTAATTCTACTTCACACTGTATAACGTATTTAAAGCTGGTGTATAGTTTCGGGAGAAAGAAAAATTAATTTTGATTAACATTAAGATAAATTGATTGAATCCAAGAACTATAATAAAGCAAATTATAGTACTTGAAATCTCGTTTTAGTGTCTTTATTTCATAATATAAGAATAAAAAAGCTAAGTCGGGGACCCGTCTCAGGTTAGAGCTCACGTGGAAATCCTATGGGGATTCTCTTGTGCGAGTGTTAAACACAGATCGTTCGCACTAATTCACGCCGTAACCTCCGGCGTGCGAACCTGTCAGCAGAGGTATAAACGGCAGTTAATTACGCTTTTAATATTCAAACAATTTCAATGAAATTCATCCGAAATAATGAAAGGAATGTCACAAGATCTCTCACACATATCTTTTAGTGCAATGTGGACAACATGTAACTACATGTACATTTGATCGGTTTTGTGCCAATTTATTTTTTGTTACCAAAACTATACACCAGGTTTAATGATTTTCACTTTTCAATAACTAGAGAAAATATTAACCATTACATATCTATTCTTATCATGAATAATTCAGATTAATCAAACCTAATTAATTAATTAATTAGTGAAAGAAATAGCACCTACATAGCCTTTATAAGGGTTAGCAGTGGTGGGTCCAGGATTTAATAATGGATAGGGGAGTACATGTACAAAGAATATTTGCCCCCACCTGGATCCGCCCGCCACTGGTTAGGGTGGCAAATTAAAAGTGATGTACTTATTTTCTAATTCTTAAGTTAATGAAATTACCACGGAGGGAATTTAACACCCTCTAATGCATGTACATCAGAACTTTCAGTTATACATCATATATGGTCGAATTCAAAGTGGCAAATTTATTAAAATACCATTTCAATGATTAAAAAAAACAACACTCCAATAGGTACATGTAGGCCTACACTGTAAACACACAAACAAACAAATCACATGACAAATAATGACAGCTTTCCAGACCACATGTTCAGGTAATACACAAAACATGACTCATGTAAATAAAGGACTTGTGACTCATGATTTGGCCATTCACATGCCAATGCTATATGGTGTATCAAGGACAAATAAACATGTTTTGTATTATGATTACTTCTAATAGTCCAGATACAAGCTCTTTTGGAAATCTTAACTGAAGGAGTGGGTGATCTTATCCATTTTTCAGATTAAAAAAAAAAAAAAAATCTTCAGATTATTACTAGACTCTTATATGTGCAAAAACTTACTAACTAGTGTAAATAAATGACTAACACTTAAGAAATAATTTTAAATTGTTTGTTTACATTCAAAATGCAATCATTATCAATGAGCTCCATGTGCAAGTACCGTACATGTAAAGTATGAAATAAAATTGAATAGTGGACTGAATGATTAGTACATGTAAACCAGGAAATTACTCCAAATATTGGCACGGCCATTTATGAAATTAATGCAAAAATAAGATATGTCAAAAATTATGTTCTGTAGAGTCATACATCTAGTATTATTCTACATGGACTTTCACCAATTCAATTGCAGCCCAAAAAAATCACATCTAGAATGTAATCTTGAGGTCTTTACATATTTGTAATTTGCTTTACATGTACATGTCCATGCACGTTGGTAGCATACAGTAGCTGTAATTTGCTGGCAGTCTTGTTATCTACTTACTAGGTATGCCTGCAATGTGAAATCCAACCGCCACCTAACCGGGTTGGAATCTCCACCCCGAGTTCAAACTCTCCTCCCATAGGTTTAACATGTAATGTAGTTTACAGGCACAAACCCATCACACGTGTCAAACAAGGTCTGAACTTGTGAGACTACATGTATCATACACATAAACAATGTGTACTGTTAGATGCTTGTTTTTGTTGTAACCATATTTATTATTGCCTATTTTTGCTATGTACAGATTGTATGTATACATTTAGGCCTATTGGTTTTTTTGGTTTTTTTTCACTCTCTATTTTATCTCCATTGAATATTGCACCATTTCTTTAACTTGTGGTACTCTATGTTTCACATTTTGCGAAGCATTTGGGATGAAGAAATACCACCTATAGTATACCTTTAAAAAAAATAGACTCTACTTGACACTTTCCAAATTTACTAATCAACAGCCTCTGAATGTGTAAGCCTCAGTCCGAGCGTCATAAAACATGATTTGGAAAGGCAATACAATCAGAACAAGACTGTTTTACAATGTCTGGAACTCATTATATACAAAAAAAACAATATAATTTGATTGATATGACACAAAAGAGAAAGAAAACAAATCTTCCATCACATGATACTTACTGTCTAGTTTACATACGATGTTATCTATGACGCATTGTTTTGTATAGGAGTCCTCTATCGTTGGGTCATAATCCGTTACAAAATATGACTGCAGGAGAGAGAAATAGAAAGAGAACATAATTCGATATTATAAAAAACAATTATTTGATATAAAAAGGAATCATTACAAAATACATGAAGGATTGCAGCAGAGAGATATGTATTAAGTAAAAACAAAAATATTTACGATGGTTACCCTTTCACAAATCACAATTCATTATTCTACTGTGCGCATTACATCTGAAGACCAAAGTAAGAAGTGTACATGTAAATCAAATTGGTTTCACGTCATAAGACCCCCCCCCCCCCAAAAAAAAAAAAAAAAAAAAAAAAAAAAAAAAAAAAAATCTGGATTTATGATGAGATTTTAAATTTCTCAAAGAATGACTTTAAATTTGGCATAGTGTTGCCTGTAGCCTAGTGTCCCTAAACATAACATTTTACATAATAGTACATGTACATGTACATACTATACATTCCAAGGATATGGGGGGGGGGGAATCTTGAAAGTGCAAAATATGGTCTTCCATGCTAAGGACTGCCCTTTTTTCTAACTTGTTCTTGCATAATTTGTTTAATAATTAATGCTGAAACTAAATACATGTATGTTCATTCAGGCAGTGAATTCAAATCACTTTACTCTTGACACTAAAATAATGCTCTAAAACATTAACACCCTTTTTTGCTCTCCCTCTGATCAGACAATTTGATTATTACACAGAGTTTTTATGTGACATGTAAAAATGTCAGGCACTTCAGTGTCAATTGAGTGCCTGGAGTGTACATGGGGTCAAACATGTCTCATTGGGGATCACATTGCTACTATCTTGTGTTCAGTGACAAATTTAGACAGCTGACCAACGTGTATCCAACTGTGTAAGTGTCAGATGTAATTCCCACAAGCTCCAACACGGTCCTTTCCCTAATTATGATTTGTGAAGGGTTTTTTGTTTGTTGTGGACTTCAGAGTTCAAGTTTCTTATTAATATTCCTATATGCTTTGGAAATGCATAATACCAGGCTATTATCTAGACAAGAAACTAAGTAAACTTTGATTCAATCACACAATTTCCCGAGCTTACATAAAGTTTTGTCTTTTTAGTTCAACTTTCTAGATACACGAGATATACGGCAGATACATGTAGATCATTATTGAGAGGAAAAAACATAGTCATAAGGAGAGCCTTATTAAATCTGTATTATTTTTAGATTTGTGGATCTATTTCAAGTTATCCTTTTAATTCCCTGATCATGTTCAAGACTGAAAGACTTCCGCTAAAAGACAGCCACAATAAATACCAAAACGTTAATAGTAACAGCTACCCTAAACCTAATCCTACTACAAATAATGAAATCTATGCCTTGGTCTCTAGACCATTCATATTTTTTTTTTTTTTTATGGGGCAGTCACAAAAGGAAGTCTTGCCTGCTATCTTTTCCTGGATCGTACAAGAGAGGTACGATCAAGGAAAAGTTAGAGCAGAAAACAGACTACGACTACGAGTAGGACCTTGGTTTTTTGTTTTTTTTCTTCTTCTTTCTTTTTTTATATTTTTTATCTTAATTTATTCACGGTCGAAAAGCCAAAACAGTTACAGGACTGGTTTCCATTAATTGGGGCCATGATGAAAATACAAATATTTCAATAGAGGACTGTGACCTGTGTCACGCCAATCATGCTTGACACAGTGACTGATTAACAAACCAAAGTCCAAACTTCCAACGAAGCAAAATGACATGCAAAAATAATACATCAAAATAAATAAAATAAAGGAACTCTTAGTCTTGGCTTTGCCTTATTATTAGACAGTTATATCATAATCATCACCATTGATTGTGAGTATAAACGGAAAACAAGACATTAGACAGTCCTACAAGTAAATTGTACAGTTTGTTGTTTTCTGGATTAGGTCATCGACCCAGAAAAGACAACGGAAAGCTCAACATAAACTACGCCGAAGTGATCGGGGTAGAAAAAGCGACCGTCCGTATCACGCACCACTGTACAGCACCAAAATTCGTTCAAAATATTCTGTACACTCACAAACTATGTTACTTTACCTGTATAAACTGTATCGTTATGGCACTTTTACCAACACCTCCACCTCCTACAACGACGATTTTATGCATTGGCTTGACGCTGTTACTAGATGCGTGTGATGTCATGCTGAATTCCGATACATTAAATCCAATAATTAGATCTCCTTTTATCGATATTTCAGTACAGTCTGTCCAGTGTATTTCCTCCTATGCGAAATCGCATGTTAAAAATGCATGCAATGTTCGGGTATCTGTTCAAAACTGACTTCAGCTAGCTTGCCAAACCCGGAAGTATGGAGTGCACACACTATAGTAGTGCAAGATGTGCATATTACATGTGCCTACGGGATCCAGACAACTCGCCCACCGGACAACCCGACCCTGGACAACTCGCCGGCTACCCTGGACAACTCGCCCAAGGCGAGTTGTCCAGGGTCAGGTGCGGGATCGGACGACTCGCCCACTTTCATGTTTCTTCTTCTTTTATCAATACATTCACTGATGTAGACGAACTATTCATACTTCATGAATTATATGGGTGTCATGATTATTATTCTAATAATTTCTATTGAAGAAAAGTTAAGAATATGAAGTTTTAGGTTACTTAATATTACAAGTTTTTTTTTCCGCCTTGTGATGAGAATGACTCGAAGGTGAACACCTGACCCGTTTTGAGATGAGCTGAATTTGCATCAAATTTGGAATAATGGTTGGTATAATTATCGGGAATTTGCTCATGTCGGGAATTTGCTCATGATTCATGTTTAGAAATCGTTTTTCAAGTACAGAAAACTGTAAAAATAGGAAGATCTTGCTTTCAGTGATTAGGTTAACTTTTATAAAATATAATTATACCAACCATTATTCCAAATTTGATGCAAATTCAGTTTATCTCAAAACGGGTCAGGTGTTCATCTTCGAGTTATTCTCATCACAAGGCGAAAAAAAAAACTTGTTGTAAGTAACCTAAAACTTCATATTTTTAACTTCTTTTCAATAGAAATGATTAGAATAATAATCATGACACCCATATAATTCATGAAGTATGAATAGTTCGTCTACATCAGTGAATGTATTGATAAAAGAAGAAACAGTGAAATGGCGATGTCGTCCGATCCCGCACCTGACCCTGGACAATCGCCCAAGGCGAGTTGTCCAGGGTAGCCGGCGAGTTGTCCAGGGTCGGGTTGTCCGGTGGCGAGTTGTCCCGGAACCGTGCCTACATGTAATATGTAGGATCCGAAGCGAAGGTGACCCCCCCCCCTCCCCCCCCCCACCTCCTATTTACATTTGATTATTTTTTTTTCCTCATTATTTTTTTTTTCTCTCTCTCATTTTGTCATTGAGTCTCATCATTAAGGAGTTCCAAAAAGTATCTGAATTTTCAAGGAAATGGATTTTTTCTCCAAATTTATTCCAAAATAAAAATAAGGACCTCCTAAAAATAAGGGCTGCCCTGTATCCATTTATACGCTAGTAACCTTACCATAATTTCTATGGATGCATAGTATTACATCATTCAAACTCACAGTTAAATCCAAAAGGTAGGCCTATATTGATGAGCATTTACATGTCTAATTTATTATAATATTTTATATATCAACTTTCAACAGGGCCTATACGATTTTCCTTTCTCTGGGCATATTATGCTGATAATTTTGCTTTAGCCCCCCCCCCCATAATACTTAATGATGGAAGAAAAAAATAATAAGGTTATTATGGCCGGAACGTCCATACACGGCTGGTCCATACCATCAATTCCTTCATAGGGCTGACCATGGACCCTAATAAAAAATAAAAAATAAAATAAATAAATACTACATACTGGGCGGATCCAGTAGACAGTCACAAGGCGCACAGTGGACCCCCCCCCTCTAATTTGAAAATTAATATGAGTATACATGTTGAATATTGGTAAAATTCTGAGGCGCTCCCCCCTTTTTTTTTTTTTTTCAAATCCTGATGCGCCACTGATTTATTAATTCAAAAACAGAACTTGACTTTATGAGGGTATATGAAGTTTGTGTTTGTTTTCCATTGTGTGTGCTGCCATCGTGTACAATTATAACCTTTATAGTGTTATGTTATTTACCCTCAAAGTGCGTCATTAAAAGAAAGAAACTAAATCAAAAAGAGTGTTTGTGTCGGGTGGCGCTCTTCATCAAAAGGTAAAATGTATTCTTGAGTCGTAAAAACCATGCATGTAATCCTCTTCCTCAGACAAGTATAAAATCCAGGGGCGCGCATCATGCATCCAGGGGCCTGGCTTGAGGCATTATATACTTCCGGCAAAGCATTATTTCTTATGCCGAGTTTTCAATCAACATTATGCAGAGCTGGAGTCTGACACTTTTGTTTGTTTGTTTTGGTAATAACCTTCTTTATTTTAAAATAGTTTAAGTAACCCTAAACCTAAACTGTGACATGATATAATATTTGAGAAACAATGTATACAACAAAATGTTTTACTTTCCTCTTGAGAGAGAAGAATACAGGAGAAAGCTTGATTGCCAATTTGTCATCGGACAAAATAAAAACGAAAGGGGAGCTTATCCAAAAGTGAGGAGGGGGCTGAACATGCCAAAAAGCAAAAAATAAAAAGAGAAACCAAAACGAAAACAAAACAAAACAAACAATCACAAAACAAGCATAGATGGTTATTTTCATTTTTTTTTTTTTTTTCTGGCTCAAGCCGACGTATAATGTATATCAGTCGTCACGGAGCCGGGGCCCGGGGGGGGGGGGGGGGGCTTCAGTCCACCAATTTTTGTGTACAAAAAAAAAAAAAATGAAAAATAACCATCTATGCTTGTTTTGTGATTGTTTGTTTGTTTTGTTTCGTTTGGTTTCTCTTTATTTTTTGCTTTTTGGCATGTTCAGCGCCCCTCCTCACTTTGGATAAGCTCCCTTTCGTTTTTATTTGTCCGATGAACATTGGCAATCAGCTTTCTCCTGTTTCTTCTCTCTCAAGAGGAAGTAAAACATTTTGTTGTATAATTGTTCTCAAATATTATATCATTCACAGTTTAGGTTAGGGTTACTTAAACTATTTTTAAATAAAGAAGGTTATACCAAAACAAACAACAAAGTGTCAGACTCAGCTCTGCAAATGTTGATTGAAATCGGCATAAGAAATAATGCTTTGCCGGAAGTATATAATGCCTCAAGCCAGGCCCCTGGATGCATGATGCGCGCCCCTGTGATTTTATACTTGTCTGAGGAAGAGGATTACATGCATTGGTTTTTACGACTCAAGAATACATTTTACCTTTGATGAAGAGCGCCACCCGACACAAACACTCTTTTTGAGTTAGTCTTTTTTTATGACGCACTTTGAGGGTAAATAACATACACTAAAGTTATAATTGTACACGATGGCAGCACACACAATGGAAAACAAACACAAACTTATATACCCTCATAAAGTCAAGTCTGTTTTTGAATAATAAATCAGTGGCGCATCCAGGATTTGAAAAAAAAAAAAAAAGGGGGGAGCGCCTCAGAATTTTACCAATATTCAACATGTATACTCATATTAATTTTCAAATTAGAGGGGGGGGGTCCACTGTGCGCCTTGTGACTGTCTACTGGATCCGCCCAGTATGTAGTATTTATTTATTTTATTTTTTATTTTTTATTAGGTCCATGGTCAGCCCTATGAAGGAATTGATGGTATGGACCAGCCGTGGTATGGACGGTTCCGGCCCATAATAACCTTATTATTTTTTTCTTCCATCATTAAGTATTATGGGGGGGGGGGCTAAAGCAAAATTATCAGCATAATATGCCCAGAGAAAGGAAAATCGTATAGGCCCTGTTGAAAGTTGATATATAAAATATTATAATAAATTAGACATGTAAATGCTCATCAATATAGGCCTACCCTTTTGGATTTAACTGTGAGTTTGAATGATGTAATACTATGCATCCATAGAAATTATGGTAAGGTTACTAGCGTATAAATGGATACAGGGCAGCCCTTATTTTTAGGAGGTCCTTATTTTTATTTTGGAATAAATTTGGAGAAAAAATCCATTTCCTTGAAAATTCAGATACTTTTTGGAACTCCTTAATGATGAGACTCAATGACAAAAATGAGAGAGAGAAAAAAAAAATAATGAGGAAAAAAAAATAATCAAATGTAAATAGGAGGTGGGGGGGGGGAGGGGGGGGGGTCACCTTCGCTTCGGATCCTACATATTACATGTAGGCACGGTTCCGGACAACTCGCCACCGGACAACCCGACCCTGGACAACTCGCCGGCTACCCTGGACACTCGCCTTGGGGCGAGTTGTCCAGGGTCAGGTGCGGATCGGACGACTCGCCCATTTCATGTTTCTTCTTCTTTATCAATACATTCACTGATGTAGACGAACTATTCATACTTCATGAATTATATGGGTGTCATGATTATTATTCTAATCATTCTATTGAAAAGAAGTTAAAATATGAAGTTTTAGGTTACTTACAACAATTTTTTTTTTCGCCTGTGATGAGATAAACTCGAAGATGAACAACTGACCCGTTTTGAGATAAACTGAATTTGCATCAAATTTGGAATAATGGTTGGTAATTATAATTTATTAAAAGTTAACCTAATCACTGAAAGCAAGATCTCCTCATTTTACAGTTTTCTGTACTTGAAAAACGATTTCTAAACATGAATCATGAGCAAATCCCGACATGAGCAAATTCCGATAATTATACCAACATTATTCCAAATTTGATGCAAATCAGCTCATCTCAAAACGGGTCAGGTGTTCACCTTCGAGTCATTCTCATCACAAGCGGAAAAAAAACTTGTAATATTAAGTAACCTAAAACTTCATATCTTAACTTTTCTTCAATAGAAATTATTAAATAATAATCATGACACCCATATAATTCATGAGTATGAATAGTTCGTCTACATCAGTGAATGTATTGATAAAAGAAGAAGAAACATGAAAGTGGGCAGTCGTCCGATCCCGCACCTGACCTGACAACTCGCCTGGCGAGTTGTCCAGGGTAGCCGGCGAGTTGTCCAGGGTCGGTTGTCCGGTGGCGAGTTGTCTGGATCCCGTAGGCACATGTAATATGCACATCTGCATCTAAGTGTGTTGCACTCCATACTTCGGGTGTTGGCAAGCTAGCTGAAGTCAGTTTTGAACAGATACCCGAACATTGCATGCATTTTTAACATGCGATTCGCATAGGAGAAATACACTGGACAGACTGTACTGAAATATCGATAAAAGGAGATCTAATATTGGATTTAATGTATCGGAATTCAGCATGACATCACACGCATCTAGTAACAGCGTCAAGCCAATGCATAAATCGTCGTTGTGGAGGTGGAGGTGTTGGTAAAGTCATAACGATACAGTTTATACAGGTAAAGTAACATAGTTTGTGAGGTACAGATATTTTGAACGAATTTTGGTGCTGTACAGTGGTGCGTGATACGGACGTCGCTTTTTCTACCCCGATCACTTCGGCGTAGTTTAGTTGAGCTTTCCGTTGTCTTTCTGGTCGATGACCTAATCCAGAAACAACAAACTGTACAATTACTTTTGTAGGACTGTCTAATGTCTTTTTTCCGTTTTACTCACATCAATGGTGTGATATGATATAACTGTCTAATATAAGGCAAAGCAAGACTAAGAGTTCTTTATTTTATTTATTTTGATGTATTATTTTGCATGTCATTTTGCTTCGTTGGAAGTTTGACTTTGGGTTTGGTTAATCAGTCACTGTGTCAAGCATGATTGGCGTGACACAGGTCACAGTCCTCTATTGAAATATTTGTATTTCTCATGGCCCAATTAATGGAAACCAGTCCTGTAACTGTTTTGGCTTTTCGCTCGCGTGAATAATTAAGATAAAAATATAAAAAAAGAAAGAAGAAGAAAAAAACAAAAACCAAGGTCCTTACTCGTAGTCGTAGTCTTTTTCTGCTCTAACTTTCCTTGATCGTACCTCTCTTGTACGATCCAGGAAAAGATAGCAGCAAGACTTCCTTTTGTGACGCCCCATAAAAAAAAAAAATGAAATGGACTAGACCAGGCATAGATTTCATTATTTGTGTAGGATTGTTTAGGGTAGCTGTACTATTAACGTTTTGGTATTTATTGTGGCTGTCTTTAGCGGAAGTCTTTCAGTCTGAACATGATCAGGGAATTAAAAGGATAACTTGAATAGATCCACAAATCTAATAATACAGATTTAATAAGGCTCTCTTATGACTATGTTTTTTCCTTCTCAAAATGATCTACATGTATCTGCCGATATCTCGTGTATCTAGAAAGTTGAACTAAAAGACAAACTTATGTAAGCTCGGAAATTGTGTGATTAATCAAAGTTTACTTAGTTCTTGTCTAGATAATAGCTGTATATGCATTTCCAAAGCATATAGGAATATTATAAGAACTTGAACTCTGAAGTCCAACAAAACAAAAAACCTTCACAATCAAATTAGGAAAGGACCTGTTGGAGCTTGTGGGAATTACATCTGACACTTACACAGTTGGATACACGTTGGTCAGCTGTCTAATTTGTCACTGAACACAAATAGTAGCAATGTGACCCCAATGAGACATGTTTGACCCATGTACACTCAGGCACTCAATTGACACTGAAGTGCCTGACATTTAATTCTGTCACATAAAATCTGTGTAATAATCAAATTGTCTGAACAGAGGGAGAGCAAAAAAGCGGTGTTAATGTTTTAGAGCATTTTTTTAGTGTCAGAGTAAAGTGATTTGAATTCACTGCCTGAATGAACATACATGTATTTAGTTTCAGCATTAATTATTAAACAAATTATGCAAGAACAAGTTAGAAAAAGAGGCATCCTAGCATGGAAGACCTATTTTGCACTTTCAAGATTCCCCCCCCCATATCCTTGGAATGTAATAGTCATGTACATGTACATTACTATATGTAAAATGTTATGTTTAGGGACACTAGGCCACAGGCAACACTATGCCAAATTTAAAGTCATTCTTGAGAATTTAAATCTCATCATAAACAGATTTTTTTTTTTTTTTTTTTTTTTTTTTTTTTTTGGGGGGGGGGGTTTTATGACGTGAAACCAATTTGATTTACATGTACACTTCTTACTTTGGTCTTCAGATGTAATGCGCACAGTAGAATAATGAATTGTGATGTGAAAGGGTAACCATCGTAAATATTTTGTTTTTACTAATACATATCTCTCTGCTGCAATCCTCATGTATTTTTAATGATTCTTTTTATATCAAAATTGTTTTATAACTATCGATTATGTTCTCTTTCTATTTATCTCTCGGT
>CALNVZ010003426.1:38514922-38531027 GCA_940671915.1 Paracentrotus lividus
AGGGCGCTATTGCAGATCAAGGATGGTCCGTTTAGAGCCATAAGGGCGCTATTACCATTGACTTGGTACAGTATAATAGCGACCTTCTGGCTCTCAACGGAACATCTATAAGATGCAATAACGCCCTTATGGCAAGCGATAAAGGGAATAGGTTCCACATGCATTATTGTTAAAAGTTTTATTAGTTGCAACAATCCGTATTGCTGTATAGGCCTATAGCATGTATAGGGGAAGGTATAAAATAAGTTGTACAGATCACAAAAAAATTAAATGATTTATATAGGCCTAGATAATAGGAGACCATTTTGTCACGATTGACTGTATTTGGGAAGAATATACACTCACTTAGCACCAGTATTGCAACATAGCTAAATACGTGCATTTTTTCTTCTTCATAAATTATTTACAAGTCTTTTATGTTGTCATATTTAATTCATGGCCCGATATTTTCAAACATTTTTGTGTATTTTGAAAGAGGAGACTTGTCCCTTTTCATTCCTGAGATCAGTAAATACTCAGACAGGGGCACATTTTTAAACAAAGGGGCGACAAATGAAAAAGGCCCCGTTAAAAATGAAACTTTAAGAGGTGGGGATTATCATTGAATAAACTTATTTAGGAGGAGTCAGATTTCTCTTCAAACTGAATATGATTCCATTATCCTTGTGGAAAATTGAATATAGTCATAGGGAACCATCACAAAGGCTAATGAAAAAAAAAAAAACATCACACACAGAAGATAAAAAATCTTTTACGCCGTTGCCAAGGAGGATGCGTGGAAAAATCAGATTGTGAATATTCAGCAAAATGTACTAAAAGTGTGAACATTTCGATTTCTATTGTAAAATACATTATATTAACTGCAGAAATTCAACAGTTATTTGGGAATTCGGTAGAATAAACTTTCATTAAATAGTTTTTGAAATACGGGACTAAATTTTTCCTTGGCAACGATAGAAATAAATTTCTTTTCTTCGGGTGTTCCCCCTTTTCTCTTTCATTGGAGTGCTTCTTTTTTGGCCATTCTTAATATGCCACAATAATGATGGAAACATGTAAACAGTAATTTTTCTGTTTTCGGAGAAATGTGACTCCTACTTAATCATTTTATTCTCTAATAGTCCCCACCTCTTAAAATTTCATTTTTAGGGGTCTTTGTTCATTTGTCACCCCTTTGTTTAAAGCGCCCCTGTCTAGTATTAACTAACCTCAGGAATGAAAAATGACAAGTCTCCTCTTTCAGAATATACAAACATTTTCGACAAATCTCTGGCCAGGAATGAAATATGACAACATTATAAAAGATTTGTAAATATGAAAAAATGCACGCATTAGCTATATTTGCAATACCAGAGCTAAGTGAGTGTACACAATTTATATGACGGTGCACAACGGTTGAAACTTTGCACCTTTATAAGGGTGCAAAACTGCATTTTTAGAGTTTTTTTAGGGTGCAATTTTGTGTCTTTTCAAGAGGATTATATAGTCTTGTACAATTTAAAGGGTATTTGCATTCATTAGGGTGCAATACTAAATGCCTTCTTTAGGGTGCAGCTTTGGGGGAAATAATTTTGCGTTGACATTACCTCAAAAGGTTAGGTAAAAAAAATATAGGAAAAACGAAGGCCGGAACGGACCCATAGATATAAAAGTGAACTAGGAAATCAAAACGACTATAGAAGCTGAATTAAAACACTTTTTTTTTTCTTTTTTTTTTTTAATCTACAGACGAAAACAGTGAGCAATCCATTTATCATGCTGATACCACTTTTAATTCATTCGAAATTGTAGATAATATAAAGCAGTAAATGCCATGGTCTTAATCAGTGGCCACAGGTATATAAGGCCAGCTGAGCGGAAGAGGTCGATCGCCGAATAACTTGATTAAAAATTAATGAGGAATTATATTTTATTAAGCACCCATATGTAAATTAATGCAGAAACTGAAGATGACAAATAATGATTTGTTTAATCGTCACTTCATCGTATTAGGTTTTCATCATAACGACAAAATAATTATAACATTGGACTGCTGAAGGTGAAATTTGCGCCGAAGTGAAATCATTTTCGGAAAGAGGAAACTTATTGTTGCATACTTTTGAGAAAATGGATCCATTTTGGGTCCCACTTTCCCCTATTTTACATTGGTTTAACTCCAATGTGACCATTCCTTATTTCGAAAACATATCGAGTACAAAATGTGTATTTTTTGCTTTTATGTTTGTGTGATGTTGTTTTGATTTCGTTGTTGTTGTTGGTAATGCCCTTTTTTTTTGTGTGTGTTTTTGATGATGGTTAAACAATAAATGAACATTTTTTGTTTGTTTGTTTGTTTGTTGTTGTTGTTGTTGTTGTTGTTGTTTTGTTTGTTTGTTTGTTTGTTTTTTGGTTTTTTTGGGGGGGAGGTTGTATAACAAAATTCATATTATACTGAATTTAAAAACATGACAAACTTACTCAAACTCATTAATCTCCAAGGCGTGTTGACCAGAGGGTGGTAGATTTTAAAAAAGTTATTATTATATTCTTTTTTAGCACTAATACAAAAATAGGGGATAAACAGTTTTCTTCTTTTTTTTTTTTTTTTTTTTTTTTTTTTTGACCAACTCATTGTCGCACGGATAAGTTCAATAGCAACTTTAGGAAATGTGCTAAAAAAAGATGATTAATACGTTTAAAAATAGTTATTATTCTAACTGCTCTTTCATCTTCTTCTTCTTTCTTTTCCCATCCTTTTCAATGTTCCATCACAATAAAAATTGAAACGCCCTCTTGCGATGTGGGTTGAACAAGTTTGTGTCAGCTGTCTCGTCAAAACAGTCGGGGAAACACTTCGTTTTTGCGATTATTGTACGAATAATTAAACATTTAAAACTACATCTTCGCCCGAACTTCTTATCAAGCATTTGTGCTCGTCATTCTTTCACGGTACATATTTCTGGAATTTCATCACAAATTTACTTCCAAAGCAAACAAAATTTGTCAGCATCGACCTTAGGCTGAGCTGTGGCTGTTCAACGAAGATCGCTCTGCAATCCAAGCCGTGACTACCGGCGTAGCAGTTGACAGCGACTCGTGTGGGTGCCGCAGAAGCGCTGGTTATGATGATTCATGATCGGCCTGCCCTGGCCCTGGAAACAACAACAACTAATTATGCAATGTGATAATTTCTTGTGCAATAAGGAAATGCGTGCGTGGAACTTCCTGCATCTTCTCACGTTGATTGTTGCTTCATTTTGTAATATCCCAAATTAGAACATTACAACAACAAGCCAACTTTCTTCAGCCTTCATTCATCTAATCTCATTCAATGACAATGTCAAAATAAATTTAGCTCCACTACCGTCCGTGTCCACACTCACAGAGACTGTATTCAAGCCAGAATACACCATTTCATTTCTAATGTCGTTTTCACTTGTCAGCAATCTACCTTGGTGTTTAATCTACTTGGAAACTGTTTCTACTTCTACTTTTTCTAGACTTGAGTGACTGCACAATTTTCAGCAATTCAGTGTGTGAAATTTTGTAAACATGTTGGAGTCCACATTTTAATTTTAGACAAATTCATACTCTCAATTATGCTGTGACTAGACTTTGAACTGTGTAGTCCCAAAGCTAAAATAAACAAAACTCTTTGATCATCTGATATCTTTTTCCATATCAGCATCTTGATGATCAAGCACAACAAGAAAGAGTGGATGAAGAGCCCGATCAGTCAACGATAGAAAACAATAGTTTGCGATTCTACTTATTTTTGGCATCAGTACGGTGGAGTGATTTAATTTTTAAAAACTTGTCTTGCCATCTATCTACTGCTCTGTAAGTTGTTCTTCAAAACTGGACTGTCTCAAAATGTCATTTAGGTAAGTCAAATGTTTTTTTACGGTTTAGTCAAAAAATGAAATATCAAAATTAAGAGATTGGACTATTTAAATATTATCAAAAGTTTTCATTGACCACAAAGTTGCAAGGGAAAATCACTCTTGTATAATATATTGGATTATAATCTGCAGGAAAATTTAAGAACATGTACAGTTTCAATGAAAAAGGAAGATTTTGACATTGTGTATTTAATACCTGTGAATTATCTTTTTTTTTTCCAGGCGGATGATAAAGGGTGCCAGTGGGCGTGGTGCGTCACCTAGCCAACCAGACCCTGACCCCCAATCCAAAGAGATCACGGTCCACCCCAATACAAACAATCCTACACGTGTATGGGACACTATACGCTACAAACAAAAGGTTGATGTCGTAAAACCTATTGATCCAGCAACACCAAAACCAAAAGGTGAGTTTTTCTTCATGTCACATTCTAACTCAGTCAGACTGACACCAGAATAATCAGCATTTACACTAATTTATTTTTGAACACTGAGTTAATGCCAAGGAGATTTAAGCAATCCTTTGCTTGATTACCATGTCTGGGATTGGGGTGGGGGGCTTTTAAAGGAAAATCATTCTTCAATTGATCTTGCCACCATAATGGCAGTTATTTCTTCATTACAACTGTCCTAAATAAACTTTTGTCCAGGCTAAAGCACTTTAGTTTATATGACTTCCAAAATTCTGTTACAATTGGTATCAGTTTGGTATGGGTGGTTTGAATTCTAATTGATGGTACAAATATTGCCATTTGGCAAATTAGAACACAGTCAACCTTGCCTTAAGTGGTGAAATATGTTGGGACTGAAGAAATTGCTTCGATTTAAGTTAAAGACAAATTCGATTTATGAAGGGTTAAACAAGTTTAAAAGCAGATACCTCCAAAACACTTTCGACTTTGGGTATATACTTATCCTATTTTGAGTTGGGCAAAGATGACTGTATATTATAAGTGTGAGAAAAATATAAATAATTTTCATGCTTGAAATAAACTTTTAAGAATAAATTAAAGTTTCTGAAAAAAAAGGAGAAAAGTTGCAAAATGTATGTATACAATACAACAGGGAATATGTTTTGCTCTTGAGATCTGATGACAAATTTCCTGCATTTTTTTAAAAACTAAGACTCATGTGTACTTGGGGTGATTTATGTGCTGCTAATACAATAAAAGCAGTTCAAATGATTCTTTTCTCTGAAAACACAGTCACCTTATAAAACCAAAGTTAACTCAAAATTTGGGAACTAGTAATATTTATTGAAAACAAAAAACAAAAACGACTAAAACTCAAAATGGGCTGTTTGACGTGCAGTGCATTGTAGATACATTTCCCTAGAGCTGAATATTTTGGGAAATACAAAATTTGATGTATGGACACAATAAGTTGCATCAATTGTTGTTTTGTTTTGTTCAGTGTTTGTTTGCATGCTTACATTGTGCTGAAGTCATATTCATCCGTCGCCTTGTTAATGTTTTAAAACTAAAAAGGCCTGTGAATGTGGTTAACTTGACTGTCTTCCAGCAACAGGCTGGACTTGGGCATGCATGCACAAAGTACACTGACTGGTTTCGGTGTGACATGAAGTCATACAAAACCAAAAGTCTATTTTTTGTTTATTTTTTGAGGAAAAGAAGAAGAAGAAAAAAAAATTGTCATAGTTTTGAGAAGGCTTCATTTAGAATAAACAATTAAATTGAGTTATGTGTCAAATTTGCAAAGCCTTGTTATCCTGAGCACTACTCAAGCTCTGTCCAAAAATAGATCATTCTGAGGGATTGATCATTTTAAATCATTCAAATATGACTCAAGATAAAAAGCTTAAGAGCGTTAGATCCATACATGTATACATACATGTATGTGTACACTAAAATATGTTGAATGCCAGATTAATTTCAACACCCAGCTTCACAAATCCTTAAATCATTAGAAGTTTGGTTCTGGTGGTTTTGTTCATATCCTGTTTATTTTAAGTGGCATTAATGTTAAAGGGGCAGTCCAGACCCAAAATAAGTTGTTTTTTTTATAAAAAGCAAATTAATTAGAAATTTTTTAAAAAGTTTGAAGAAAATCGGACTAATTATAATAAAGTTATGAATTTCTCAATGTTGCAAAAATAAATGATCGCTACACAAAATTGGCAACAGCTGTGATGCCATACATGTATGTAGGTGCACTAATTGCCATGCATGTTCTATTGTTTTTTGATAAATAACAGTTAAATTGATGGAAATATGTTACTGCATCTACATGTATGCATTTCATATAATGAGAAATTGTAATTATCAAAAGAAAAGTGACATTTTACATGAATTTCAACATTCATGAATATCTTCTTTCTATACTTAAAACCTACCTAAAATGTTTGTTTTTTGTATTTATAGATGGGATGCTGATTTTACAATATTTTTATTTATGCAATAACATCTTCCCGTCAACTTGGGTACAGTTATGGGGAAAACAGTTGTTTAACAAATAAAAGTGAAAATTTACCATTTATAGAACATGCATGGCATGTACAGTGCACCTATGACATCACAGCTGTTGCCAATTTCGTATAGCGATCATTGTTTTTGGCATCGTTAAAATATTCATAACTTTCTTATTAGTAGTCCAATTTTCTTCCAACTTTTTTTTATTTATTTTCTAATTTTTCTGCTCTTTGTATTAAAAAACACCTTATTTTGGGTCTGGCATTCCCCTTTAATATGCCTCACCAACAGTCATGTGAATAGCAGTATGTACAGTAGTTGAATATGCTTGGCATGAAATTGCACTTTTTGTCACATACACGGACAGTATGTACAATGTACGTTTGTAAATACATGAACTGGTAAATGTGAAAATTTCACTATTATTTTGTTGCTAGGTAAGGCAAGTAGCTTCCTACCTAGTGGTGTTATGCAAACTGTGTTCTGACTGTACAAACTGGAAGCAGAAATGTGTTTTATCACAACATGAACTTGACAAAAAATACCGGACCATACATTTACAAATGTACATTATAAATCTATGTAGATTCATAAATTTAGTGTTTGTTTTATATATGTATTGTTGTTGTTGTGCTAGACCATATAAGGTTTGTGTGTATATCCGACACGCATTCCTCCACCGCTCGCATGGTAAATTCTATTCCTGATGGGGATGTGCTAATTCATGCTGGAGATTTCACCCAAATCAGCAGGAGGAAAGAAATCATTCAATTCAATGAGTTTTTAGGTAAGTTACAAAATGTACTGACCATGCTCCTCTGTAAACATTAAACATTTTGCATTGCAATTTTTCTATGCATTAGAATTTCCCACAAGAATAGAAAAAAGGGTAATACATGTCTGTAATATTCCATCTACAGTGCATCCCAGGAAAAAAAACGGAAGTGATTGTAAAACAAGGTTTTGGGGACCATGGAAATGTCTTGTAATATCAGGGTAAAAAGAAAAAATATTTGAATACAGAGAGTCTTTTGACAGCAAAATTACCTTGTTACATGTATATCAGGAATCTCGTTATATCAGACCTCTTTATAATGATTTTCCATTGTAGTACAAAAATGTATGTACATGTACGTGTATGTACTCTTATATTAATTATTATATTAATGCAGAAAAAAATGGCATGCAATACAAAATGTTTCATGTTTGCAGTGATTTCATGCTTGTGGAAATTGTAAGGTGCATTAATGTCTTATATTTCTTTATGGTTATTTGTGCTGGCTTATTTTGCTTCAGCAGTTTTTTTTTAATTAATTAATTTTTTGACACACTTCCAGTAGCCTTGCTGTTGTGGTAATGTTGCGATTGTAGTAACTACGTGCTCTTTTTGGCCATCTAAATGTGGTAGCGTTTCTCTTGTTGCTCTTGTGTACAAGTCATATTGTGTTGAAGTGGTATCGTGGTGGGTAAAAGCAAGGAGTTTCTCCTAACTCCTTGGTAAAAGCCAACAATAATTATACCCAACTGACACAAGAGCATTCTTTCTACCCTGTCCAACCCTTCCTCATGCATATTCATGATGTCAAAGGTCACACAAGGTTTGTATGCACATCAGACACCTTCTCTAAGACGACGTATCTAAGCAAGGTGGTCCCGCCCGGTGATGTGTTCATTCACGCGGGTAGCTTCAATAATGTAGGCCTTCCCAGGGAAGTGGGTGCATTTAATGACTTCCTAGGTAAGTTGGTGCATCTAAAATGTTACCATTATATGTTAATCTTGAGCTGAGTTGCAATTTATTTTTATATTTTTTTTTTTAGGGGGGTTGAAATTCTACATGTACCATTGTTTTCCTTACTTGCCTTCTCAGGTGTATAAAACATAAAAGAAAATACTGTGCATTGAACAAGAGAATTGTAGTGAAATATCTACAAATGTTGGACCTGATAGTACATTGTACATGTAGGCATGGATGAATTTTTCATTTTGAAAAGAAAACAGTATTTTTTTGGAAAAAGGGAAATACTGATATTTCATTGTAACATGGCAATTCTCGTTGTCCCTATTATAAATATCATAGAAAAAATATCCATGTATCTGGTCCGTGTCTTCAGTATTAAACAAGATTTCAATAAAATAAGGCAATTAGCTTAATCCAAAGCACCTCAAAAGAATGGGAGGGGACTGTGCAATGTGAAATACGTATAGAGGATGATCAAAAGGTGGTTCCGCACCAACTCAAGCTTGCCAAATAGCGCTCTATTTCTGATCTGATGAACTAGCTCGATCAGAGAATGGCTTTCTCTCTCAAATAGCATGCTAAATCATCTTGGGCTTATTCCAAAACTCAAGCTTGGTTTGTGATTGTGGTTCAAAATAGGGAGCTAAATTGAGCAATGCTGCACTAGCCCAACCCCATCATGCACATATCGGGCTTGTTTGTGCAAGCTCAAAGACAGGGGGGGGGGGGCGTTTCATGAAAGGACTTGTCGGATGTTTTATATGACAAATTTGCTTTCAGCCAATCAAATGCAAGCATTTCAGTGAGAATCAGTGAATATTTGATTCATGAAATGCTCCCCAAGTTGTAGTAAATCTCGATCTGGTGCAGAATCAACTTCCAGCTTCAACTGTCTTTTGCTTTTTCTCCTGATCCAACTTGCAGCGTGCTATTTGGCAAGCTCGATCTAGTGCATGCTCACCACCTCGTGATTTCCAAAGAGGTAGAGCATGAGATAGGATGAGAGTCTGACTCAAGCTGTACTTTTGTGGGAGCAATTCCCCAGGGTTTTACTCCCAGGCATCTCTCCTCATCCATCCTTCACATTTTCTCCTGTCTCCCTGTCTCCCTGTCACTTTCTCTTCCCTGTTTTCATCTGTCTGTCTCACTTGCCTACAATGTAGGCCTATATCTCTACTTTCAATCATCATCGTCATCATCATCGTCATCATCATCATCATCATCATCATCATCATCATCATCATCATCATACAAGATTCAAGATATCTTATGAGGTCTTTTTCAATCATAGTTACCATAAATTTGGATTCCACTGGTGTTTCAACAAAAAGTAAGGAAATGCAAATGAGTACAAGATAGTACATTTGTAGGTAGAAATGAAAGAAAACAAATCCATGTAGAATGAAATTAGCAACAGAAATTAACCATCATCATTGGTCATCATTATTATCACCCTCATTATTGTCACCATCATCATTGTAATCATCACTCTCATCAACATTATTATCACTATCATTGTTATCAAAATAATAACTATCACCAGAATTTGTCAACATCATCACAATCATCATCATCATCATCATCATCACCTTTGTCATTGTAATGATCAACACCTTCTTCTTCAAATTACCTTTTCATCTTTACTTCATAACCCACTCCATTCAGCTGTGCCTCTTTGTTTACACTTCCCTGGGAATTCAGCTAAGAAGTTTCTTCCCAGGCAAGCGGCATAAATCACCAGAAGAATGAATTTTTGAGCAATGGGCCGACAAATGGAATTTTGATACACTTGTACTTGAGAGAAAATAATAATTATCTTCATCATATTAAGATCATCTCCTTTTTTATCATTATCACCATCATCATCAGCATCAACAATATCATCATCATCGTCCTCTTCTTCTTCATCATCATCATCATCATCTTCTTCTTCTTCTTCTTCTGCTTCTTCTTTTTCTTCTTCTTCTTCACATCATAATCATCATCATCATAATCATCATTTTCATCATAATCATCTTCATCATCATCATCTTCTTCCCATTCCTTCTATCCTCTTTGCCCTTTTCCTCCTCCTACCCCAACTCATCGGCATCATCACCATTATCCCCATTATCATCATCAACACCTTCACATTTTAATTTCTTCCATATTTGCGGCCAGGGTTCTTTATTTATGACAGGTCTCTAATAGCTGCACCCCACTACATTGTACATTCAGCTGAGCCTTGTTATTTACATTACCCTGGGAATTTTTTCCCAGGTCAGCGACATTTTGTCCCACCTAGATTTACATGAAGAATAAATTTGGAGAAGTGAGGGTGAGGATGGAATGTCATTGCGATCATTCTTGGAGAACGTCATGGTGATGATCAAATCATTTAATTTTATTGTCAGTATCCTACTCCCTTTCCACTTTTGCTCTTCTCCCTTTGATCCACCTCCAACCCACCACCATTATCATCATCATCACCATCACCATCACCATTAATCTACATTGTCATCATCATCATCATCATCACCACCATCATCATCATTATAACCATCATCACCACCATCATAACAATCATTAGCATCATCATCATCATTGTCATTACCACTACTATTATCATCATCGTCATCACAGAGATGCCAACACTACGGAATAATTATAACATTAGAAATTAGAACGCGAATAACGCAAATAGTTAAAACAGCTGAAAAAGATGTCTTGTTAACAAGAAAAAGAAAACTATTGTTGTGAACGCATTCCCAAAATTGAATGACCGAGCAAAATGTTATTATTCATGCTTTCTCTAGTGAAAAGTCATTTGTCTTAGCTTTTCTAACTACATGTATTTGCGTTATTTGCGTTCTAATTTCTAATGTTATAATTATTCCGTAGTGTTGGCATCTCTGTCATCATCATCATTGTCATCATCTTCACCGTAATCATCATCATAACATTCTTCATTATTCCCCATTCTCTGATACTCATGTTCTTCATCCTGCTCCTTGGAGCTAAGTTGAATTAATGTTTGTCCCCAGGTCAGTTGTCTGGAATGTCTCGCCCATATTTACCTGCAGAAAAGTATATGTAATAGGCCAGCTAGGGTGAAAATGGAATATTAATGCACCCATGAAAATAAGACATTATTGATCTCTTACTGTCATCAATTTCATTATCATCCTCATCACCATCATCATCACATTCTTTATTATTTCCCCATTCTTTGATGCTCATGTTCTTCATCTTGTGACACAGTCTCTTTATTTACTCTTTCCTTGGAGCTATGCTGAAAATGATTGTCCCCAGGTCAGCTGTGTGAAATGGCTCTCTGATATTTACCGAGGAAAAGTAATAGACAAGCAAGGGTGAAAATGGAAAATTAATGCACCCATAATGTGCGTATTCTGGGGGGCCCTCGGGGCCTGGGCCCCCGGGGGGCATGCAGGGGGCGCCAAAAAGAGGAGAAAAAGGAAGAAAAGGAAAGAAAAAAAAAGAAGAAGAAAAAAAAGGAGGAAAAAAGGAGAAAGAAAAAAAAGGGGGGCACAAAGGAAGAAGAACAAAAAAAGAACAAAAAAAAAAAAGGAAAGAGAGAGGCGGGAAAGGGGGGGCGGGCGATTAAAAAAATAAGGAAAAGAAAAAAAGGGGGCGCAAACTTTACCCTAAAATTAGGAGCGCCATATGGGCGCCGATTCGATCTGAAATTTAGAGGGGCGCCAAATTGACCTAAAGATATGGGGGCACCAAACTCACCTTATCTTAGGGGCACCATATTGATCTCAAACCCAGGGCGCCAATTTGATTAAATCTAGGGGCGCCAAATCGACCTTAAACTAAGGGACACCAATTCGATCCTTAATGTAGGGTGTGCCAAATCGACCTTAAACTATAAAGGGGGCGCCAATTCGAGCTTAAATGTAGGGGCGCCAAATTGAGCTTAAACGTAGGGGCACCAAATTGAGCTTAAACGTGTGGGCGCCAAATTGACCTGGAACAGAGGGGGGTGCCAAATTGACCTGAAGAAAAAGGGATGCTGACTTGACCTTAAACTTATGGGGCGCTAAATTGAGCTTACACGTAGGAAACGCAATATTAATTGATCTAAAACTACGAAGGCCCCTTTTTGATCTTTGAAATAGGGGGCATCAAATTGACCTTAAACTAAGGGGGCGCCAATTTGAGCTTGAACGTAGGGACGCCAAATCGACTTGGAACAGAAGGGGAGGGGTGCAAAATTGCCCTTAAACTTAGGAGCGCCATTTTAATCTTAAACTAATAAGGGGCACTGATTCGATCTTAGATTAAGGGGGCGCAAAATTGATCTTAAACTAAGGGGGAGCCAATTTGAGCTTAAACATAGGGGTGCCAAATCGACTTGAATATAGACTTCAGTATGAGCTTAACGTAGGGGCGTCAAAGTGATCTAAAACTAGGGGGCGCTAAATTGACCTACAACAAAGGGGCACCAGTTCGATCTTACATTTAGTGGGGCGCCAGATGGACCTTAAACTTAGGAGCGACAAATTGATCCTAAACATAGGGGCGCCAAATTAATCTTAAACCCAGGGGCGCCAAATTGACCTGAATCTAAGGGTGCAACAAACTGATCTCAAAATTATGGTCTCTATACATAGAGCAAAATTTTAAACTTCCATGCCTTCTGGTCTGTATACAGTCTGTGTCAAAAAAAATGGTACAGTCGGAAAACATTTTTTTATAGTATGAATATTAATTAGAACCTGGTATTGTGTGGCATTTTCATAAAGCAGCATAATCGGACTTTCTTCTGCAATTTTTTTCATCACATTTGGTGCTGTAATTTTTGGGATATGACCAGTTTTATACAGTCAAGAAAAATCCATTTTTCGCACGACGTCCACGCTTTTGTGTAGGTTTCGCATTATGGAACAATAGACGTGGGTAATTTCGATTTATTTCTCGTCGCACAATATTTAGCATAACTTTTGTTTAACGAAAGCAAATTATAAAGAACAAAGTGAATCAGCAAGGAAAATCTTCTGGCTTTAATTTGGTACCACATACACACATTATTTGAAAAGATTTCACACCTAAATTATTTTTTCCCCGACTGTACCATTTTATTTGACACAGACTGTATAATATAGAGCAAAATTTTCGTGCTCGCATCATTTTTTTCTAAGGAGATATTACATTGGGTTCCTGAGGGACGCACAAAAATGTACTCTTTCTGAACATTTTAATCCATCAAAATTTCCGCTTGCGCTTCGCGCTCACCTTTCCCCCTCTTACCAATATATACATTATGGGGACTCTAACCACCAAAAGATCAATAATTATTTGAATTGATTTTATTTAAAATTTCATTTTTTTACATTTCAAGTTGACCTGAAACTAAGGCTCACCAAATTGATCCTGAACATAGGGGCGCCAAAGTGATCTTAAACCTATGGGCGCCCAATTGACCTAAAATATACAAATTCAAATTTCAAATTCAAATTTGATTGATTTACAATCCACAACTTTGGATTATCATCACAGAAAAGACAATGAATTGATATGTTACAAAATCATAATGAACATAATAAGCATATTTACAAAATCAGTTAATAACTGAACTTAAATATTATATAAAGCCATGGACATTCACATATAATTGTCCTCATATGCATATATAATACACATACGTAATATATGCACACAGGTGTACATACATTCACAGACATACTGAAATATACAAAAATATTATATTTTAGATGTATGTATATTTGACATACATCATGTACATATACACTCCAAATTACAAGGATCCAAAACAAATCCCGAAGGACCGGAGATAGGGACCGATCGATCCCCAGATCCAGATCCAAATCCTAACGATTTAAATATAAATCTAAAAATCCTCAAATTCAAATATTCAAGATTCAAATCCAAATCCAAACATCGACCGGCCCCCACCCACAATCCCCCGGGATCCACTTCAAATCCCTGCAATTTAGAGTGTACCTGTAAGCATACATATATGCATATACCTCTTAACGCACATACGTAAAAATATATATCATTGTCATTATTATCATGATTATTATTATTATTACACTATTTTTGTTCCAACCTGCCTAATCTTTCTATAGAAAGATTAGGCAGGTTGGAAATACATGCATGGCGCCAATTCAATCTAAAATTTAGGGGACGCCAAATCGTCCTTACACGAAGGGGGCACCAAATTGAGCTTAAACGTAGGAGGCCAAATTCATCCTAAACGTAGGGAGGGGCGCAGAATTAACCTGAAACTAACGGGGCAACGTATTGGTCTTTAAATTACGGGAGCAAAATTGATCTTAAACTTCCATGCCTACATTGCCTTGCAAAATTTTTTCAAGGAGTTCTTACATTGTGTTCTAGTTCATTCGTAAAGGAAAATTTTCCCGCCTATTTATTTAGGGTTGTCACTTTAGGCATAAGTTTGTTAATAAATTAACCTCGTTTACAATGGCTTGTTTTTAGGATCGTTTTGATGGACAAATTACAGCTCCCGTTCATATGATATTCTGATGAGGGGCTAAACAATATTGAAACCCCTGTAAGTGCTTAAATTTTTTTGGGAAAAAAATGCTTGTTTTCAATGTAGGCCTAATTGAATCCCCCAAAAGTATTTAACTTTGTTTGCCTGGTGGGGGGGGGGGGGATGCCATTTGAAAAAAGTAACCAGTTGCGCCAAAATCACGTCGGGCCCCTTGGGGTGCGAAATCCTGGATACGTTCCTGTCCATAATGATAAGATGTTATTGATTATTTACTGTCATCACTATCACTATCACTATCATCACCATCATCATCACCATCATCATCACCATCATCACCATCATCATCATCATCATTAACACCATCATCGCATCACATCATCATCATCATAATTCCTAGCATCACATTCTTTATTATTTCCCCATTCTTTGAGGCTCAAGTTGTTCATCTTGTGACAGAGTCTCTTTTATTTACACTTCCCTGGGTGCTGAGCTGAATTAATGTGTGTCCCCAGGTCAGCTGTCTGAAATGGCCGTCGAGATTCACCAGAAGGAAAATAATAGTCATGCAAGGGTGAAAAGGGAAAATTGATGCATTCATTAGATGTTATTGATTATTTTCTGTCATCACTATCACTATCACCATCTTCACCATCATCATCATCATCATCATCATCATCATCATCATCGTCATCAAAATAATCGTCATTCTTATCATCATCACATTCTTTATTATTTAGGCTGAAGTTCTTCAGCTTGTGACACAGTCTCTTTTATTTACACTTCCCTGGGTGCTGAGCTGAATTAATGTGTGTCCCCAGGTCAGCTGTCTGAAATGGCTCATCGAGATTCACCAGAAGGAAAATAATAGTCATGCAAGGGTGAAAAGGGAAAATTGATGGACTCATAATAATTATTAGACATTATTGATCACTTACTTTCAACACTATTACTCTCACCATTATCATCATCATCATCATCTCCATCATCACCATCATCGCCATCATCATCATCATCATCATCACCATCATCATTACCATTATCATTAATGACGTTGAAAATCAGTAGACTGTGCCTCTTTGATTACCTTTGCCCTGGTATGTCACCTATGAAGTTTGATCCCAGGTCTGCTCCCTGGGTCTGCTCAAAGCATTTTCCAGGTCAGGAGCATTATGGCTTTTACCCATCTAGGTCAGATTTTGCAAGAGGAAAATTGGGTTACGTGTAATGGCAAGAAGCTCCCATACTACATCATACATGTATGAAATATATAGAGCCCTGGGCCTAGGAAATGATCTTGAAATATACTTAGAATGTTTATTTTATAGGTGGTGTCATTTCATCATTATTATCACCACCACCACCATCATAATTATAATCTTCATCTACATGTAGGCCTACATGTACATCATTATTATTATTACTTCAAGTATCTTCATCATCTCCATCATCATCATTGCAATGATTACCTGCATCACCATCCTCAGTTTTCACAAGCATCATCTTCATCATTTATCACCACCACCACCATCATCCTCGTCATCATCATCATCATCATCATCATCATTTG